>CM019064.1:418085634-418448134 GCA_009667805.1 Leptobrachium leishanense | reverse complement strand
TTCTTATAGCCATTGCCCTTCCTGTGAAGAGTAATCACCTCTTCTCTTGTCTTCCTGGACCATTCTCTTGACTTCACCATGTTTGTAACCACACCAGTAAATGTCTAGAAGGAACTGAGTATCACAGTCATTTTAAAGCTGCCTAATTGGTGCTTATTATGCTTTATTGCTGCTCCGTGACATCCACAGGTGTTTTCAATACCTGATTGAAAACACTTGAATGAACCTCTGTTCTTCAGAGTGGTAGTCTTTAAGGGGTTGAATAATTGTGTCAATGAAGAATTCACAAAAGAAACATTTACTACTGTATTACAAAACCAATTGATGTCATTTTAGTTGCATATGGTTCTTTAAAAAGTCCTTGTAGGATTTCATTCTGAATACAATTACAAATGTACACTAAATTCCCTAAAACCCTTTACAGCATTGGGGGTTGAATAATTTTGAACACAACTGTATATATATATATATATATATATATATATATATATATATATATGGGGTTACAGGATATATATATATATATATAATATATACACACACACACCCTGTAATCCCCATATGTGTGTGATAGAGATAGATATATATATCTCTATATCCAAGCTTAGGCGAGCCCCCGGCTTGGCTTGGCTTGGCTTGGGCCTAGAGGCCCAGCTGAGCCGGGGACTCGCCTGAGCCTGGAGGATGCCCGAGCAGGCAACTCGGCCTGCCTCCATGCTCAGGTGAGCCCCCGGCTAGGCTGGGCCTCTAGGCCCAGGCCAAGCCAGGGCTCGTCTGAGCCTATAGGCCCAGGCCAAGCCAGGCGCTCGCCTGAGCCTGGAGGCCGGCCGAGCTACTTGCTTGGCCGGCATCCAGGCTCAGGCGAGCCCCCGGCTTGGCCTGGGCATAGAGGCCCAGCCGAGCCGGGGGCTCACCTGAGCATGGAGGCCGGCCGAGTTGCCTGCTCGGGAATCCTCCAGGCTCAGGCGAGTCCCCGGCTCGGCTGGGCCTCTAGGCCCAAGCCAAGCCGGGGGCTCGCCTAAGCTCCGGTTCCACACGTACTCACCTACATCGGCCCTTAGCTCCTCCAGCGCTGGCAGTCCTGCATCCTGTGCCCGCTCTGTGTTGGTTGTCGATATGACGTCACGGAAGCCTTTGACCCTGGGTCAAAGGCTTTCGTGACGTCATACCGGCGACAAACACAGAGCGGGCACAGGATGCAGGACTGCCAGCGCTGGAGGAGCTAAGGGCTGATGTAGGTGAGTATGTGTAGGCAACATCCTCCTACATCGGCCCTGAGCTCCAGCGGTGACCATCCTTCGCCTGTCGCAGGCTGCTCGGCCGGCCTCCAGGCTTAGGCGAGTCCCCGGCTCGGCTGGGCCTGTAGGCCCCAGCCAAGCCGGGGGCTCGCCTGAGCCTGGATGCTCAGGCTTAGGCGAGTCCCCGGCTTGGCTTGGGCCTACATCCTCTCCTGGATGCGCGCGCATCCAGCGTCTGTCCGACGCTGCACATCGGGTTTCTGTTGGCTGCGCGCGCAGCCAACAGAAACCGGATGCGCGGCGACGGACAAACGATTTTATTATTTAGGATTGGTATTTTTGGAAGCTGTATTACCAATAATCTCGTTATGATCACTGCAAATACCCATAAGCTGGAGATCTGGCCATTTTATTATCCATCATTACTACATTAACTGTATCTGACACAAAGGCCATTCTGCCGGCATGCCGAGAACGCAGACCCCGTGTGAAATTGTGTAAAATATGGCATGCCATCTTCAGATAGGAACCTTTCAATCCAGCAATATTTCTTTAAAGATTTTATAAGATATATTATTGCAGAAGCTATCTGCACATCACAGCAATTCAAAGAACTGCATCCCAGAGTTCCTGTGCAACGACTCATATATATATATATATATATACACACACTGGAAATGAGCACGCCAATGAACACGCTAAAAGGCAACACCAACAGCTTGGTTATTTAAGACAAAGACATTAACCCTTCAATGGCTGAACACATTTCTTACCCACTCTGTTTTTTTTCAACAGAGCTTAGGACTAAAAACCTGTCAAAAGTCTTGAACAAGTTAAGAACTGTGGTATCCCCAATAGGGGGTAAGAAATGCGTTTTGCTGGTGTCGCCTATTTAGCGTGTTCATTGGTGTGCTCTTTTCCAGTTTGTTGTATTACATTTTCTTGAAATGCACCCACATTGATGCTCAGTATAGGCTGAGTGCTCCCCCTCATATATATATATGTATGTATATATATATATATACATACATATACATACACACACATATATATATACATATATAAATACATATACACACACACACTATCTCACAGAAGTGAGTACACCCCTCATATTTTTGTAAATATTTTATCTTTTCATGTGACAACACTGAAGAAATGACACTTTGCTGCAATGTAAAGTAGTGAGTGTACAGCTTGTATAACAGTGTAAATTTACTGTCCCCTCAAAATAACTCAACACACACAGTCATTAATGTCTAAACCGCTGCCAACAAAAGTGACTACACCCCTAAGTGAAAATGTCTAAATTGGGGCCGAGGTGTCAATATTTTGTGCAGCCATCATTATTTTCCAGCACTGTCTTAACCCTCTTGGGCATGTAGTTCACCAGAGGTTCACAGGTTGCCACTGGAGTCCTCTTCCACTCATCCATGACGACATAACAGAGCTGGTGGATGTTAGAGACCTTGCGCTCCTCCACCTTCGGTTTGAAGATGCCCCACAGACGCTCAATAGGGTTTAGGTCTGAAAACATGCTTGCCAGTCCATCACCTCAACCCTCAGCTTCTTTATCACAGTGGTCGTCTTGGAGGTGTGTTTGGGGTTGTAATGTTGGAATACCCAGTCTCCAAAGGGAGGGGATCATGCTTTGCTTCAGTATGTCACAGTACATGTTGGCATTAATGGTTCACACAATGAACTGTAGCTTCCCATTGCCGGCTGCACTTATGCAGCCCAGACCATGACACTCTCACCACCATGCTTGACTGTAGGCAAGACACAATTGTCTTTGTACTCCTCACCTGGTTGCTGCCACACACGCTTGACACCATCTGAATCAAATAAGTTTAACTTGGTCTCATCAAACCAGAGGACATGGTTCCAGTAATCCATGTCCTTAGTCTGTCTTCAGCAAACCATTTCTGGGCTTTCTTGTGCATCATCTTTAGAAGAGGCTTTCTTCTGTGACGACAGCCATGCGGACCGATTTGATGCAGTGTGCAGCGTATTTTCTGAGCACTGGCAGGCTGACCCCCCCCCACCCACACCCCTTCAACCACTGCAGCAATACAGGCAGCGCTCATACGTCAATTTCCCAAAGACAACCTCTGGATATGACGCTGAGCACGTGCACTCAACTTCTTTGGTCGACCATAACGAGGCCTATTCTGAGTGGAACCTGTCCTGTTAAACTACTGTATGGTCTTGGCCACCGTGCTGCAGCGCAGTTTCAGGGTCTTGGCAATCTTCTTATAGCCTAGGCTATCTTTATGTAGAGCAACAATTCTTTTTGTTTTAGATCCTCAGAGAGTTCTTTGTCATGAGATGCCATGCTGAACTTCCAGTGACCAGTATGAGAGAGTGAGAGCGATAACACCAAATTTAACACACCTGCTCCCCGTTCACACCTGAGACCTTGTAACACTATATTTACAAAAATGTGAGGGGGTGTACTCACTTATAGGAGATACTATAACATATATATACACGCACACACACTAGTTACATCCCATTTCTATTTAATGATAATACATCCTATCGGAAAGCTACTAGATTATATTTCTATAAAGCAAATATGTTTAAAATATACAATCAGAATAAAGTCTGAGTAAGGGCTAGAAAAATGTAGGATTATTGAAGATACCGAAGTCTAATTTTTCAGTGAATAAATAGGTCATCTCCAATTTAAGAATATGCTAAACCACTGCCACTGCTTGTGTGGATTGTTATAAATATGTCTTTAAAGGGACAATAGCACTAACATAAGCTGTAACTAGATTTGTAAAGCTGAAACTAAATCGATAATGAAAATAGTGGTCAACAACTCTCGTCAATTAATGGATTTGCGTACAGCACACACGGTTTAGAGTCAGACTGAGTTAAACATTACTATTCTCAGGCGCTCCATCTGAGCGGATTGGAGAAGACGTGCTGCTGCTTTACGTTGTAGGATTTAGTTGAAGGCCATATATAACCAGTTTGTTTATATTTTGCTTACAATAGTAGCAGAGCTACATCACAGACACTGGGGTACTGCCACTGGGTGGAGGAGCTGTGTCACTGGTGTTTTAATCTTACTTGGAGCTAGAGTTCTGTGCCACCACCGCACCCTTCGCAGGTCCAGTGATGCCATCCCTCCCTTTGATTCGGTCCTTTCCCCCAAATTCCATCTCCCACTAGGGTCAGGACCCTTGCCCAAACTCCCTCCCACCTCTGGTCCTTATCTAATCTACAGTATCCATTTTATTTTATTTGTTATCATTAAAGTTGGCCAGATCCGTGGCTTTTTTCTATATTTCTCAATTCTGTGTATGGTGTTCATGTACACACAGCCTCTCTCCAGGAATTGCGATACCCAGTCAATGATTATGCGTCTATCCCAGATTGGAGAGAAGTGAGACCTCGGCTGTGGTGAGAATCGAGATTGGCTGATTAGTTTGGGATGATTTATGCTATTATAGTCTAGAGCCATCTGTACAACGGCTCATGAATAAGTGAGTGGGTTTCTTACCATTTTATGCTTGGGGCTTATTATACTTGATATACTGCGCAATGTGTGTCCTATCTTCTTTGTTCTAGGACATATCTGAATACAATAAGCTTAAGGAATTCCCTTCATATCCAAAACTGTATGCACGAGGACCGTGGTTTGTTGTATTTATTATTATGGAGTATATTGATTAGTGATTGTACACGTGACCACGTAGCAGCAACTTGGATTTTTATCCATTTTAGCTTTATCTGCACCAACGTTTCACCTTTTTTATATATTGTTTTCATTCATCAAGCAACATGAACGTGACCTGCACAGTTATTCACCACAAGGCCATTAATCTTCAATAGTAGACACAAATTAAAATGGGGGCATCGGCTGACTTTTCTGAGAAAACATTGGATGCTTTTGGCCATTATTTTATTGTTTTGAAAACATCGCCTGATTTAGTTGAAATAATTCAGCCAGAGCCTAAACTTCAAAAATGCAGCTGGTTCACAAAAAACTTTTACAAAGAAGTCTATCAGAAAAATCTGATATTTGAAGAAAAAAAGGTTGAGGTCTTATTCCCTCCATTTCCCTGCCTAAAAATCCACTTTTCAACAACTTTCAGCATTTGACATACAGTATTTTTCAAAATTGGCATACCATTACTTCAAGTTGAGTCACTAAAGCCAATACTTCCATTAAAAAGTATAGATGCAAGAATAGATATTTCCGATAAATTTTTATAGCAAACCAAAGTGTCAGTAGGACCAAATTTGGAGGGGAAAAAAGACAGTCTGAAAAAGGTGTCGATTTTAGCTGTCGGCCCAAATTACATTGAGTTGGTAGTTTCTATTATTTTATTTATTTATAAAGTATTTTACCAGGAAAGATACGTTGAGATTTCTCTCGTTTTCAAGCATGACCTGGGTTCTAGAAAATTTAATTTTTACAGTAGGGTACAGAAATACAAAGTAATAAAATGCAAAATATTAAAAACACAAATCTACAGATTAAAAGAAAACAAATATGTAGGAAATATAGTCACTATGTTACAAGTTTACAGGTGTATTCTGTATTGAGGTATGTTAATAGGGAGCTCTTAAGTGACTTTAGACTGGGGGAAGATTTGATGGTGTCTGGGAGGTTATTCCATAACTGCGGTGCTCTGTAAGAAAATGAGGACCGAGCCACTTTCTTTTTGTATTGTGGTATTGCAAGTAAGGTGCAGGTCCTGGATCACAGGTTATAAGATAAGGGAATTGCTGGGGGAAGCAGCCTATTCAGGTAGGGTGGTAGCTCCCCAGAAAAGCTCTTAAACCCTATTTTTTTTTTATAAACACCAGGATGGAAAGGTGAAGGGTGCGTCTGGATTCCTGCGACGGCCAGTTTAGCTCTTTTAACATGTCACAATGGTGGGTCATGTAGTTACATTGTAGCACAAAGCGACAGAATGAGTTATACAATGTAGTAAGTTTATGAAGGTGTGTTTGCGGTGCAGCTGTATACCCTACAGCTCCGTATTCAATGACCAGCATAAGCATTTGTTGTACTATTTGCTTTCTTACCACGCAAGGATTTTGAATCACATGCACAGAACATATTTGCAAGACTTCAAACAAGACAAAGAAAAAAATTGACGCAAGTCGTACTGATCAAATCAATTTTGTTTTTGTCGGTCTTTTTAAAGCATGCTGTAATTTAGAAACATAGAAAATGTCGGCAGATAAGAACCTTTCGGCCCATCTAGTCTGCCCAATTACATGGATACTTTACCTGGATTTATCTTTTGTTTAGGATAGCCTTATGCCAATCCCATGCCTGCTTAAATTCAATTACTGTTTTGGCCTCTACCACTTCAACTGGAAGGCTGTTCCATGTATCCACCACCCTCTCAGTAAAATAATGCTTCCTGATGTTACTTTTAAACCTTTGCCCCTCTAATCTAAGACTGTCATCTTGTTTTGCTACTTTGTTTCCTTTTAAATATACTTCCTTCCTCTACCTTGTGGATTCCCTTTACGTATTTAAATGTTTCTATCATATCTCCTCTGTCTCGTCTTTTTTCCAAGCTGTACATGTTAAGATCATTAAGCCTTTCCTGGTAACTTTTCTCCTTCAAGCCGTACACCATTTTAGTAGCCCTTCTCTGAACTCTAAGATGTCTATCTCTTTCTGGAGATACGGTCTCCAGTACTGCACACAGTACTCCAAGTGAGGTCTCACCAGTGCTCTGTATAGTGGCATGAGCACTTCCCTTTTCCTACTGCTAATACCTCTCCCTACACAACCAAGCATTCTGCTAGCATTTCCTGCTGCTCTATTGCATTGACTACTTACCCTTAGATCCTCTGTAATAATAACCCCTAAATCCCAAACCTCAGATGTTGAGGTTAGGACTGTATCAAATATTCTATATTCAGCCCTTGGGTTTTTACATCCCAGGTGCATTATCTTGCACTTATCCACATTAAAACGTAATTGCCACAGCTCCGACCATTTTTTTAGTTTACCTAAATCATTTGTCATTTGGCTGATCCCTCCAGGAACATCAACCCTGTTGCAAATCTTTGTGTCATCAGCAAAAATACATACTTTACCATTAATACCTTCTGCAATATCACTAATAAAAATATTAAAGAGAATGGGTCCAAGTACTGACCCCTGAGGTACCCCACTGGTAACAAGACTTGCGCCGAATAAACTCCATTTACCACAACCCTCTGTTGCCTGTCACTCAGCCACTGCCTAATCCATTCAACAATATTGGAATCCAAGCTCAAAGATTGCAATTTATTGATAAGCCTTCTATGCGGAACAGTATCAAAAGCCTTACTGAAATCTAGATAAGCAATGTCTACTGCACCACCCAGCGTCTATTATTTTTGTTACCCAATCAAAAAAATCTATAAGATTAGTTTGGCATGATCTCCCTGAGGTAAACCCATGTTGTTTCTGATCCTGTAATCTAATGTGTTTTTAGATATTCAACAATCCTTTCCTTTAACATGGTTTCCATTCATTTCCCCACTACTGACGTAAGACTAACTGGCCTATAGTTCCCCGATTCCTCCCTACTACCCTTCTTGTGAATGGGCACAACATTTGCTAATTTCCAGTCTTCTGGGACGACTCCCGTTAACAAGGATTGGTTAAATAAATCTGTTAACGATTTTGCTATTACATCACTGAGCTCTTTTAATAACTTAGGGTGGATCCCATTAGGCCCCATTGACTTGTCTTTACTTTAGACAGCTGCTGTAGAACCTCCTCCTCTGTAAACTCATATGTAAATTTGTAGTCAGTTCTGTGACCGAGAAAACCCACAGAATAAAATAATCTAAATGACCTCACCACATATTGACCTTAGTTTAACTGAAAATTCCTGCAGGGATACAAACACATTTGTGTATCCTGCCTCTGTGTTAGGTATAATACACAGTTCATCGGGTTAGTTGGATTGAAAGTAACGCTCAATGGACGTTAATTAAAACACATAATTAGGTTACAATGCAGAATTGATGGTTATAAAAATGATGTGACTTATTAGTGCTGTCTGATTATTCACAACAATCAGAGACATTTGACATTCCCAGCCATATGTTTTACTGAGTGATTCATCCACTTGAATTAAAAGCTCCCAAAGGCAACGCTCGATTGGATCCTGCGCTTCAAGGATTTAACTAAAACGGGATTGAACATTTTACAAAAGTAACTTTAAAGGGATAACCTAAGCACCATAACAAGTTCAGCTTATTATGATGGATGAAGTGCAAGGACGTTGCTTTAATTTACAAAAATATTTACTTTTAGTGAAATAGGGTTTCTAAGCAGATAAACCGAGTGGTATCAAATGACAAAAATTTCAGTGCGCTTTCGTTTGGCACACTTCTGTGATTCCAATTTGTCAGCCGTGCGGCAATTCACTATTCAGCACAGGGTCCACAAAGTGCGCCGAATGTGGAGCTGAAGACCGAACGCAGCCGACCGTCGCCAAACTGCAGAAAAAGTTAAAATAAAGGAACTCTGCTATTCTTCAAAAGGCATTTAAAACAACACAAATGCATTAAAATGTGTGGAAATCATAAAAAAGGTCCTATAAAAAATAATAAAAAGGGCTGTTACAGAATTAAAAAAACGTAAGAAAATGGGAATCAAAAATTTTGCCTAAAAAAATCCAAAAAAGTATGCTAAAAAATAAATAAAAAGGTTTTTTTGCTAAAACTGAAAAGAATAAACGGTTGAATAAAAAATTAGAAAAACGCTAATTTTTTTACATTGAATCCTATGGGATTCTCCTCTTTAAACCTCTCGAACTGAACCTCTGAAAATCAGGGCATTTCGCTGTCACTTCGGTGCAGTTCGGCGTTCTCTGACTAGAATAACTGTTGCTTCTCTATGGGATAATTTCACTGCCGCCGAAGATCAGCGCATTGCGGCGATCTGCATTATATTTCCCTATGAATTTGCCAGCATTTAGCAAATTGACAGCTTTGAAATTAACCATTTGTGCAATTCAGTGGCAAGTTCGGTGCTCTTTGAAAAGCCCTCACAGTGATCAGTCACAACATTAACACAGCTGAGGAGTGAAGTGAATAACATTGATTATAAGGTTACTATGGCGCCTTTCACTGGGTGGGATATATTAGGAGCAAGTGAACAGTCAGTTCTTGAAATTCATGTGTTGGAAAGAGAAAAAATAGGTGAAAAGATCGAAGTGACTGTGACAAGGGCCAAATAGTGATGGTAAGATGACTGGGTCAGAACATCTCAAGTTGTGTGGGGTGATCCCAGCGTTCAGTGGTTAGTACCTAACAAAAGTGGCACTGTGTTAAAATACAATTAATAAACCCGAATATGTAGAAATAATTGATCAGATATTACTGACTATTGTTTCTCATAATCTAGGGTTAACCTTATCCTCAAGAATTCAGTTCCTATGTGAAATTGACCCTGGGATGACCTGGTGATATTTATTAAGACCATGTCATAGCAATAGGTGGATATGCTTCAGAAGCCAGACAAACATATGTGTGTCACCAAGGAACATTTATCTGATTGCAAGACAATTGATACCTTCCCTAGGAATTGGCAATATATGTAATAAGACAGCTGAATTTGATACCAAAACCATGGGAAAATGTCTGAGCAGTGTCTGGCCAGCATGCTTTCATGCTGTGGGGATGAACGTCTCCTATGTGATTGGAATTGTTTAGAAAGTCGAGTGATCTTAGTGGTCAGTAGGAGAAAAGGAGAGAGAAGGAAGTCTCAGAGCTTGTCTCTCAGGTTGCTCTTGAAAATGAAACTCCAAATCCAGAATGATGAAGCCTTTTTCAGTAACATATTAACCTCTAACCATTTAGCTTTTGATATTATACTGTACCAATAATTGATATACTAATTGCTATCATCTTATATTGACTAGTCGTTTATTCCAATAATATCAATGGCTTGTGTTTATCTACTAACAGATTTGTAGCAGGGTTCTTTTTTTGTCATTTGCCATTGTTTAATGTCATCTACGTGTGTCTCATTACTCTCAGCCAGACACAGCATTTGCAGCTCTACCTTAATTAATGAGCTACAGTGATCGGTGATTGTCTTTAATTAATATGTGTAATGTTCCGGATTGTCACATGTGATCTTCCTGCAGTAATTTGTTGATCGATACTTGTTTTGATTACCGTGATGTTTCAGGTTGATGCGCAAATTTACACATATGCATAGATTAACTGATGAATTGATTTAATCTTCATGTGTGTTGGCTTCTGTAATAAACTGGTTTCAAGAATGTCCTTGGGGTTTTTATGTATTTGCCGAATAACTAATTATATATATATTGTGAGCTGGGAAACAGGTAGCGGGTGTAATTGCTCTCTGGGGTGAGCACTATTGCAAGGTTCAGAGACCAGACCAGTGACTTTTCTTCAAACGGGGGTACATTTATTGCAGCAACCCACAGGTTATACACCACACTGTATATTGCTCAAAATAAACAGTTCAAAAGCAAAGAAAATTCCTAGCCGTGTACCGGGACTAACTAAACATACAATAGCCCTGACTAACAACCTTTGCAAACCTAGTGTTTGTCAGGCTCCAGCAAACTAGCATGACCAACCTTGTGCTCCAGCAGATAGAGACCGTCTGCTCCCCAGACTCCAGAGCGATGTCTGTTTGCCTCACCTGCACTAAATTGCCACTGAGGCAAAGTACAAAACCAGGTGCTTAGAGGTTCCGGAAGGTGTAAGAGAGAAATCTGGGTGACACATAAACCCCGGACAGGACCTTTCCTTGCTCTCTACATGATGCCCTGTTACAATATATATATATATACACACACGAGTCAGGTCCAGATATATTGGGACATCGACGCAATTCTAACATCTTTGGCTCTATACACCACCACAACGGAGTTGGAATGAAACAAACACAATGTGCTTTAACTGCAGACTGTCAGCTTTAATTTGAGGGTATGTACATCCAACTCAGGGGAACGGTGTAGGACTTACAGCAGTTTGTAGATGTGCCTCCCACTTGTTAAGGGGCCAAAGGTAATGGGACAATTGGCTTCTCAGCTGTTCCATGGCCAGGTGTGTAGGTGTGTGATATTCCCTCATTACCACAATTACAATGTGCAGATAAAAGGCCCAGAGTTCATTTCAAGGTACTATTTGCATTTGGAATCTGTTGCTGTCAACTCTCAAGATGAGATCCAAAGAGCTGTCACTATCAGTGAAGCAAGCCATCATTAGGCTGAAGAAACAAAACAAACCCATCAGAGAGATAGCAAGAACATTAGGCGTGGCCAAAACAACTGTTTGGAACATTCTCAAAAAGAAGGAACGCACCGGTGAGCTCAGCAACACCAAAAGACCCGGGAGACCACGGAAAACAACTGTGGTGAATGACCGAAGAATTCTTTCCCTGGTGAAGAAAACATCCTTCACAACAGTTGGCCAGATCAAGAACACTCTCCAGGAGGTAGGTGTATGCGTGTCAAAGTCTACTATCAAGAGAAGACTACACCAGAGTGAATACAGAGGGTTCACCACAAGATGTAAACCATTGGTGAGCCTCAAAAACAGGAAGGCCAGATTAGAGTTTGCCAAACAACACCTAACAAAGCCTTCACAGTTCTGGAACAAGATCCTATGGACAGATGAGACCAAGATCAACTTGTACCAGAGTGATGGGAAGAGAAGAGTATGGAGAAGGCAAGGAACTGCTCATGATCCTAAGCATACCACCTCATCAGTGAAGCATGGTGGTGGTAGTGTCATGGCGTGGACATGTATGGCTGCCAATGGAAGTGGTTCTCTTGTATTTATTGATGATGTGACTGCTGACAAAAGCAGCAGGATGAATTCTGAAGTGTTTCGTGCAATATTATCTACTCACATTCAGCCAAATGCTGCAGAACTCATTGGACGGCGCTTAACGGCGCAGATGGACAATGACCCAAAGCATACTGCAAAAGCAACCAAAGAGTTTTTGAAGGGACAGAAGTGGAATGTTATGTAATGGCCAAGTCAATCACCTGACCTGAATCCCATTGAGCATGCATTTCACTTGCTGAAGACAAAACTGAAGGGAAAATGCCCCAAGAACAAGCAGGAACTGAAGACAGTTGCAGTAGAGGCCTGGCAGAGCATCACCAGGGATGAAACCCAGCATCTGGTGATGTCTATGCGTTCCAGACTTCAGGCTGTGATTGACTGCAAAGGATTTGCAACCAAGTATTAAGAAGGGAAAGTTTGATTTATGATTATTATTCTGTGCCATTACCTTTGGTCCCTTAACAAGTGGGAGGCACATCTGCAAACTGCTGTAAGTCCTACACCGTTCACCTGAGTTGGATGTACATACCCTCAAATTAAAGCTGACAGTCTGCAGTTAAAGCACATTGTGTTTGGTTCATTCCAACTCCATTGAGGTGGTGTATAGAGCCAAAGATGTTAGAATTGTGTCGATGTCACAATATTTCTGGACCTGACTGTGTGTGTGTGTGTATGTATATATATATATATATATATATTATATATATATATAGTTTTCATTAACAGTTTAATAATGTTTTCGCCTTTTCTTTCACCAATCGGTCTTGTGTCCTGTTGATTAAATAATTAATTTATTGCTGATTGATAAGCGAAACAGGCGCAAGGAAGGACAACTGGTGAACCGGCATCAGAGTCATGGGCTCCCAAAACAATTGATAGCACGTCTGGTCCAATCACACAGAAGAGCTACTGTAGTTCAAATTGTTGAAAACCATAATCCAGGCCATGATAGAAAGGTAACAAAACTCGACACATATCACAGACCTAGAGATTGTTGCTGACCACATACACCCCTTTATAGTGTTCCCTGATGGCAGTGGCCTCTTCCAGAAAGATAATGCACAATGTCCACTGGAAACATTGTTCCCGAACGGTTTGAGGAACCTGATAAAAATTTAAAGGTGTTGCCTTGGCCTCCAAATTCCCCAGAACTCAATCCGACTGAGCATCTGTGGGATATGCAGGAACAACAAATCCCATCCATGGAGACCCCACCTCGGAACTTGAGATGTGATAAAGACATATAATAAATGGTCAGATATCCTGCTACTGGGGATTTGTAGTGATCATAATGAAATAATTATCCTATTAAATGCTTAGGGATGCAGAACATGATATCACATTATAGCTATACTGGTCACGACTACCTTATATGTAGCAATAATGGGTAATTCCAGGAGATAAATTCAGAAAAAATAAGCATGGGACTCTAATATTTCTGTGTCCCCATGATTCCTGTGATAAGGAATATATTATTTATGAAATTCTGTACTCAAGCCCTGCAAACACCCATAAATATTGACATTTTATAAACCTGTCTGAAAGGAAAGGTATAATAGCATTCATTTATATAAGCCAAATGGGGACAGAATTCCTCCTGCTAAAAAAAGTGGGGAGACCATGTTCCCAGGCGGTCATGCTCAACTTGACCTCTGCTACTTCCAAATATGCACAGCCTTCTGTCATTTTACCCAACAACAAGTATTATATTTTTGTTGCTAGTGAGAGCTGCTTCACTATGTTTAATTATTATATTTATGTATTTGCAAAGGATTTTACCAGGAAGGATACATTGAGATTTCTCTAGTTTTCAGTATGTCCTGAGTTAAAGAACATTGAATTGTTACAGTCGTTACAGAAATACAAAGTAATAAATATATTCGCACGTTAAAATATCCCTGAATGTAGGTATAGTTATTGATTATATATTTTTTCTTTATGTATCCACGATATAGTAGAGATTAGAGGGTGCTTTAGAAATGTATTGCTCTCAATGCACGCAGCTTCCTGATCCAAGTCATCATTAAATTGATGGAAAGACATTCTGCGATCTTTATTTCTTAAAGCCCCGATCACTCACAGCTCAGAACAGATTCGCTGAGCACAATAACATCGGAAACATTTGCTTCTGCTTAAATTTTTTATTTTTTATTTAAAAATCAGTCTCGTGTGAAAAATAGACAATGAGAGAACCGTATTGTAAAAACAAGGAGGGTCCTGTATTATTTACAGGGTAATTCAAAGAGATTCGAAAAGTCACTGCACGTTCGGTGTCTTTTCGTTCTCTTCAATTCGGTTCCTTTTGCCGATTCCATTTCGGTGACCCTGCGGTGTATTCAGCAAGCACCACAGGTTCCCACCGAATTGCAGGGAAAAGATGCCGCAAACCTGACGAAAAAACTAACCGCAAAACCCTTACTTATTTTTTCTGTAAGTTTAAGAAAAATGCTGGAAATATCCTAAAAAATCTATAAATAAAGAGACTCTTTACTGCAGAATTTTATAATGAACTGTTTATTAGATATTGAATTAAAACGGGAATATTTTTAACATTGAAGCCTATGGGATTCTCCTGAATAAACTTGCCGAATTAAACCACTGAATGGCAGGGCATTAGGGGAACCTTTCACTGCTGGTTTGTGTTCTCTGAATAGCCGAAGCAGTGCTTTTTCATGGGGATTTCACTGCCCTCGAACAGGCACCGAACAGGCACCGTATGTGCAGGCAATTCGCCAGGATTTGGCGAATTGCCTGCTCTCTGGATAGCCGAATGGCCAGGAAAGGTAACCGAACGCTGATTTTCAGCGTTCGGTTACCTTTCTCAAGCAATTCGGATCTCTTTGGATAACCCTGATAGTGATTAAAGGAACACTAACCGGTCTATTCATTAAAGGTGAAACTCAGGAGAATTGGCAGAAGTGAAAATTCTAGGTCAAACTAGCCAAACCAAAAAAATTCTCCCATTTATCTCACTTCCCAAATAAGCTATTTGGTCTAGATTGTGCTCTTCTCCTGCCAATTCTCCGGAGTTTCACCTTTAGTGAATGGACCTGTATGGGTTAAAAAAGGAGGCAGGGAAAATGGACATTAATTAAACATTGTCCTCTCCTGACGCACTCCTGTTTTAACTCTTTGGTTTCGACTCACCAGGAATCCGCTCTGGGCTGCCTTTAGGCAGGTCAAACGTGCCATGCTGTTGCATCCTGTAAACTGCAGCACGTCACATGACCATGTGGAGGCAGCTAATCCAGTGACTCTTTTGGTGGGTGCTGGTTCTGGAAGGTCCAGATAGCTACAAACCTGATTTTAGCATTAAGACTCTGAGCTGGACAAATTCCCTCCACTCAGGTTGGCTGAATCAGCCCTCTGAGATTCTGACCCCTCCATTTTAAACCCTTAAATAATTGGACAGATTCAGATGACAGCATCTTCCCAATAATTTTTTATTTCCCATTTCTTTTAGTTTAGGTGAAAATAGTCCCTTTTTCTCCCCTGGCACCAGGCTGCTCCCCCTCTTTGGCAGAGGGCTCCAGAAATGTGGAAGTTCCTGCAACTTCTTATTCAAATTTTTGTACAGTACATAAATTGCGTTACTCATGCTATGCAAATTACATCTTGCTCAGACCTTGCATAAGAACAATGGATTGGTGCTGCATGAACAAGCATAGCGCCAATGCTCATCGGCTTTCTCCCAGAATGCTCGCTACTTTGATCACTTGGAACATCATCAGTCCCCAAGTTGGTCCCCGGCAGGCGAGATATTCAAACCCTGTCTGCTGAGTAACAGCTGTGCAGGTGGATGAAACTCCTCTGCTTCATAAACCCATATCTGCAGAACGGAGCCGAAGGAAGGAAAATGAAAGTGGAGGGAGGCGCACTCCTGTCTGACCACTTTAATTAGCTAAAGTGGTCAGGGTGCGCAGAGTGTTCTTCAGTATTAATTGCTATGTTCATTCCTACATCTAAGTTTTATTTGATACCTCTGCATTAAACAGACAGGTACCCAACACTCATTTCTATAAAACGATACAGTTTACATAGCTTTCTCTGCTTCCGTCTATTAATTTCTCATGTTTCACTGATCTGCAGAAAAGCGAGATTCGATTAGTTCTAAAAATAAAGCAATGCGTGATTCGTTATGTGAAGGTAAATAAACATCAATTAAAGCGTTAAATGGGTAGAATAAAAAATGTAGCATGAATATGCTCTAGAAAAAAACCCATTAAAAAATAAAAAGATTTTCATATTGTCTGGGCTTTTAACATATAAACGAGCGCTGAATGTCTGTTAGATTGCATTTTGCCAAAGGGATCCTCCGATTTCTAAAGAGCGTATGAGTCACTTTGTCGCAGGCTATTCTCAGAACCATCCTGCATCGCATCTGCGGCTATACTAACACTGTATGTCACAGCTCAACATCTTTGTGTTACACGCGTGATTATTCGGAAGCGATATATTGCTGACGGTTAAGCAGGAAGAAAATAAATATTAGTGCTGCTTGTTGAGTGTGGGGCAAAAAAAAAAAATCACCAGAAAACCTTCAATGGAAAGGTTGAACCTAAATATAGAACAGGACCAATATAAGAGCTATGGACAACAGAACTGGTTACTGAGACTTCCATACTGGTATGGTTAATCATTATGCACCACTGAGGCAGCAAAGTTTGGCATAGTTGCAAACAGAAGTAGAAATCATCATTCTTGCAACTACCGTGAAGTTTGGCAATCCAGAGAAAGAAAATTCAACAATGGCCGACGGCAAATAAGAGCAAACAACACTGAACAATGGCTCCACGGTTACTCGGGATGTCCCGATCGTGATTTTCAAGCTGCCAATCTGAATTGTGTGACATATGGAATCGCCTGATGTTGAGTCCCAGTCCGATACTGCCCGACCTGCGGTTGGACTGGCCACTAAAGGGAAACCCAGGACCTTGACATGCCCCGTGGGGTCTTCCTTGCTACTCACAAGTTACGAAGCAGGAAGGGAAGACGTGTGGGTGAGTACCGAGACATTTACAGCAACTTCCCTGAGCTACCTACGCCACCATGTCAGGCCATCTGAGCGGCCTAGCTGCTAGGAGGTGCAGCCGCATGATCACTGCACATCAGTGGTTGCTCAAATTGAAGAACCACCCAAGACGCGCTGGATCAGTGCAGTGTCACACTGGAGGGAGGGAAACGCCGTGATATCCTCCTCAGCCAGCTCCTCTACGCTTCCAGCCGGTCTCGGATTGGCTCAGATTGAAAAAGTCTATCCCGATCCCAGAAAATTGCTGTGATCAGGTCCCAATCAGAAAAATCTCTTACTGTTGCTCTTCCATAAAATAAATATATGGCGTCTTGTCCCCATTCAGCATTTTTTTCCACTGTCGTTTGCAACATCAGTGAACAATAGCGTTATGAGTGTGCATTGCGTGTAATATGCCGGTGACCTTAACAAAAATAACCACCAGCAAAGATGGGCCTTCATTGCGGGCAGCCATTTTTGTTATAGTATAGAAATACGTATCTGGTAGCGCGATGGTAATCGCTTCTTGGTGTTCAGGTGGTTCTTATGATATACGTTATCCACATGGATTATATAAAAAAGAAGCAAAACACAAAATACAAATGATAGTGCAGGGTGTATAAAAAATATTGGTGTATCTTAGTTTAGACTATTCCACTCACAGGTGTGGAGCCCGATCACTGGCTCTGAGTGGTAAGGTGCATCTGAGTCCTTTTTCTTTATAAATATATATATATATATATATATATATATTATATATCATATAATTTTATCTTTTTATATTTTAATTAAAATTCCTTTTTAATTTGGTCCCGTTCTGGAATCCGTTATTGGTCTTCTATGGTCTTTTGTGGATTTTGACCTTCTAAACAAACCCACTGGCTCTACCACCTAGAGCTTGGTCATAAGCTCCACCGAACGTGAGTTTACACTCTGTCTGTACTATTGTATATTTTGGTTGGTGGATCTGCACAAGAAAGTTTCTCTTTTTTACATGCTTCCTTCCATATTTGACACCTGAGAGGGGTCATCGATCGTGAAGGGTGTGGGTCTCCTTCTGAATAGGAAGAAAAAGGACTCGGATGCACCTTACCACTCAGAGCCAGTGATCGGGCTCCACACCTGTGAGTGGAATAGTCTAGACTAAGCTACACCAATATTTTTTATACACCCTGCACTATCATTTGTATTTTGCTTCTTTTTTATATAATCCATGTGGATAACGTATATCATGAGAACCACCTGAACACCAAGAAGCGATTACCATCGCGCTACCAGATACGTATTTCTATGCTTGTTGTCACACTGGTTTTGGGGAAACCTCTATAGATCTGGTTTGGCATTGGGATACCGGTGGTGGTACAGATTTTGGGCGCGGATCATTTTTTCTCTGTGATTTTTGTTATAGTGTCAGGAATATTACAGACGCCCACTTGCCTTTTCACCCCAGTGGTGATCTCTATGGAACTTCGATAGAAATAACTTTGAAAGCAATGGTTAAAACAATGGCAGGCAACCTCGACTGAAACACCGGTAGAAACGATCTACGCTAAATAACTTGGCAAGACCTATGGTGGAAACCCTATTGAAAACTAAATCGAGGGCAATGCCAGGCAACTTCAGCAGAAACTACGGTAGCAACCTCACTGAAACACTCTGAGGGCCGAGTTGAACAGCATCACCAGAAACTACGGTGGAAAAAATGAAGAGACTACAGAGAAATATGGTGGAAGTTGCCTAAATAACGACTTCATCGCAGTTTCCCTGTAGTTCACTTGACTAAATTCACTTTTCTTTCAATGACAGGACTGAGGCTGGTGCGTAACCCCTATAGATACATTTTCCTGTCTGTTAAATGTAATCATTGATGCTTTAAGAGCAAAACAGTTGCTGTAATAAAAATAAAATAAAAAGGTCTGCAGTCGTCCAGCAAAGAAAATTGAATCAAAATGAACAACCGTTCTTGAGCCGTCCAAGGTCCTTTGCTGTGGTTTAATATTCTTGCATTGTCTCTATCAAGTGGCCAATAACTCACATGTGTTTACTCTTCCCCAAAGGTTTCAGTGCCTTACTCTGCAAATCCCATAATAAGTAAAGTGTGATAATGGTTTCAAACAGTCTAGTCAACAAACGCTGCGTTAATATGGTACACAGACGCAGCAGATATGACCTTGTGGCTGAAAGAAGGCCATCAAATTTGAGGATGCTGTTTAAGCCACAGGATAACGGTCCTGTCATGACAAAACAAAGCTATTTCTCCACGTACATTGAAAAGCTTATAATGGTTATAGCATTTTCGGGTTAATGTGGTTGGGTCCTGTGCTGCAGGGATATTTAATCATCTGCAATTCATTTTCAACCAGAGTCAGACTATTATCAGGTCTATTCAAAGAAAGGTGAAACTCAGGAGAAAGACTGGAGAAGTGAACAGTCTAGGTCAAAATAGCCGAACCAGAAAAATTCTCCCATTTATCTCACTTTCCAAATCGGCTATTTGGTCTAGATTGTTCTTTTCTCCTGCCAGTTGTCCTGGTTTTCACCTTTCTCTGAATAAGCCTGTATGTCTATTAATGATTAGAGGGGTCGTTCACAAACCCCCGACGAAGGGAGCAGTTGGGAACTTTGACCTAACAGGCAACTCATTTCATGACTCCATCCATCTCCTCTCTTAACTGTACATGCATTGTCTTCACAAACCAGAAGCAGTGGCTTCTGATTGGCCGAAACGATTCCTGGTCTATGAAGAAACCATGCAGCTACATACACAACCGCTTGACCATTGAAAAGATGAACGTTTGGCTTTATTGCCTTTAATCAAACCTGTACTCGACTGGATCTCTTTCCCGGTTACCTCAACACTTGGGTGGTGATAGGGGGATTTTGAGACATTGCAACCCTTGATGAGGCATCACAGACCATACTCTCTCATCCAGTTATGATGTTGTTGAAGGAGGCACTGCACAGAGCTAGGTGATTGCCCCTCTCCTGTGATATTGGTGCGTTGACTCATTAGCAGTCGATTGCCTACCAGGAGAAAATGGACAACAGTCTTGTAGGATGGCTCTTCCACTCACAGTTGTCACTTGGTTGAAAAGTATGCCGTGGGAGTGGCGGAAATTTTTTGATAAGAAATCACTTACAATTTCCTATATACAGTTGTGTTCAAAATTATTCAACCCCCACTGAAATTGAGTGTTTTGGCCAGTTTGAAATTGAGTGTTTTGGCCAGTTTGACATTGATTTTGATCATTCAGTCATCTTGGTTACAATTAAATCAAAGAGGCACGTGTAGGTCAGACAAATATAACATAACATTTATAATGAAATAACCACAAATGTCTTTTCTGTGCTCACATCATTATCAGTTTTATTCAACCCCCAAGTGACATTCAATCTTAGTACTTAGTACAACATCCTTTTACAGTTATAACAGCTTTTAGGCTGCTGTCAGACGAGCGTAGTGTTCACGTCCGTGATTGCGCCTAAAAGTACGTCCGTGATAGCATGAAAGAAAGTCCATTGGAGCCTGACACATGAAGTACGTCCGCACTGAACTGCGGACGCATGACGGACGCTGCAAACGGACGCAGGTTAGGCAAGAACGTAATACTGCTAGAACGGACGTGCAGAGTGCGCCACGTCCACAACGTCCGCATAGCTTTGTGTGTGAGTGATGGAGCATGGTCAGACGGACTGCATTTATACGTCCAGCATTTTTGACGGACAGAATGTTTTTTCATTGTAATTTATTTTTCCCTCCTACATCTGGCAAAAATAACTTCAGTGAAAAAAAACGGACTGTGTGGCCACTACTGCGTCATCCGTACTGACGATGTCCGTACTGCACGGACGTACAGTCCGTAGAAATCACGCTCGTCTGACCCTAGCCTTAAACGTGAAGCATAGCTTGACACAAGTGTCTTGCAGCGATCTACGGGTATCTTCGCCCATTCGTCATGGGCAAAAGCCTCCAGTTCAGTCACATTCTTAGGCTTGCGCACTGCAACTGCTTTCTTTAAGTCCCACCAGAGGTTCTCAATCGGATTTAAGTCAGGTGACTGCGATGGCCACTCCAAAATGTTCCAGCCTTTAATCTGCAACCATGCTCTAGTGGACTTGGAGGTATGCTTGGGATCATTGTCCTGTTGAAAGGTCCAACGTCTCCCAAGCCTCAGGTTTGTGACGGACTGCATCACATTGTCATCCAATATCTCCTGGTACTGAAGAGAATTCATGGTACCTTGCACACGCTGAAGCTTCCCTGTACCTGCAGAAGCAAAACAGTCCCAAAGCATGATTGACCGCCCGCCATGCTTCACAGTAGGCAAGGTGTTCTTTTCTTCATAAGCCTTGTTCTTCCTCCTCCAAACATAGCGTTGATCCATGGGCCCAAACAGTTCTAATTTTGTTTCATCAGTCCACAGAACACTATCCCAAAACTTCTGTGGTTTGTCCACATGACTTTTGGCATACTGCAGTCGACTCTTCTTATTCTTTGGAGACAGCAAGGGGGTGCGCCTGGGAGTTCTGGCATGGAGGCCTTCATTACGCAGCGTGCGCCGTATTGTCTGAGCTGAAACTTCAGTACCCACATATGACAAATCTTTTCTCAGTTCCTCAGCAGTCACACGGGGACTTTTCTCCACTCTACGCTTCAGGTAGCGCACAGCAGGCGAAGTCAGCATCTTCTTTATGCCACGACCAGGTAGCGTTTCAACAGTGCCCTTTGCCTTGAATTTGCGAATGATGCTTCCTATGGTCTCTCTTGGTATGTTTAACATCTTTGCAATCTTCTTATAGCCATTGCCCTTCCTGTGAAGAGTAATCACCTCTTCTCTTGTCTTCCTGGACCATTCTCTTGACTTCACCATGTTTGTAACCACACCAGTAAATGTCTAGAAGGAGCTGAGTATCACAGTCTTTTTAAAGCTGCCTAATTGGTGCTTATTATGCTTTATTGCTGCTCCGTGACATCCACAGGTGTTTTCAATACCTGATTGAAAACACTTGAATGAACCTCTGTTCTTCAGAGTGGTAGTCTTTAAAGGGTTGAATAATTGTGTCAATGAAGAATTCACAAAAGAAACATTTACTACTGTATTACAAAACCAATTGATGTCATTTTAGTTGCATATGGTTCTTTAAAAAGTCCTTGTAGGATTTCATTCTGAATACAATTACAAATGTACACTAAATTCCCTAAAACCCTTTACAGCATTGGGGGTTGAATAATTTTGAACACAACTGTAATGTGTTAGTGAAAACCATTAGCATTAGGGATGCACCGATACCGATACTAGTATCGGTATCGGGGCCGATATTGCCGTTTGCACGAGTACTTGTTACTCGTGCAAACTGCCCGATACATCCCGCCGATACCGGAAGCCGGCGCTGGGCCGGCTTGCCGGTATCCGCGGGGCTGGGGAAGCTGGCCGCGTGCATGAAAAGGCCACATCCGATATCTCACCCTTCCTGAAGTTCCGGTCTCTGGGCAGTGATGCGGTCACGTGGCCGCCGGGCGCTCCTGTGACGCGGCCTCTCGGCTGGAGGCAGCGTCACAGATGCGCCCGGCGGCCACGTGACCGCATCACTGCCCAAAGACCGGAACTTCAGGAAGGGTGAGTATTTGGCGCGCCGGAGGGGAACACTGGCCGCGTGCTTTACATGCACACGGCCAGCTTCCCCAGCGTTCGAGCGGGGGGTAAATCGATGAGAGCTGCAGGCAAATCCATGAGAGCTGCGGGCCAATCCATGAGACCTGGGGGCCAATCCATGAGACCTGGGGGCAAATCCATGAGACCTGGGGGCAAATCCATGAGACCTGGGGGCAAATCCATGAGACCTGGGGGCAAATCCATGAGACCTGGGGGCAAATCCATGAGACCTGGGGGCAAATCCATGAGACCTGGGGGCCAATCCATGAGACCTGGGGGCCAATCCATGAGACCTGGGGGCAAATCCATGAGACCTGGGGGCCAATCCATGAGACCTGGGGGCAAATCCATGAGACCTGGGGGCAATCCATGAGACCTGGGGGCAAATCCATGAGACCTGGGGGACAAATCCATGAGACCTGGGGGCAAATCCATGAGACCTGGGGCAACCCATGTGAGCTGGGGGCAAACCCATGTGAGCTGGGGGCAAACCCATGTAGCATGGGGGGGGGGGAAACCCATGTGAGCTGGGGGCAAACCCATGTGAGCTGGGGGCAATCCATGAGACCTGGGGGCAAATCCATGAGACCTGGGGGCAAATCCATGAGACCTGGGGCAAATCCATGTGAGCTGCGGTCAATCTCTTATAAATTTTTATATTGAGGTCTGTTCCTATTGGAAAGCGTCACATGATATTAAATAAAAGTATGGTACTCGGTATCGGTGAGTACTTTTAAAAAGTATCGGTACTCGTACTCGGTCTTAAAAAAGTGGTATCGGTGCATCCCTAATTAGCATATATAGTAAGTGATGGTCATCTCCTACATCAGTGGTCCCCAATCCGGTCCTCAGGGCCCCTAACAGGCCAGATTTTGCAGATCACCTTGGGGAAATGCAGACTGAATCCTGCAATTACTGAGCAGCAATTCATATCACCTGTGCTGTGCTTCAGATATCTGGAAAACCTGACCTGTTAGTGGGCCCAGAGGACCAGGGTTGGGGACCACTGTCCTACATGATATTCCCAGGATTGTTAATCATCTCTCACCCTATTCTCTTCTCCTTTCAATATGTTCCCTCGACAAGCTAGAAGTCCAACAAAGGAAGCCAGTATGTCCTCACATGTCCTACCTTTCACAATAAAATATGTTTCAGAATTTGGAAAAACTGGAAAGTTATTGTTTTAATCTGTTTACGGTCTATGGGCTCTATTACATACTTAACGCATGCGCAAAAACACATTAACGCGAGGGGCAAAATCCTTTGTGCAGAACGTCGTATTACATAGTCAGCTCAACAAACGCGCGTAATCGACCAACGCGGGTGAACCCTTTCCAGCGTACTGTACTGCGCACGTCTTATACTTAGCATTGTGAGCGCAAATGCGTTTGTGCGCTGGTATGCGGATGGTATTACAATCTATGCGCGGGATTTAACGCATAGCCTTTCCGCGCATAATTTTAGCAACTCCTAAAAGCTGGTGTTAATGGCAATTTCTATCAACCTGGCCGAAACCAAATACTCCAGCACAAAAAAAAAAACGCAGCAAAGTATAGTTACACATTCTACATATACCCAAACAATAAAATGGAGAGGTTGTGTGTGTTTTTATTATTGCTGCAGCATATATACTCAGATTGACTTTGGCAGGCACAAAAACTTAACGTGAGACAATTGTGGTTCTTAATTCTGCATGAAAAAAACTGTCTGCACAGAGATTTCTGCATGCAACGTTAATGCGCGCATGTTTTTGCACGTCCGTGTTATGCGTGTTATCTTTTGACGGATGAAAAAAATACGCGAGGCTTGTAATACCACCGTTAATTTACACGCGTTAATGGTTAACGCTTCGTGCAAAAATTGCACGTGCGTTTTTCCGTGAAGAATGTAATAGGGCCCTATGTATCTAGAATTCCATTTACTGCATCAAGGCTCTTTCATACAACATGAACAACTGTTTAGTCTTATCCATGTGGTACCTGTGTACTGATCATCCGTTGTGAAGAACGGGCAATATTAGCTGGAAGGCCAAAGAATGCCGGTTTGTCGTCCTCCGGGAGACTTTCGATAACATTCCGATAGTCCTGCAAAAGAAATACAGAGAGTAGCTATTTTGTTTCAAAAAGAAAAATAATCCATTTCTAAGCTACTTGTTAAGATATACTTCGGGACCGCGTCTCATTGGGTAAAAAAATACGGAAACACCCACGGTGTAAAACCATGGTGTTTGGGAGGTGAGGTAGATGGCGCATTCATCTGCTCTTTTCATGCATGCCTGGATTATACTGAAGCACATTTTACTGAACACTCCTTGTACAGTTTATTGCAGTCCGGATTGCTACAGTTTCATCACATAAAATGTTTTCCCATTTATAGGACAGATTCAAATGCTGTCCATTTTAGCAATAGTAAAACCGTCATAATACATGGCACCATGATAGCGATGGTAAGAATGTCGCTGCTCAGAATGTCTCTGTGCTTGCAGCTCAGATACAGCACATTCCTACTGTAAATTAAGGGGCCGCTATCACCAAAAAATGAAATGTCCTTATTTTCTGTTGCTGATATCTTACATGTACTTTGTTTTTCTCTTGTAGTTAAGAAAATAGCTTACTCTATAAGTGTCACTGGGTGCATCCATTGTGTGATATTCTGTGTTATAAACTGCCCCGCACGGCATCTATCCATTACTTGCTCCTCTATGTCTTTGGCCATAGAATGGAGTGTATTGTTCAATCATGGACTCAAATCATTGTATTGGGTGGGAAGTGTTCAAAGGACATCACCAGGGGGTATTTGGAACATCTTTTTAAACTCCCTGTCTTGTCTTGTTCAACTGCCATACCTTATCTCAGTTAGCCTGGATAACAAAAGACCTTCTGCTGCCTCATCTAAACTTTCACACCTCCACCTCATTAACTGCTAAATAATGCAGATTAAATAAACAAGAGCCACAAAGCAGAGATTTTTGTAAATGTTGCATCATGAGAAAAATACTAAAATGGAAAGAAGATAAAAAAACATTTTTCCTTTTTACATGCAATTACTTTACTTCAAAGAAAAAAAACAAAAGAATGTGCTTTATAATGTAGAATTGTAATGCACAGGTAATCTAGCTACAGTTTATGTAAGTGATAGTGTGCCTTTAACGTCTCCTATGCTTTGTATAGAAGTGACAATTGTTATACTTATCATCTCATTTTTTTCCAGCAACAGTTGAATAGGGTCTTATAGAGCAGGAAAGTCAAAGTGCAGCCCACATTGCCTGTATATACCAAAATTCTTTTAGAGTAAACCAGAGAATAATGGAAGATGTAGATCAGAAACATCGGGGGGGGGGGGGAAGCAAAATTTGACAGCCTGGTCTAGCGGGTAATCCAATTGTGGACCCTTTGCTCTACGTGCCTAGAGAGGTATCAGATAATCCCACTTAACCAGGCCTAACAAGGCCACAACAATCATTGAGATTGCTGCATCTGTCGTGCAGAGGAGACTTCCTTGGAATTTCAGTGCTGGCCGCCCTTTTTGGGGTGACAGCAGTCTGATTTGCATGTGATAACGTTTTCTTTCTAATTTCACCATGGAGCTAAAGCCATATGAGACCTGAGCGGAGACTCATCGAAGGGAAGGCCACGAATGCCGCTGCACTTCACTATTCTAGTATAGCAAGTGGGAATCCAGTGTTTGCAAGTGCAACCTTTATTTACTAATGGGTGACTTTGAATCGCCCATGGCCCACTTGGAATAAGGGCGATATGTCCAACGTCGCATGTTTTTATTTATTTATAGGTGTATATTAGGAGCATTGCAGAATCTCTCCAGTTATATTTTTAGGCTGACGTTTTTAATGTGATTTTTTAATTATTAGTCTATGTGTGACCCGTTCGTGATTTCACCGCCGCCATATGCCACTGGTGTTATTAATATTTTATTCACAGCAAATCAGTCCTGATTAGCCATGACCATCCTCGGCAGCTCAGGGTTTTCAGGCAAACATCTGCTTGGTTTTAATATAGCGATAGATCTGATTTTACAGCATGCTGGTTCACAAAACTGCTGGAACTGTGGCGTCTTTTATTACGCACAAACATGCTGTATTTGAAGATGTAATGGAATGTTTGTTTCTCCTCTCTACAGTTTAAATGTTACAGTTAAAGCAACGTTCCGGTTTTTAATTTAAAAAAAACACAAAAAAACAGCACAATTATAGTTCGTCTCGCACGGTGGTAATTTTGTTAATATGTATACATGATCTTATCTTCAAAGTGTCTGATATTAATACAAATGTTTAAAGTCAAATAGATACAGCCAGTGACAGCCCCAGACTCAAAGCCAGCAAGTTCAGGAACTGTCTGCAAATGTAGACAGGAAATAAAAAAATAAAATATATATAAAACATTTCCCAGACAGTGACTGTCAAACAGAATATACTAAACATTCTGGCATGCGCTTGCAGAGTGATGTCCCCATTATTGGCATGAATTTCATTAATTAGACATTTACTACCAATCCCTCACAATCGCCAACTAGAAAAGATTTACAGAACAAAGCTTTTTATTATTTATTTAAAATTGCTTTGCCATTGGGGAAAAAAGAGTCTAACTTACACTAACGATGACCTGCAAAAATAAAACAGAAACAAAGGCTTGGCCGGTGCGCTTTCCACATACAAACAAACATGTCTTTTAATTGGAATGTTCGTATAATAAAAAAATATATCACTACTTACTGCTATACTCTGGTGATTTAGATACAGATTTTTATATATTGTGATACAGCAATCACTCGAGATACTTGGTTCCAGCCAAACATCACGGTCGTCTAAGGCAGTGTTTCCCAAACCTGTCCTCCGGACCCTCTAACAGGCAGATCACCCTGAGGAATTGCAGACGGAATCCTGCAATCACTGAGAAGCAAATCATATCTCCTGTGCTGTGCTTCAGATATCTGGCAAACCTAGCCTGTCAGCGGGTCCTGAGAACAGGTTTGCGAGACACTGCTCTAGGGCAGGGCTCAAAATTTCAAGTCCCAGGCTACTAACCAGGGCATAAGAGTTACTCGCCACCAGTCGCTCCACCTAACCCCTGCCCAGCCCTTAACTCTGCCCCTAAACACACCCCTTAAATTATTTTATGAAATTACACTGTTAAAGATTTTATTTAGAATAAAGTTACAAAAATAACATTAATACCCAGACATCAGACCCCAGATACATGTATACCCAGTAATCAGAGCACAGCGTGAGCAGAACGAGGAGGCAGGCAAGCTCCTCTCCACCCAGTGACAGAGACCAGCTGGATCAGGTTTGGCAGCTGATCCCTGTCATTGTGCAGCCTGGGGAAGGGGGAGCTGCACGGTGGCACCGCTGGAATACGCAGCACAAAATAATTTATTGTGCTGCCTGAGTGTGCATTTCCACTCACCCTCACTTAATTTCCACTCGCCGAATGCGAGTAGGCGAGTGGAAATTTTGAGCCCTGCTCTAGGGTATAATCAGCCACAGACTAGACGTTGTGCAAATCAGAGGTCTTTTTATTCCAGCATAAACAAACGCCCCACTTGGCTTTGAATCTCTACTGAAGGTGATTAAAAAAAAACTGCAAAAAAATCCTAGCTCAATTTGAGCACTTACTAAACATAGAGCGATCCTGACTATCCAGGTAACATAATCTTATAAACAAAACAAAATCACACCTTTTCTTAGTAGTGTTACTGCTCCCCGCCCTGCTCTCAGCAGTTTGATTAAAACACTTCTGTCCAGGAGTCAGCAACCTGAGAATTTAACTGTGGCTTAATTAATTAATTGGCAATAAGTGTGCGAGAGGACAGAGGCCATGCATGATTCTGGGTCCTAAATATCTTACCTCGATTACTCTCCCAGACATTTTGTTCAGACATTCTATCCAATCCAAGCACTCTGTCACAATATACAAAAACAAGAAGGGTGGATCTGCAATGATAAATAAACCGGAATGGTGCAGTATATTAACACCGTGTAAAGAATTGGCTCTCTAGGACCTCACTCACTGAATAGTTGAGTATATATGGCGCATCGATTAGCTATCCGGCAAACCGTTCAGGTAACCGTTCAAAATTTTTAAAAAACACTGGCATATTTTACAGCAGATTCTATTCTTAAAGATAATCTTCCCCATTCTCCGATGGTTATTTTTAAACGAGCACAAAATTTTAAGAACATTTTGGCACCAAGTATACTACCTACAGTAGAGGTTAACCACCAAAAAACAATCTTTGGTTAGGATAAACCAAAAGGTTTCAACATATGCGGAGACTGTAGAGCCTGCATATACCAACCTAAAAAAAACCTTGGTTTTAAAAGTAATATTACGGGTACCAACTATACTATTAATCGATTTTTATACATTGCCATACCAAAAGAGTCATCTATTTACTGGAATGTCCCTGTGGGGCCCAATATGTGGGTCGCACTATCAGGGAATTTAAAGTTAGCATAATGGAACATCTGGGCAACATAAGGAGGAAAAAATTGGATCACAGTGTTCCAGTACACTGTAACAATTGTCCTTCTTTTAATTTTAAAGATTTTAGATGTATTGGTATAGATGTTATAGAACGTAATTGGAGAGGAGGAGATGACCTGAGAACTTTAGCAAGGAAGGAAACCGAGAGGATCCATAGATTGGGCACTTGGAGAAACGGGGGGTTAAATGTGGACCTTGATCTTAAAAATTGTATCTGAGTGTATATATTTCATTCGATCAGATTTGATGTTCAGCTTATTTATGTATTACCTGGTTTCATATTTAAACAACATTTTCCTTTTCTTTTTCTGTTTTTGTTTCTGGTTTTTGTTATTATTTTTGTTTATCTAATGATACTGTTTGAGCTTAAAAGTGAACTCTTCGTATGCCCCAATGGGGGCTTTTTATGTCCGTTTGAGGCGAACGCTTTCCTCTACTAAGATGGCGACCGGCCTGGGACATCGGAGTTCACTGGAAATCCGGAAGTCTCGGCGCGTCAGTCGGAGCAGAGGATATGACGTCCAGAAGGGCAAATGAGGTCCTAGAGGCGGGCAGATACACTGAACATGGAGGAACGCTTCCGGATTGGGCCCAGTTACACCCATCAATTTCCGATTGGATGTTCAGTTCCGAAAGTCTCCAAACCCGCGCGGATAGGTTAACTATTGTATTAAAAAATAAATGGAGTTGGAGGAGGGCGCGTCCAAACTTCAAATGGAGTAATAAATAAGAGAACAGTCTGTGTAACTGTTCTCTAGAGATCCCTCGGTAGTTCCGTCCCTCAAGATGTCACAAGATCATCAGGGTTGGTCTCCGAAATGCGCTTTATCCTCCTTAGGATGTCCGCAGGGAACTTCAAATAAATAGACCAGACACAAGAGTCTTAGACCTGGAGTCCGCTCTCACGGGGCACGCAGTACTTCCAAGATGTGCGCCTTACGTCTGCCTCCTTTGAGCTCCACCGCAGATGGGGGAAAAAATACTTGAATGGGATAGCTTGAAAAACGAATTTATTGAAATTCAGTAAAATAACACCTTACATCAATATGATGCTCCAGATAAAATAAAACAAAACAAAATAAAATTTTGAATTTATTGAATTTCAATAAATTCGTTTTTCAAGCTATCCCATTCAAGATCTCTCTAGAGATCAGTTACACAGACTGTTCTCTTATTTATTACTCCATTTGAAGTTTGGGCGCGCCCTCCTCCAACTCCATTTATTTTCTATATTTGTTCTTTTTTGGGCAGTTGGACAGACTACGTGGAGGAGTTTATTGGCAGCACCCGTCCAAAAATTATTTTTTTCTTCTCTCTTTAGCGCCAACCATCACACACACGTTACTGTTTATTGTTCTAACTATTGTATTAGCCCGCAAAAATTTAATGTATAAATGTATTTTGTTGTCAATATATTTTATTCCCAGATGAAGTCCTTATAGGACGAAACGCATTGGAACATGCGAATAAATTCATTTTTATTTTACCACATTTTATTTATTGTAACACGCCGAGTTTTGGCGATCCATTTGGAACTTCACAGTCTTGGGATACTTGGTTACCTGAACAGTTTGCCGGATACCCAATCGATGCGCCATATATACTCAACTATTCAGTGAGTGAGGTCCTAGGGGGCCAATTCTTTACACGGTGTTAATATACTGCACCATTACGGTTTATTTATCATTGCAGATCCACCCATCTTGTATATATATCTACCATTTGTGACATCACCAGGAGGAGGTGCCGGGGTGTGATCAGCGTTATTGTAAGACAGCATCACTCTATTTTTTTGTACAATATACAAATAAACAGACACACACACAGCAAATAACAATAACCTAAAACGACACTCCATTTCATTGTTTTCTCAAGGTGCAGGGGCTCAATCTCACCAGGTGTATCGATATCAGATAGCGCTAGCGCTTTAATTAAAATCTCAAAATCATACGACTAGCTTTAGGGAAGCATGGTTTTCATAGTAATCTATATGGAGTTTACAACAGGAACCTTAGTGTGACATGTGATTGACAGGAAATAAAAGCTAACCAAACCTTGCGCTATGGTTAAATCACTAACTAGGAGAGCTCAGCCCCGGCAGGAAAACATGTAATACCAGGATAATGCAACATGAAAGCTTGATTTGTAAACTTGTAAGGATATTCTACTGTGACATTCAATATTCAATGCAAACTGCATAGTCTCAGTGAAATCAATGACCTCCCCCCTCCTATGAGTTTCAGCCCTCCAAGAAATGGACAGTTAGCCCAGTCTAGGAAGCTTAGATCAGCTCAGTTCCTTCATAAACAATCAGGAATGGTCTCTGGACAAGGGCTCTCAACTTGCTCATATTGAGAGCTAAATGGATTGGATTAACACCAGTTCCGCCATCCGTGCTCTGCCTGGTCAAATGACCCTCACGGCTTGAGTGGAACCCGCAGTATGTCACCTCCAGATCAGCACAAAGAAAGAAGGTGAGGTTTATACCAAGTCTATGAGTTAATACAGTGGAGGGGGTGCATTAGGGTCAAAAGAGATTAGCGTTAAACTCCTCCGTTTCACCACCTACCATTTTTACCTTAGACTGTCTCTTTAAGAGACTGCAAGGCTTTGCTTTGATGTACTGTGTGAGGAAGGCCTACAGCCTGGGCTCTTGAACAACTAAAAATGACAAGCCTGCTATCAAAGCTGTGTTAGAAATTGAGTGAGTCAGTGTTTTTTGTCTACAACCTACAGAGTAATAGTGTGATCGACAAAATTACCACTGTGGGAGCTGAATTACAGCCAGAATGAAAGACCCATGAATGGTGGAGCCACATTCTGGTCAGATGATTATATTCTCAGTGCTGGATCGGTCGGGTAGCGCAGCAATCAGAGAGACAAGCACACGCAGGATTGTGTATAGTCAGAAAAAGAAGATTTCTTTCATTAAATGTTCAATGTTTCAGTCCTCTAGGGATCGTGAGAAAGGTCCTTCAGAGGAAAGAAAACTCTATCCTTTAATAAAAAGAATTCTTCTTTTACGGCCATAAAGTCCTGTGAGTGCGTGTCTGTTTGATGCATACTGTTGTACCTTTCTTTACATTATTTACACACATTTATATATAGTTTTATGTTTAATCGTTTTAGATGTGAAATGTTAAACGGCAAAGATATAAAACTATCAGAAAACATACGTATGAACCTTCATGTGAGAAAATTAGAATAAATCCATACGTATAAAAGCTCTGCATGCACCGGATATCTTACCATGATGCTGCATGAATTCGGCAAAGAGACAGACGCGGGGAATGGAGTGAATTTGTTGCTCCTCATCTGAGATAAGCCAACTGCTTGAGAATTGAAGAACTGTTCCAAATAAGAACGCAGCACTCGTAAATCAAAGTAGTTATCTACCCGTCCTCCATAAATTGCATTTTCCAAGAGGCCGTGGACGAAATCCCACTGAAAGTCTCTGCCACCTGCAAGTGATAAAAAGGATATCAAAAGGGAATCTTGGAGATTTATGCAACAGTTACAAACATACAGCATTCCATGTGGTGGTGCGCACCCCGACACTGACACACAAGCTGCATAGGAAGAAAGGCTAGAGCAAAACGAGGATAGTATGAAATAGCAAGCGAGGCTCACATCAATAACAGGAGCGGCTTCTTAACCCCATCGCTGCCAAACTGGTTTTCCCATAAAACTTCTGCCAGGAACTAGAGGTGTTATGGAAAATCATTTCAGATTGCCCATACAGTAAAAATGTGCTGTAGAATCCCTACGACACATTTGCAGGTCGCAATGACATGTTTGACAGGTAGAGAGCTCCTTCTGCTGGCCAAATCACTGTACTGCTGCTGCCATGCACATGGGACTGCTGCCGTTCTGAAAGTGCTTCAATCAATTCCAGCACATGGGCTGCTATCTCACGTGTGTTGGAAATTAAGGCACAATCTGGAGCCCATATGCAAATAAATATTGTTTGCAATAAACTAAATTTATTTGCATTGCTCAAGAAAAAGTCCACATCAGTGCTGTATCAGTAGGGCAATTATCCTATGGGCAGGGTCGCCTGTTCCTCATGTTTTTATTATGTCTCACCCCCTCATTGTAAAGCGCTACGGATTCTGTTGGTGCTATATAATGTATATATGTATCCTTCCTGGTAAAATACTTTATAAATAAATAAATATAAGTATCTGTAACATCGAGAAAAGTCTCTCTTGGGCACATGCAGGCTTTTGAAGATCGTGCTAACTCGATTGTGGTAATTAAAGCTTGGTGCAGGAAGGAGGGCTTTGGGTTTTTAGAGCACTGGGCTCATTTTGCACTGGGGTACAATCTGTATAGTCGTGATAGATTGCACCTGAATGGAAGAGGGTCTGCTGTGCTAGGGGAGAGGATGGTTATAAGGTTGGAGGAGACTTTAAACTAGTGGAAGGGGGGGAGGGATACAGTATCTTACAAAATGGAGACAGAGCAGATAGCGCAAGGGTTTCAGCTCAGACTAAGGGGGGTGGAGCCGGGGGGGATGGGTAATGTCAGAACAGTGGAGGCATGTAATGTAAAGTCGCATTCAGCATGTGTGGGTAGAGACAACATTAAATGTATGCTTGCTAATGCAAGGAGCCTCAATAACAAGATGGGGGAACTAGAGGTAATAGCATACACTAAGCAATACGACATTATAGGAATAACAGAAACGTGGTGGGACGAAACGCATGACTGGGCTGTAAACTTAAACGGTTATACATTGTTTAGAAAGGATAGGAAACATAAGAAAGGGGGTGGAGTGTGTTTATATGTAAATCAGGATTTAAAGCCTAATATTACACAACTGGTAAGTGATGAGGGAAATGTGGAATCCTTATGGGTAAATATTTCGTTGGGGAATAAACAGGGAAGTCAACTATTGGTTGGCATATGCTATAAACCACCTAATATAGATAATGATGAGGAAGAACAACTGTTAGAGCAAATTAGGAAGGCTGCAGATCATGGTAGCACTTTAATTATTGGAGATTTTAATTACCCGGACATTAATTGGGATAGTGGGACTAGTAATTCAGCAAAGGGAATCCGGTTTCTGAACATTTTAAATGATACCTTCATGTCACAACTGGTAGAAACACCAACTAGAGAGGATAACTGTCAGGACCTGGTTAATACTAAATAATGTGGATCTTTTCTCAAATATTAATGTAAAGGAACAGTTGGGAAAAAGTGACCATAATATGGTGACTTTTGAAATAAACTCAAAAAAACACATTCATAAGGGGCATGCTAAAACATATAATTTTAAAAAGGCTAACTTTATTAAAATAAAGGAAGTTCTCAATGTCATTGACTGGCAGAAACTCTTTCACGGGAAAAACACTGAGGATAAGTGGAATATCTTTAAACTAACACTAGAAAAGTACACGTCACAATATATTCCACTGGTTAATACATATAAAAGAAACAGACTGAAACCAATGTGGCTTAGTAGGAAGGTAACCAAGGAAATGAAAAATAAAAAGAAGGCATTTAAAGCTTTTAAATCTGATAAATCTGAGGCATCCTATAAAGCATATAGGGCAGCCAATAAAGCATGTAAAAATGCGATTAGATGGGCTAAACTAGAAAATGAAAAAGAAATAGCCAAAGAGAGCAAGACCAACCCTAAAAGATTCTTTAGGTACATAAATTCTAAAAAACCTAAGAGTGAAAATGTAGGTTCACTAAAATCTGAGTCAGGGTTATTGTTAACTGAAGATCAGGATAAGGCAGAAATTTTAAATGATTATTTTTCTTCAGTATTTATCAATGAGAAACCTATAACAGGAGACGTGCAATTCATTTATAAAAACTTACTAATACAAAGTGACTGGTTGACTCAGGACAAGGTTTTGCAAAAATTAAACAATGTGAATGTGAATAAAGCCCCAGGGCCAGATGGAATTCACCCGCGAGTACTGAGAGAGCTATGTGTTGAAATATGTAAACCTCTGTTCTTAATCTTTCGAGATTCTTTTCTTTCAGGAATAGTACCAGAGGATTGGAGAAAAGCTGACGTGGTCCCTATATTTAAGAAAGGTTTAAAATTTGTGCCTGGGAATTATAGACCTGTGAGCTTAACATCTGTGGCTGGGAAAGTATTTGAGGGGTTACTAAGGGATAATATTCAGGAATTTATTGGGAGGTATAATGTTATTGGCAAAAATCAGCATGGTTTCATGAAACACAGATCATGTCAGACTAACCTAATTACGTTCTATGAGGAAGTAAGTAGAAGTATAGATCAGGGGGTCGCAGTGGATGTGATTTACTTAGATTTTGCCAAAGCTTTCGACACAGTTCCACACAAAAGGTTACTATTTAAATTAAGAAAAATTGGTCTAGATGAAAATACTTGTTCTTGGATAGAAAACTGGCTAAAAGATAGGGTACAGAGAGTGGTCATAAATGGTACATTTTCAAGATGGACACCAGTGGTAAGTGGTGTCCCTCAGGGGTCTGTTATAGGACCAATTATATTCAATTTATTTATAAATGACCTTGAGATAGGCATTGAAAGTCATGTATCAGTGTTTGCAGATGACACAAAACTAGGAAAAGTAATACAATGTGAGCAGGATGTTACTTCGCTGCAGAGGGATTTAGATAGATGAAATTTAATCTAGATAAATGCAAAGTTATGCACTTTGGAGTGAAGAACACACAAGTAATTTATTCCCTAAATGGTACAGAGTTAGGGAAATCCAAGCAGGAGAAGGATTTGGGAATAATCATAGACTTCAAACTAAGTAACAATGTGCAATGTCAAACAGCAGCCGCCAAGGCAAGCAAAGTATTGGCATGCATTAAAAGGGGAGTTCACTCACGGGATGAAAACATAATTTTGCCTCTGTATAAATCAATGGTTAGGCCGCACCTTGAATATGCCGTGCAATTTTGGGCACCGGTCTTAAAAAAAAGATATTATAGCGCTAGAAAAAGTGCAGAGACGGGCAACTAAATTAATAAGGGGAATGGAAGGGTTAAGTTATGAGGCAAGACTAACAAGCTTAAACCTGTTTAGTTTAGAGAAACGGCGCCTTAGAGGGGATCTGATAACCTTATATAAATATATACGGGGCCATTATCAACCATTGTCTGATAACCTATTCATTAACAGGTCTATACATAGGACAAGGGGTCATCCATTTAGACTGGAAGAAAGAAAATTTAGCTTAAAGCATAGGAAGAGTCATTTTACGGTGAGAACAATAAAGCTGTGGAATTCTCTACCTGTTGAGGTGGTTGGGTCAGAGTCTGTACAGACTTTTAAAAAACGACTGGATGACTTCCTGCAGACACAGAATATTAAGGGTTATAATATTTAATATGTGGGTAAAAGCTTCTTGATCCAAGGAGAAATCTGACTGCCATTCTGCGGTCAAGAAGGAATTTTTTCCCGGTATGTTGCATATTTCAGACTGGGTTTTTTGCCTTCTTTTGGATCAACGGCAGTAGGTTATGTGGGAGAGGCTGAACCCGATGGACGCATGTCTTTTTTCAGCCTATATAACTATGTAACTATGAAACTATGAAGTTGTTAAGATGTTGCACTAGCGATGCCCAAGCTGTTTTAGGCTACTATTGCCTCAGTTCTCAAATATGCAATTTTTTTAAGCCTTTTAATGCAGTCATTTAGCCCAACAACTAACATCTGATCATGCCACCCTTCATGTACCCATAGTTAATACCCTTTATGTAGACAAAATAGCCTGTTCTCCTAAATCATAGGATCTCTTCTACTGCAGGATGTGTGTGAGATTCATAACTCAGCAATCATCAATTTGTGATGTGATGGAAAATGTCCCTGCCATTGACATTTGAGAGGGCATGCATAGCTGCCCACTGACTCAGTTTTCCCAGAATGCCCTGTCATACATCGGCTTTGTATCCCTATGCAAGCACAATAGAGCTCTAAAATAATGCAGATGCTTTTTAATCAGGGGTGGACTAGCCATTAGGGCAGTAGGGCACTGCCTGAGGGGCCTGGCCTCCGAGGGGGCCCCATGATGACCCCCCCAAGACCTGATTAGGCCTCCCCATTCAGCAGTGCCCCACGGCAACTGGAGATAATATCATGGTGAAAAGGTATCAGCAGCAAGCTTTAATGTTGGCCTCTGTTTAAGAGAGATGCAGAGGAGTGGTGCACCAACCCCATTCCAGTGATGCTTGTGAATGAATAAGCACTGACAGATCCGGGGAGCCCTGGGCCACACTGCCCCTTACAATTCACTGAAACGACTGGTCACCGACAGGCGAAGCCGAATGCTAGCAAGGAGCTTCTGTATGTGGAGGTCAGGCAAAGGGCCCCCTTGTGTGCCAGAACCCCAGAATGGGGAGGCCCTATGGTGGTATGGTGGTCCTGCGGCCTCCTATTGCCTTGGGGCCACAAGTCTTGCCAATCTGCCCCTGTATCTGTATGTAATGCTCATATTTCCATGTCTGTGTTAGGCCTCGTTCTTCCTTTGTGAAAAAGAAGGACCCGAGAGCAAACCTATTAAAGCAAACCTGTATAAAGAAATCACACGCTCACATCTAGTGATATTAAATGCAGGTTTGCGGATCACTTATGCCTTTAGTGAGACGATCAAAAAAGAGTGTAAAAGAACAACGTCTTTGCTAAATCGCCTAAAAACTAATTAAGCCCAATTAATCAACATTCATCCTGGTGTAAAGGAACAGAACAGAGAGCTCCATTAAACGTTCATTAAATAAACCGGCATTAAAGGTCTAATAAGCCGTCTCTGGGTTATTAAATAAATAAAGGATACAACCCAAGGGAAAAAAAGAAATAACCACTACTGGAACATTTATCTTTCAATCAGATACATATCCATACAAAAAATAAACAGATTTATTATACGGACAAAGAGGTGGAGTGTCCCTTACCTGAAATGCTTGGAGCCACAATTATTTGTGATTTAAGATTTATTTTTGGAATATTTGCATTTAATAATGAGATTTCTTGGGGATTAGACTCAAGTCTAAACACATAATTCATTAATGTTTCATACACGTATACACAAAGCATAAAGGCCAAACAATACGTTTCATAAATTTGTCCCGAGGTCAGCAGTGGAAAGTTTCATTTTTGGAGTTTTGGCTCACAATATATATTTATTTATTTATTTATAAAGGATTTTACCAGGAAGGATACATTGAGATTTCTCTCGTTTTCAAGTATGTCCTGGGTTCAAGAACATTGAAGTGTTACAGTCATTACAGAAATACAAAGTAATAAAATGTAAGATATTAAAAAAACAAAACACAAATATACAGATTAACACAGAAAACAAATATGTAGGAAATCTAGTCATTCTGTTACAATAACCGGTGTATTCATTAAAGGTGAAACTTAGGAGAACTGGCAGGAGAAGAGAACAATCCAGACCAAATAGCCGATTTGAACAGTGAGATAAATGGGAGAATTTTTCTGGTTTGGCTATTTGATCTAGATTGTTCACATCTCCTGCAAATTCTCCTGAGTTTCGCCTTTAGTGAATAGACCTGTAAGTTTTTGGGTTTTGGACGATATCAATAAGGGATACTCGATCTGTATACAGCCCTTTTAATAAACACACCTTCAAAAAGACGATCAATGATGTCATATGCAGCTCGCAGGTCTGACAAGGAGAACTCATAGAATTTGGTCCATCCCTAAAAAAATGAAATATTTAAATTAAAAATGAATGAAACAGACAAATGGTTACAAAAATGATCGTGGATGCTGAGGCCCATAACATACAACATACAGAACAGACTATGTGGTGTAGAGGTTTCCTTCTGATCTACCAGAGTCTGGAAGGTATTACATTTGGTATAGGTAAGGTAAGCACACGTTACCAACCATGTCCTCAGGGAGCACCAACAGGCTAGATTTTAAGGCAGTGGTCCCCAACCCTGTCCTCGGGTTGCCCCTAACAGGCCAGGTTTGCAGGATATGTGAAGCACAGCACAGGTGATACGTTTTGCTGCTCAGTGATTGCAGGATTCAGTCTGTATTTCCCCAAGGTGATCCTTAAAACCTGGCCTTTTAAGGGGACCTGAGGACAAATGTGTAAAACACTGCTCTAAAGCTCTCGTTCTTGTCTTTTAAAATACTGTTTGCCATTATAGCTTTAAAACTGTAAATCCCTGCATAAAAACTTGGCGCATTGTTATTATGATGTCATCACATTCATTTTCAGGTGACTGATGTAAAATAGTAATAAAGAAAAAATGTAATTCCCTCCACGCGCGCAAATGTTTCCTATAGGGGCTAACAGGGTCTATACAGAGAAAGGTTAGAACCAGGAGAACTGTCAGGAGAAGAGAACAATCTAGGTCAAAATAGCCAATTTGGAAAGTGAGATAAATGGGAGAATTTTTCTGGTTTGGCTATTTTGACCTAGAATTTTCACTTCTCCATTCATTCTCCTGAGTTTCACCTTTCTCTGAATAACCCTGACAGGTATAAAGTGGTCAGGATATGAGGAGTGCCCCCCTTCACCCACACTCCCCACTGCCCTGATCTGAAGATATCGCTGGGTGAAGTGAAGGCGTTTCGTCCACACCAGCCAGCGTCACCATAAGCTGAGATTTTTTAATTTCTTTGCTGTCGGTCACCAGCGACATTGGCCCGCAGAGAACATGCCGACATCACTCTCACAGAGATCGATCGCTTTAGCTATCGATCACAGAGAGGCACCTGATAGACTGGTCTGTGCATGCGCGCAGCTCCAAACCATCATTCTGCGCTGACGCAGTTTCTATGCCCAGTGCTGGCTGAACTGGTCCTGGCTACTTGATCCCAAATTCCCTTCCCTTCCTACCCCATGGATGTTCCCAATGTGATTTATGGTAAAAAGCATGAAAAATGTATCTCTGTCTATACTCGTAAATTGCCAAGAAAAAAAGTGTGTAGTTTGTGATGAATTTTCAAAGCGTCCATCTACAGTTAAACTGAATATATCGCATTCAAGTCGCCTTTAGCCCTTTCGGAAGAGCAGAGAATTGTCAATACACAATATATGGTTTTAGCTCAGTGGCGAGTCTAGGAACAATAAATATAGGGGGGAGCACATAAGATACCACATTAAAAACAGGGGGAGGGGGCGCACTAATAATTTTCCCCACTAAATCATACCACTGAAAAAACCTAAATAAGTGTATATAACGAAGATTCCATGATTCCAGAGTGATGTGATGCAATGATACCTTTTTGTTGTAACAATCGGATACATAAATTCAATATTTTATTTGCCGCAATTCGGTGGTTTTTGCCGACATCCGATAACTTCTTCAGCAACGCCAATTTTTCAAATTACGGTGACCATTCGCTAAATAGGGAATTCACCATATTTTCGGCGAAACGCATTACCCGAAATGTGACAAAAAGCAAAGGATCTAAAGATGAATAGACCCTTTAGTTTCTAACTTCCATAATAACCCCTAAAATGCCATAAACCCAGGGAAATACAATAAAAATAATAAACAGTGTGGCATGTAGCCTACCCATTAACCCCTAAAATGCCATTAATAAAGGGAAAACATGAAATGAATAGACTGAGGCATGTAGAATGCCCACTAACCCCTAAAATTCCATTAATTAAGAGAAAACATTAAATGAATAGACTGTGGGGCATGTAGCCTATCTATTAACTCCTAAAATGCCAGTAATCAAATGAAAATTATTTATTTATTTATAAAGTATTTTACCAGGAAGGATACATTGAGATTTCTCTCGTTTTCATGTACGTCCTGGGTATCTACACTGCGAGGCATGTAGCCTTCCCATTAACCCCTAAAATGCTAGTAATCAAGTGAAAACATGGAGGGCCCTATTACATTCTCTGCGCAATTGCGCTCACACAGCGCAATTTTTTTTGCGCACAAAAAAACGTTATCGCGCGAAAATTAACGTGGTATTATGATCAGAGAGCATTTTTTCTTCCTCCAAGATTTTTCGTGCGCAAATCCGACGTGCAAAGCCGTTCGCGAATGAACATTGCGTGCAGGAATCGGTGGGCAGACTGTTTTGTCACGGGATTTGTCACGGGAATCAGCCAACATCAATCACCCATTTCCAATAAAATATTTACAAATGAAAAAAATGGAAAAAAAAAATTAACAACAACCAGCCAAAAAAAAAACTTAAATTAACAATCACACAATTTATAAATTTTATTGTTTGGGTATGTGTAGAATCTGTAACTGTACTGTGTTGTATTTTTTTTTTTTCGTGCTGGTGTATTTAGTTTCGCCCAGAATGATCACATTTACAGTTACCACCTTCTTTTCAAAGACATAACAAAAATGCACGCAAACCTTCGTTGCGCGAAGAATGTAATACCATCCGCGTACCAGCGCACAAACGCATTTGCGCTGACAATGTTAAGTATAGGATGCGCGCAGGAAAATTCGTTTGCGCAGGGTCAATCGCAGTAGACGATTACGCGCATAGTTTGCGCGAACGTCGTAATACGACATTCTGCACAAATGGTTTTGCACTCGCGCAAATGCGCGAAGAATGTAATAGGGCCCGGAATGTATACACTGTGAGACATGTAGCCTACACATTAACTCCTAAAATGCCATTAATAAATGAAAAAATAAAATGTATACTGCGAGGAATGAAGTCTGCCCATTAACCCTTAATATACAACTAAACAAAGGCAAAAACAAAAGTAATACACAATGTAATATATAGGCTGACCATTAACCCTGTCACTGCTGAGCCATTTCCACCCTGTGAAAAAAAATGTTTTGTTTTTTATTTATTATTTACGATTTTGTCTTTATACTGAATATGGCCATGTTGGGTATCATTGGAAAGGCCAGACTCCACGCTTTCCAATGACATCTTGATGAACCACATGACCCACGGGCCGGAGATGCATCGGTCTGAAGATGTGGGGGAAGCTGGAGGCTGAATCCTGGTGGGGTAAGGAATAACCTAGGGGGGGGGCAATTGCTCCCTGGCCCCCCTAGAGATGCCTATGTTTTAGTTAAATTGCTAGCCAATATATACATTTTAAAAAAGTAAGCATCACTTTAATTTCCTAAATGTCATCAGATTTTGCCAAGATGCACGGCTCTTCTGTTGGCATAGAGTGCCTGTGTCGATAGAAAAGCAGGGCACAATGTGAATATCCAACACTGGGAAACAGGAGAGCTTTCCAACAAGTGGTATCCTTAAAATAAATAAACATCTTTAAATAAAGCGTAGTTTCTGCTTGTGGCATCAAAACGTTTTTGGATTTTACTTTTGAGACAGGGAATGCTCTAACTGTGCTTACAAGAAAAATGATTGAGCAAGGAGACTGGGACAAGAGATATACTTTCTCCATAACCACATACAGCCCAGATCGTTAGAAGCAGAGGTGGGACCAAGTCTTTGTTTGGCAAGTCACAAGTAAGTCTCAGGTCTTTGTATTTAAGTTCCAAGCCAAGACAGGCAAGTCCCGAGTCAAGGCATGTCCAGAGTCAAGACAGACAAGTTGCGAGTCAAGGCAGACAAGTACCGAGTCAAGGCATGTCCCAAATGAAGACAAGTCCTGAGTCAAGACAGACAAGTCCCAAGTCAAGGCAAGTCCCGAGTCAAGTCAGACAAGTCGTGAGTCAAGTCAGACAAGTCGTGAGTCAAGACAGACAAGTAGCGAATCAAGACAGGCAGGTTCCGAGTCAAGGCAAGTCCCGAGTCAAGACAAGTCCTGAGTCAAGACAAGTCCCGAGTCAAGGCAAGTCCCGAGTCAAGACAAGTCCCGAGTCAAGACAAGTCCCGAGTCAAGACAAGTCCCGAGTCAAGGCAAATCCCGAGTCAAGGCAAATCCCGAGTCAAGGCAAGCCCCGAGTCAAGACAGACAAGACCTGAGTCAAGTCACGTCCCGAGTCAAGTCACGTCCCGAGTCAAGTCACGTCCCGAGTCAAGTCACGTCCCGAGTCAAGTCACGTCCCGAGTCAAGTCACGTCCCGAGTCAAGTCACGTCCCGAGTCAAGTCACGTCCCAAGTCAAGGCAAGTCGTGAGTCAAGTCAGACAAGTCGTGAGTCAAGACAGACAAGTCGTGAGTCAAGACAGACAAGTCGTGAGTCAAGACAGACAAGTCGTGAGTCAAGACAGACAAGTAGCGAATCAAGACAGGCAGGTTCCGAGTCAAGGCAAGTCCCGAGTCAAGACAAGTCCCGAGTCAAGACAAGTCCCGAGTCAAGACAAGTCCCGAGTCAAGACAAGTCCCGAGTCAAGACAAGTCCCGAGTCAAGACAAGTCCCGAGTCAAGACAAGTCCCGAGTCAAGGCAAGCCCCGAGTCAAGACAAGCCCCGAGTAAAGACAAGTCCCGAGTCAAGACAAGTCCCGAGTCAAGACAAGTCCCGAGTCAAGACAAGTCCCGAGTCAAGACAAGTCCCGAGTCAAGACAAGTCCCGAGTCAAGACAAGCCCCGAGTCAAGACAAGCCCCGAGTCAAGACAAGCCCCGAGTCAAGACAGACAAGACCCGAGTCAAGTCACATCCCGAGTCAAGTCACGTTCCGAGTCGAGTCCAGTCAAGTCCAGAGTCAAGACAGACAAGTCCCGAGTCAAGACAGACAAGTCCCGAGTCAAGACAGACAAGTCCCGAGTCAAGACAGACAAGTCCCGAGTCAAGACAGACAAGTCCCGAGTCAAGACAGACAAGTCCCGAGTCAAGACAGACAATTCCCGAGTCAAGGCAGGCAAGTCCCGAGTAAAGGCAGGCAAGTCCCGAGTAAAGGCAGGCAAGTCCCGAGTCAAGGCAGACAAGTCCCGAGTCAAGGCAAGCCCCGAGTCAAGACAGACAAGACCTGAAGTCAAGTCACGTCCGAGTCAAGTCACGTCCCGAGTCAAGTCACGTCCCGAGTCCCAGTCACGTTCCGAGTCAAGTCACGTCCCGAGTCAAGGCAAATCCCGAGTCAAGTCAGACAAGTCGTGAGTCAAGTCAGACAAGTCGTGAGTCAAGTCAGACAAGTCGTGAGTCAAGACAGACAAGTCGTGAGTCAAGAAAGACAAGTAGCGAATCAAGACAGGCAGGTTCCGAGTCAAGGCAAGTCCCGAGTCAAGACAAGTCCCGAGTCAAGACAAGTCTCGAGTCAAGACAGTCCCGAGTCAAGACAAGTCCCGAGTCAGACAAGTCCCGAGTCAAGACAAGTCCCGAGTCAAGACAAGTCCCGAGTCAAGACAAGTCCCGAGTCAAGACAAGCCCCGAGTCAAGGCAAGCCCCGAGTCAAGACAAGCCCCGAGTCAAGACAAGCCCCGAGTCAAGACAAGTCCCGAGTCAAGACAAGTCCCGAGTCAAGACAAGTCCCGAGTCAAGACAAGTCCCGAGTCAAGACAAGCCCCGAGTCAAGACAAGCCCCGAGTCAAGACAGACAAGACCCGAGTCAAGTCACATCCCGAGTCAAGTCACGTTCCGAGTCAAGTCACGTTCCGAGTCGAGTCCAGTCAAGTCCAGAGTCAAGACAGACAAGTCCCGAGTCAAGACAGACAATTCCCGAGTCAAGGCAGGCAAGTCCTGAGTAAAGGCAGGCAAGTCCCGAGTAAAGGCAGGCAAGTCCCGAGTCAAGGCAGACAAGTCCCGAGTCAAGGCAGACAAGTCCCGAGTCAAGGCAAGCCCCGAGTCAAGACAGACAAGACCTGAGTCAAGTCACGTCCCGAGTCAAGTCACGTCCCGAGTCAAGTCACGTCCCGAGTCAAGTCACGTCCCGAGTCAAGTCACGTCCCGAGTCAAGTCACGTCCCGAGTCAAGTCATGTCCCGAGTCAAGTCACGTCCCGAGTCAAGTCACGTCCCAAGTCAAGGCAAATCCCGAGTCAAGTCAGACAAGTCGTGAGTCAAGTCAGACAAGTCGTGAGTCAAGACAGACAAGTCGTGAGTCAAGACAGACAAGTAGCGAATCAAGACAGGCAGGTTCCGAGTCAAGGCAAGTCCCGAGTCAAGACAAGTCCCGAGTCAAGACAAGTCCCGAGTCAAGACAAGTCCCGAGTCAAGACAAGTCCCGAGTCAAGACAAGTCCCGAGTCAAGACAAGTCCTGAGTCAAGACAAGTCCCGAGTCAAGACAAGTCCCGAGTCAAGACAAGTCCCGAGTCAAGGCAAGCCCCGAGTCAAGGCAAGCCCCGAGTCAAGGCAAGCCCGTCAAGGCAAGCCCCGAGTCAAGACAAGCCCCGAGTCAAGACAAGTCCCGAGTCAAGACAAGTCCCGAGTCAAGACAAGTCCCGAGTCAAGACAAGTCCCGAGTCAAGACAAGTCCCGAGTCAAGACAAGCCCCGAGTCAAGACAAGCCCCGAGTCAAGACAAGCCCCGAGTCAAGACAAGCCCCGAGTCAAGACAGACAAGACCCGAGTCAAGTCACATCCCGAGTCAAGTCACGTTCCGAGTCAAGTCACGTTCCGAGTCGAGTCCAGTCAAGTCCAGAGTCAAGACAGACAAGTCCCGAGTCAAGACAGACAATTCCCGAGTCAAGGCAGGCAAGTCCTGAGTAAAGGCAGGCAAGTCCCGAGTAAAGGCAGGCAAGTCCCGAGTAAAGGCAGGCAAGTCCCGAGTAAAGGCAGGCAAGTCCCGAGTAAAGGCAGGCAAGTCCCGAGTAAAGGCAGGCAAGTCCCGAGTCAAGGCAGGCAAGTCCCGAGTCAAGGCAGACAAGTCCCGAGTCAAGGCAAGTCTCGAGTCAAGGCAAGTCCCGAGACAGGCAAGGCCCGATTCAAGACAGGCAAGTTGCGAGTCAAGGCAGACAAGTACCTTAGTCAAGGCAAGTCCCAAGTCAAGACAGACAAGTCCTGAGTCAAGACAGACAAGTCCCAAGTCAAGACAAGTCCCAAGTCAAGACAAGTCCCAAGTCAAGACAAGTCCCAAGTCAAGGCAAGTCCCGAGTCAAGACAAGTCCCGAGTCAAGGCAAATCCCGAGTCAAGGCAAGCCCCGAGTCAAGACAGACAAGACCTGAGTCAAGTCACGTCCCGAGTCAAGTCACGTCCCGAGTCAAGTCACGTCCCGAGTCAAGTCACTTTCCGAGTCGAGTCAAGTCCCAAGTCAAGGCAAATCCCGAGTCAAGTCAGACAAGTCGTGAGTCAAGTCAGACAAGTCGGGAGTCAAGTCAGACAAGTCATGAGTCAAGACAGACAAGTAGCGAATCAAGACAGGCAGGTTCCGAGTCAAGGCAAGTCCCGAGTCAAGACAAGTCCCGAGTCAAGACAAGTCCCGAGTCAAGGCAAGCCCCGAGTCAAGGCAAGCCCCGAGTCAAGGCAAGCCCCGAGTCAAGACAAGTCCCGAGTCAAGACAAGTCCCGAGTCAAGACAAGTCCCGAGTCAAGACAAGCCCCGAGTCAAGACAAGCCCCGAGTCAAGACAGACAAGACCCGAGTCAAGACAGACAAGACCCGAGTCAAGACAGACAAGACCCGAGTCAAGACAGACAAGTCCCGAGTCAAGGCAGGCAAGTCCCGAGTCAAGGCAGGCAAGTCCCGAGTCAAGGCAGGCAAGTCCCGAGTAAAGGCAGGCAAGTCCCGAGTCAAGGCAGACAAGTCCCGAGTCAAGGCAGACAAGTCCCGAGTCAAGGCAAGTCTCGAGTCAAGGCAAGTCCCGAGACAGGCAAGGCCCGATTCAAGACAGGCAAGTTGCGAGTCAAGGCAGACAAGTACCTTAGTCAAGGCAAGTCCCAAGTCAAGACAGACAAGTCCTGAGTCAAGACAGACAAGTCCCAAGTCAAGGCAAGTCCCAAGTCAAGACAAGTCCCGAGTCAAGGCAAGTCCCGAGTCAAGACAGACATGTACCGAGTCAAGGCAAGTCCCAAATGAAGACAAGTCCCGAGTCAAGACAGACAAGTCCCAAGTCAAGGCAAGTCCTGAGTCAAGACAGACAAGTAGCGAATCAAGACAGGCAGGTTCCGAGTCAAGGCAAGTCCCGAGTCAAGACAAGTCCCGAGTCAAGACAAGTCATGAGTCAAGGCAAGTCCCGAGTCAAGACAAGTCCCGAGTCAAGGCAAGCCCCGAGTCAAGGCAAGCCCCGAGTCAAGGCAAGCCCTGAGTCAAGGCAAGCCCCGAGTCAAGGCAGACAAGACCTGAGTCAAGACAAGTCCCGAGTCAAGACAGGCAAGTCCCGAGTCAAGGCAGACAAGTCCCGAGTCAAGGCAGGCAAGTCCCGGGTCAAGGCAGGCAAGTCCCGGGTCAAGGCAAGTCACGAGACAAGGCAAGTCTCGAGACAAGGCAAGTCCCGAGTTAAGACAAGTCCCGAGTCAAGACAGACAAGTTGTGAGTCAAGACAGACAAGTCCCAAGTCAAGGCAAGTCCCAAGTCAAGGCAAGTCCCAAGTCAAGGCAAGTCCCGAGTCAAGTCAGACAAGTCCCGAGTCAAGTCAGACAAGTCCCGAGTCAAGACAGGCAAGTCCCGAGTCAAGACAGGCAAGTCCCGAGTCAAGACAGGCAAGTCCCGAGTCAAGGCAAGTCCCGAGTCAAGGCAAGTCCCGAGTCAAGGCAAGTCCCGAGTCAAGGCAAGTCCCGAGTCAAGGCAAGTCCCGAGTCAAGGCAAGTCCCGAGTCAAGGCAAGTCCCGAGTCAAGGCAAGTCCCGAGTCAAGACAAGTCCCGAGTCAAGACAAGTCCCGAGTCAAGGCAAGCCCCAAGTCAAGACAGACAAGACCCGAGTCAAGACAAGTCCCGAGTCAAGACAAGTCCCAAGTCAAGACAAGTCCCATGTCAAGACAAGTCCCATGTCAAGAGAAGTCCCGAGTCAAGACAAGTCCCGAGTCAAGACAGGCAAGTGCTGAGTCAAAACAGGCAAGTGCCGAGTCAAGACAGACAAGTCTAGATCAAGTCCTCAGCTTTAAACTTCAAGTGTTCAACAAGGCATTGGTGCTCTTTACATAATTTAGTTTAAGAGAATTAGTCAGGAAGGTTTTTAAAATACGTTCAACTTTACTCACGTCAATTTCATGTGAGATTAAAAATGTGAAATTCTGACATACACTTAGTTAGAACAAACTGAAAAAACTGCATTATTACCTGAGAATAGCCAAATTATTATAAAATAACAAACCTGCCAAAAACCCAGTACATGAAAAATGCTCTGCTGTCATACTTTGAGTGAGGGAATGAATGTTTGAATCAGTGAGAGATGTTTTCTTTGGACGCAATTATGTTTGCAATTGCAAAAGATTAAATTTGCAAAGAGTCTGTCAGACATCCGTGCATGATGGGGTCAATGTAAGATGACTACGTGGCTTATTTTAGAAGGTATACAGACTTTCCAAGTCCTAGGGCTCAAGTCCTAGGGCTCAAGTCCAAGGTAAGTCTTGAGTCATGGTGGTCAAAGTCTAAGTTAAGTCACAAGTCTTCTTTAAACCTGTTAAGTCTAGTCACAAGTCATCAAATTTGTGCTTTGAGTCCAAGACAAGTCCAAGTCGTGCAACTCAAGTCCACCCTTTCTGGTTATAAGGGGTATTCACTAAATGCCAGTGTTTTGCAGATGTTGCAAATGGCAACAAAAAATCTCTGGTATTGCAGAACCGACAAAGTCAGCATTTCACAAAACTGAAATCCAATGAGCAACAGGACAAGCTGCACTGTAAAAATTCTTTGGATTCTAGTTTTGTGAAACGCTGGCGTTCGTCAGTGCTGCAATTATGCTAAAAGTGGCACTCCGTGCCTGACCCTTATAGCGATTATTGGGTTTCACTACCATGGTCGAATATACTCAGTGTGCAAACGCTCACGCAGGAACATGAAGTAAACTTGATCTGATCACATTCTGGAGCAATGAAAAGAAATTTAATTTACTGCAAATAAATTGTCCCAAAGTGTGACCCTAAATTTTCAGCCCCTCGGATGTGACATCCAAGGTGCTGGAGCTGTATTAAAAGCTTGGAGATCCATATATCTTTTACAGAAAGATTGAGCTCCAGCTGTATTATGATACATGAAGTGCTTTTTGTGCAGCAGAGGTAGCCCTTGTCTCTACAATGTATTTTAAAACTATTGTATATCTTGTCTGTAATGAAAAGTTGTTTTCCATAAATCCACTGGTCCTGGCTGTGGTTTTCAGGAAAATGTCTAGGTAGTGAAGGGGTCAATGACATTAACATGTCATCCATGACACTCGTGAATGTAAGAGCCTTTTCTAACAAGGAGTAGCTCTTAGCCCCATATTGTGCTGGTGAAAAAGACAACCTATATATTTCTATTGGGAGAGCGCACTGTGCTTAAACTATCTGGTATATTAATATTATTTTATGTAAAGAGAATTTTAGATGACAGGAGCACTAATAGCGGTGTGATATGAATCAGGCAACGTTTGCCCACCTGGGGTATATAATTTCTCCTTTCCTGGCACACAGCGTGAAACCATGCAAGACTGAATAAAGCCTGCGCCCGTGTCTGAAGGCTCTTTTTGCTGATTTGATCTGGGGTCCAAGATTCGTATGTCCTCATTAGGTTCTTCTTTAAGCCAGGCGGTGCCTAAAATAAAAGAAGCAGAGATGAAAAGAGATATTCAACAAACAGAAAGAGTGTTTCTATTTTGCTGTCGGCTGGTATTTGACATTTCTGTCCTCCTAACGTCTGGACGAAGATATTTTTAATCTGTAAAGGTGTATTAGTATAGATTTCCTCTTGGGAGTCACCAGCCATGCCTGCTCTCTCTCTTCACTCAATCCTGAGCAGATACACCAATCAGTCACACATTAAAACCACCAACAGGTGAGTAACATTGATTATATTGTTACAAAGGCACCTGTCTAAGGGAACATCCACCTAACATTCACGTGGATGTTCCTGTGACACATACTACCTACCTAGAGATTGTTGCAGACCACTTACCCTCCTTCATGGCCATGCTGTTTCCCAACAGAAGTGAGCTTTACAAGCCTGATAATGTATCCTGTCACACTGCAAAACTGTTCAGGAAAGGCTAGAGCAGTGATGGCGAAACTTGGCACCCCAGATGTTTTGGCACTACATGTCCTGTGATGCTCGGCTAGCCTTAAGTGTGACTAAGCATCATGGGAGATGCAGCTCCAAACATCTGGCGAGCCAAGGTTCGCAATCAGTGGTCTAGAGGAAACGACTTAAATGTCAAGGTGTTGCACTGGCCTCCAAATTCCCCAGATCTCAATCTGATTGAGCCGCTGTTGGATATGCAGGAACAACAAATCCGATCCATGGAGACCCCACCTTACAATATGAAAGACTTACAGGATCTGATGTTAAAGTTCTTGTTACGAATCCCCACCAGGAGGAGAGTATGATCCTTGTACGCAGCACCTATCCTTTCCCTCCGATCCTTATAATGGTCGGTATATATATATATATCCCTAGACTGACACTGAAGAAGCCAAACGTGAGACCATATAGCCAAACCAGAAATGCCAAAGAATATCGTAAGCCGTTGCCAGGGGTCAGTGCTCCAGAGAATATCGTAAGCCGTTGCCAGGGGTCAGTACGCCAGAGAATATCGTAAGCCGTTGCCAGGGGTCAGTACGCCAGAGAATATCGTAAGCCGTTGCCAGGGGTCAGTACGCCAGAGACTATCGTAAGCCGCTGCCAGGGGTCAGTATACCAAGAAATACCAATATAAACAGGAGCAGCTCTGAAGGGATGTTAAACCACGATAGGGCAATGTGTGAATGCATTGCCTGTGGCTTTAAACCCGGCGGGTCGGCGTCATCACACCTGGCTCCGCCCCCGGCATCTCACGTGGCCGCCTGGACTCCTTTCATTACTCGGCGCCCGGCCAGCGAGGACGATGCTGCCGGGCGCTTGCGGACTTTAGCGCGGTACGTAACAGTCCTGGTGTCAAATACCACAGGACATGTTCAGAGGTCTTGTGGAGTCCATACTAGGGATCGACCGATTATCGGATCTACCGATATTTTGGGCCGATTTTGGGGTTTTTCGAATTTATCGGTATCGGTGTTCAAGTCCCCGATATTACCGATTTCTACTTGCCGCTCCCCAGCGCGCTCGGTCACTGCGGCGCATGCGATGTTCTTGTTCCTTTGCAATAGAAGCTGACCAATGAGGAGCTACGCCGCCCACCACATGGTCCTCGCGTCAGCATATCCGGAAACCCTGCCCCTGCATGCAGATCTCGGAGAGATCAGGGTAAGACCCGGTCACCGGCCTGAAAAAAGTTTACTGGATGTCTGTTTCTTTTTAAGTAAGTATTACAACCAGGGTGTGCTGCTGAGTGCTCCGCTCCCTTTCACTAGCCCCACGCAGTCACTGTCTGTCACGCACTAACCAACCCCACTAGCTGCAGCAGCTCCCCCTCCTTCCTCAGCTCCATCCATCTTTAAAGCCCCGTTGCTCCGTCCATTGACTCCATCCATAATGAGCAGTTACGGCCCGGGACACAGCACTGCAACCCAGAGCTCAGCCTGACCTGAAGCCCCCTTAAACACAGCCCTGCCTGAAGTTGAACCTGCAGCAGGTGAAGAAAAAATGGCCCACAGCTAGTCTGCAGTGCACACACACAGCTGTGGGCCATTTTTTATTCACCTGCTGCAGGTTGAACTTCAGGCAGGGCTGTGTTTAAGGGGGCTTCAGGTCAGGCTGAGCTCTGGGTTGCAGTGCTGTGTCCCGGGCCGTAACTGCTTATGATGGATGGAGTCAATGGACGGAGCAATGGGGCTTTAAAGATGGATGGAGCTGAGGAAGGAGGGGGAGCTGCTGCAGCTAGTGGGGTTGGTTAGTGCGTGACAGACAGTGACTGCGTGGGGCTAGTGAAGGGAGCAGAGCACTCCGCAGCACACCCTGGTTGTAATACTTACTTAAAAAGAAACAGACAGCTAGCTAGCGATACATGCGATATACAACACACACAGCCCCTTGCACGCTAGCGATACATGCAATATACAACACACACAGCCCCTTGCACGCTAGCGATACATGCGATATACAACACACACAGCCCCTTGCACACAAATCTGTAAAGATAAAGAAGTCATTTTTCCACGGTGTGCGCTGAGCTAATTTTACCGTTTGCGCTCATGTTTAAAAGCGATTTGAAGTCACGTTTAATTATAACACCCAGACAAATTAAATTAGATATCCTTTTAAATTGTGTTCGTTTTCAAAAATTTAAGCGCACAGAATATCGGCCCCTGATATCGGTTATCGGCCTGAGAGACGGCCGATAATCGGTATCGGCCTGGAAAAAACCATATCGGTCTATCCCTAGTCCATACCATGACGCATCAGAGCTGACTGGACAGCACAAGGAGGACCTACAGGTTATTAGGCAGGTGGTTTTAATGTTGTGGCTGATCAGTGTAGATCTACTAGATCTTTATAGATCAACAAAATGAAATTGTAGTTGGCGAGAGAGTAGTTTTCTCTTTTGCAGACAGAACATGACGATCGTTCTCTAGGGCTGGTTGGGGAGGAATCTGGGTGTGTTACGGGTAATCCCAACACGTAGGACTAAGAAGCCCTTTACCCAGGTCCGATACCAGTCCTTTAAGTGTCTGGGTTTAGCAATGGCGGACAGTAGTAGACCTGTAAGCCAGGGATAGGAAATAAAGAAGGGAAACACCGGTCCTTATATGTCCGGCAGTCAAAGACAGGTGCAAGGAAAATATTAACGAGAGCGAAGGTACTGGAACAAAGCAGCAGGCCTGGCAAAGGGAAAAGGAGCCAAAAAAGTGAGGAATGATAACAGTTTCAACAAACCGAGTCAAGGAGTATAGAGATACACGATTCAAATTCCAAATCCCGGTCAAAACAATAAAAGGCAGTGAGTAGGAATATATATTGCATTTAAGGGTCAGAATACACTGGAGCCACGAAAGGGCAGTGAAAAAAGGGTTTCAGAAGATTAGGTATTGCGCCCTTGTACCCAAATGGTCAGCGTCATCATATGGCACCAGAAAATGCCATCACATGAGCGATGATATCTGGCGCCATGGTATCTGGTGCACTATGAGCCGGCAGCGGTATAAGAGCCGCTTGGGACCGGCAGCTCGCACGCACATGGTGAGCGACCGGCCGGGGCGAGCAAGCCGGCCCTGGAACCCAGGGAGAGGAGCACCGGGTCCGCCAGCACCTGGATTGTCTGCTAGAAGTCTGACACGTTCGCATACAGGAGCTACGGGTGGACATGACTATGATTTGTTGTGCATATTCAGGACTGTACAGGAAAGAAATGTGTTCGGTTGCCTTGAGGATGAGAGTAAGTGCCCATCCACAGGCAAATAGATGAAGAAGTGGCACATCTTACTTAAATTGCAAGATCACTAATAAAATAATAAAAAGAAACCTAGCCTGTTAAAAGTTGTATCAATCTGCAGGCAGCGCATAATTGTTTTCTAAGCAATCATACTTTTCACCGTCAGATACCAGAGCGAAGGAGTCAAACTTCTTCCCTGCTCCCTATTAAGAAGTGTAACAAGTGCATCCATATATTGAACTGCATGAAATGCCTCTCAGCTTCGTAATTGTGGGTTTTGCAGCATATTAACTCGCATTTTATATCGAATTTGACATGAAATTCTTTACAGTCTGTAATAATGATTAAGTACTTAAAAATCGATGGCTTTTTCCGGCGCTTGAAAGTGCAGGGTTTCTGAGATCCTGATTTAGGAAGCACGGGCAGCTTGTACCAATAGGAAACATAAAAAGTCCCTTTATTTTGTCCCTAGGAAATTAGCGATAGCAGATTTTCTCCTCTGAATAGAATCCACTTATGTAACACGCCATTTATAAACACTTAGCTGCAGCTGCTTAACATAGATCTCCAATTTCCAAGAGCCTGCATTTTCTATGAAGCTGCACGTGGGTCCCCTCCTCCCCGCAATCTGTTTAATTTACAAGCATTTGCGGTTAGAATTTGATCATTCATTTCTGGAGGAGCTGAATATACCTTTTTTTTCCCCCCACTGGCAGTTTTATATATTTATAGCCATGAACCCTTTCACTACCAAAATAGTTAAATCAAGTTATGCATTGTAATACATTGAAAAGCAATCACTACCGTATCAAAAAATCATTTGCATATCTTTGATTAGTGGGCCCCTCTGGAAAAAATTAATTGTTCTTCTCACTCCACTCAGCCTGTATTACTGTAAACAAGCTGCAAATAGCATCCCTAAACCTCACTCTTCAAAACATTCAACAAACTTTACTGCAACAATGCAGCTGCCAGAGAGAGGGCAGAATACAGGGAGAGCTCTAGGGTCAGTCACTGCTGTACAGGGATATGATTCAGTTGACTGTAATGAATGAAAATCCCTGTACTGTACAGATACAAGGTGTTACTGTAATTCCCATACACAGGCATTATGCAGCACAGATACAAGGTGTTACTGTAATTCCCATACACAGGCATTATGCAGCACATACAGATACAAGGTGTTACTGTAATTCCCATACACAGGCATTATGCAGCACATACAGATACAAGGTGTTACTGTAATTTCCATACACAGGCATTATACAGCACATACAGATACAAGGTGTTACTGTAATTTCCATACACAGGCATTATGCAGCACATGCAGATATTATTTATATATTCTATTAGTATTTTTTGAAAGCTGCATTGCTGATAATCTCATTATGATCATTAAAAATCCCCATAAGCAGGAGATCTGAATATTTTATTATCTTTATTACATTTACTGTATTTGATCTAAAGACCATTTCTGCCTGCGTGTTAGTAATGCAGACTCTGTGTGAAATTTAGAAGGTTTAGAATCAGACGATATAATAATATATCGGGCTTTAACGCCGCAGGACGTAATAGTACGTCCCGCACGTCTTCTACCGGCATTCTGCCGATACTCACCTCCTCCGGCGGCTCCCTCTCTGATCTAACTTCCTGACACTGTGGTTGGAGGTACCATGAAATCTCGACTAAATAACTTTGGCAAAAACTACTTCAGGAACACCAGTGGAAGCCCCGTTGAAAACAATACTTAAAGCTACACTAGACAAATTTGACACAAATCATGGTGGAAGGTACAGTGGCTACAGTGGTCTCAGCCACCTTGATGTCGTTTTAGAACTCCATCTCCCATGATGCTCAGCTGCTCTTTAGATCAGCTAAGCCTCATGGGAAACATCGTTCCAAAACATCTGGAGGGCTGAGGATGCTGACCAATGCGCTACAGGTAGCACGATGCTTTCCATGTAAGTGAACAGAAATACATATATTAAAAAAAAAAAATAGAGAAAGAAAAGCACCCCACACACATACAGAGTGTCAGAGAGAATGTGGATGTAGGCATCTAAGAGGAGAGCAGAGCCTCTATCCTGGGAATGGAAAGACAAAAGAGAGCAGGAGAACCCGTCAACAGCTAATGCAGTGCTGACAAAACCAGACTGTAGCGCACGCTCGACGCTCAGTTCAAGTTAAATAAATCATATTACCTTATTAAGCAATTTATTTATTTAGGATTTTACCAGGAAGGATACATTGAGATTTCTCTCGTTTTCAAGTATGTCCTGGGTTCAAGAACATTGAAGTTACAGAAATACAAAGTAATACAATGCAAGATATTAAAAAAAAAAAAAAACACAAATATACAGATTAACAGAAAATAAATATGTAGGAAATATAGTCACTATGTTACATGTTTACAGGTGCATTCTGTATTGAGGTATGTTAATAGGGAGCTCTTAAGGGACTTAAGACTGGGGGAAGATTTGATGGCGTCTGGGAGGCTATTCCATAATTGTGGTGCTCTGTAGGAAAATGAGGATCGAGCCACTGTCTTTTTGTATTGTGGTATTGCAAGTAAGGTGCTGGTCCTGGATCGGAGGTTATAGGATGAGGGAGCTGCTGGGGGAAGCAGTCTATTCAAGTAGGGTGGCAACTTCCCAGAAATGCTCTTAAACACCAGGCTGGAAAGGTGAAGGGTGCGTTTAGACTCTAGGGATGGCCAGTTTAGCTCTTTTAACATGTCACAATGGTGGGTCATGTAGTTACATTGTAATGCAAAGCGGCAGAATGAGTTATACAATGTAGTAAGTTTCTGAAGGTGTGTTTGCGGGGCCGCTGCATACACTACATCTCCGTAATCAATAGCCGGCATAAGCATTTGTTGTACAATCTGCTTTCTTACCGCGGGGCTCAGGCAGGATTTGTTTCTGTACAGGGCACCTAGTTTGGGGCCAAAGGATAGATTTGGGTCCAACCACGTACCTAGATATTTGAGAGAAGTGACTGTGGTCAGCGTGCCATTTGATTTTGTCCCAACACATAGATGGGGATTTTGCAATTTGTGTAGTTTAGGTGCTGTTCCAAAGAGCATCGTTACAGTTTTGTCAGAAGTATACTTAATGATATATTTCTCAAAAAAAATAATAATACAGCGCCAGGTACATTTTAATGTTTTCTTTTCTCTTTTGTACATTTATATTTGTTGCTTCAAGAAGTCACAATCGTAGGACGAACACAGAATTCGGAAAAGATCGATCCCACTGGTACAACTTTCCCTGCTTCCACTACGACATGTTTATTAACTCACTGCTTGAAGATTATTTTTCTCTTACCTCATATGTTATCTTTAAGCTGGACTGCAGCAAAATTGGAGTAAATTTTGGATGAACCTCTGTTGTGAGCCAGAGACGGAATTTGGGGTTTGGCTGGAGAGTGTTTAATTCCTATTGAATTACAGAAGTTGTTAAGCAGCAAAATTACACAAAGCATAAATAAACAGATCATCTTCCCGAAATATTTTCTTCTACGGTCAAGGACACAGTGACACAAGGATTAAAAACATCCTAACGTTAAACATCGACTTCAATTATAATAGAAACCATAATGCAAAAATAGCAGGCAGCCGGGGAAAAGTCATGAAGGCGAGAGAGCGGAGTGTGGGTACGAGAAGAGGATATCAGATCACTGGCCAAGCAAAGTGACCGTGAAAGAAAATACCAGCTAATAAGAGAGGAGATGTAGGTAGAGGCAGTTATAGAGAGTTTTGCATATGAGGACCAGGATTTTAAATTGGATAACGGAAACAGGGAGCCAGTGTAAAGACTGCCAAAGGGGTGAGGTATGAAAAGTATAGGATGTGAGAGGTACAGGATGTGAGGTGCGAGAGGTACAGGATGTGAGGTGCGAGAGGTACAGGATGTGAGGTGCGAGAGGTACAGGATGTGAGGTGCGAGAGGTACAGGATGTGAGGTGCGAGAGGTACAGGATGTGAGGTGAAAGAAATACGGCATGTGAAGTGCGAGAGGTGCAGGATGTGAGGTGCGAGAGGTGCAGGATGTGAGGTGAAAGAATTACGGCATGTGAGGTGCCAGAGGTGCAGGATGTGAGGTGCCAGAGGTGCAGGATGTGAGGTGCCAGAGGTGCAGGATGTGAGGTGTGATAGGTACGGAATGTGAGATGAGCGGTACAGGATGTAAGGTGCCAGAGGTACGGCATGTGAAGTACAAAAGGTACGACATTTGAGGTGCGCATGGTACAGGATGGGAGTTGCGAGAGACACAGGATGGGAGGTGCACAAGGTATGGAATGGCGGGTGAGGTTTCGGGATTTGAGGCGTGCGAGGTACGGGATTTGAGGCGTGCGAGGTACGGGATTTGAGGCGTGCGAGGTACGGGATTTGAGGCGTGTGATGTATGGGATTTGAGGCGTGTGAGGTACAGGATTTGAGGCGTGTGAGGTACGGGATTTGAGGCGTGTGAGGTACGGGATTTGAGGAGTGTGAGGTATGGGATTTGAGGAGTGTGAGGTACGGGATTTGAGGAATGTGAGGTACGGGATTTGAGGCGTGTGAGGTACGGGATTTGAGGCGTGTGAGGTACGGGATTTGAGGCGTGTGAGGTACGGGATTTGAGGCGTGTGAGGTATGGGATTTGAGGCGTGTGAGGTACGGGATTTGAGGCGTGTGAGGTACGGGATTTGAGGCACGTGAGGTACGGGATTTGAGGCGCGTGAGGTACGGGATTTGAGGCGTGTGAGGTACGGGATTTATTCGTGTGAGGTATGGGATTTGAGGCGTGTGAGGTATGGGATTTGAGGCTTGTGAGGTATGGGATTTGAGGCGTGTGAGGTATGGGATTTGAGGCGTGTGAGGTATGGGATTTGAGGCGTGTGAGGTACGGGATTTGAGGCGTGTGAGGTACAGGATTTGAGGCGTGTGAGGTACGGGATTTGAAGAGTGTGAGGTACGGGATTTGAGGAGTGTGAGGTACGGGAGTTGAGGAGTGTGAGGTATGGGATTTGAGGAGTGTGAGGTATGGGATTTGAGGAATGTGAGGTATGAGATTTGAGGCGTGTGAGGTACGGGATTTGAGGCGTGTGAGGTATGGGATTTGAGGCGTGTGAGGTATGGGATTTGAGGCGTGTGAGGTATGGAATTTGAGGCGTGTGAGGTATGGGATTAGAGGAGTGTGAGGTATGGGATTAGAGGAGTGTGAGGTATGGGATTTGAGGCGTGTGAGGTATGGGATTTGAGGCGTGTGAGGTATGGGATTTGAGGCGTGTGAGGTACGGGATTTGAGGCGTGTGAGGTATGGGATTTGAGGCGTGTGAGGTACGGGATTTTGAGGAGTGTGAGATACAGGATTTGAGGTAGAGGAGTTTGACAGAAGCTTCATTATAGACTGTAGTATGTAAAGGTATAATCGGAGGACGTTTAAGAAAGATAAGAGTGAGATAGGTTTGCACAAGTCAAGGCGGGAGATATTAAGAACTTGGATGAGCATTTTCAAACATTCCTTAACACACCCACAGCCCCCATCTCAAAAAAAAAACAACAACCTACAGCAGTGAGGGTTAAAGTAGGTGATTCTGTGTCAGTGTCTCCAGAGATATTTTATGTGCCAGCCATTTATATATAATAGCATTGCTTAAAAGTACATTGTGCTGGAGGACCTCTATGTCAGCCAACACCAACAAACTGTATCGCTAGACAACTCACAGGCAATTATCCCATCACACTGACGCATAATTTTTCAAGGAGCTGAACACAGCAAAGCACATTATGAAATCACAACGGTTTTTTGTTTTTCTCACTAGGATTAGTTCATTCATGAACACGAGCCTAAAATAATGTCGGATGATGAAACTGAAATATTTATAAACTGATAATCTCGTGGGCCACTTATGTTCTACATGCCTTTTCCAGCACAGGAAGCCAAGAAATGACGAGGTGAAGATTTTTTAAACAGAGCCATTCCCCTTCTTTGGCGCATTCCCTCAATGCCTGGATAGCCAAGTCGGCTTGGCCTTGTCCCATTGCTGCCTAAAAAAAATAAAAAATCATGTGTTATTATAATTATGGGGATAAAATACAACAGGATTTTAAACATAGTAAAGGTGTTATTTCAGGATGAACCTGAGACGTTCCTTTATAAAGTGTTGATGCAAATGCTAATTCATAACGTTAGATTCTTCAATCGTTCCACTATACATTGACCAAAGAAAAAAAAAAAAAAAAGAGTATATGGTCTTGTTTGACCCCATAGGGAATGCACCCGCAATTCCCATGCACCAAACCAACCCACCTAGAATCGCAATGCAAGCAAAAAACTCAAGTGTGATAATGAGAATTATTTTAGAGACAGGGAGTCTTCTGTTAAGTGGGCCATTAGACTGGCCGTCCACCGGCACCGTATTTGTGCGATCATCCAATGTCGTCTGAAGTCGTCCGACCGATCCTACAACATGCAGGTGAATCAGCCCTCTTCCACTGCATCCAACCACGATTGGACGACTTCAGACAATTTTTTGCAACTACAACAGACTAGCGATACTTCCAAATTATTTGGAATTATTGGACGATGCCGAGACGATCTGGTACAAGTTTACATGAAAAAGATTAATTGTATAGTTAAACCGCCGGCAGGGAAATTACCCCATAGAGAATTGATTCAGTGCGAAGCCCAGAAGATTTAAAGCAAATAATATTTTCGGGGGGGGGGGGGGGTCCCCCATTTCTTATTCAACCATTTATATTTTGGGTTCGTTCTTTAAAATAAAAAATAAAGAAGTCGAGGCTTCTTGTCGTCTTTTTTTCTTTGCAAGCTGGCTGCATTCATCGTTGCTGTGTCAGCATCAGGGACAGGGGTTAAAGTGGCATTAAACCCTCAGATTTTCTAACATAAAACAGTACTATAATGTGAGCCTTACTGTAATCCAGTGTAGTTTTCCTTCTCTTTGCTTCTGTTTCTTTTAAATCCTTATCTGTAATCATGTTTGGGAGAACTTCCTGTTTTCAGGTGACTCCAGCTTCTCTGAAATCTTACATGGTGTCAGCATTCTCAGCTAAGGCTGGCGGCACACTAGCAAACATTTTGCGTCCGTCTGACCGTACTGTTTGCCGTCCGTCGTAGCTTTATAAAGGAGTCAATTAAACACACCAAACAAAGCCCCTGCGCACTTGTTCACGGACGGGCAAAGCATAAAGCCACGGATGCAAAAATAACATCGATAAAAAGCTAAACGGACGCAGAAACAACGCTGCCATGTATTTTCCTAGGGTGTGGAGACATCAGACATTACGGACGCACTTTATGCAGTACTCACAAAATCTCCCGTGAAAAAGAGCGTCCGTAATGTACGCAGTCCAGTATGATCGTGTGCCAGCTGCCTAAAACTACAAGAGGAAGTCCTGCAGACATCCACATCCCCGCCCACTTGTGATTGACACAAGTTTACAATGCAATGAATGTGCTATTTACGATAAAACAAAAGCAATAAAGTTTGTTTAAAAAAAAGGAAAAAAAATACCTAGCTCTGATTAGAGAATCTGCAGAACGGGGAAAAAAAAACACAACACATTCAGGCAGCTCTTGTCAATCACCAATGGGCAGGGATGTGGATGTCTGCAAGACTTCCTCTTGTAGTTTTAACTGAGAACGTTGACACCAAGTAAGATTTCAGAGAAGCTGGAGTCACCTGAAAACAGGAAGTTCTCCCAAACAAGATTACAGATAAGGATTTAAAAGAAACAGAAGCAAAGAGAAGGATTACAGTAAAGCACTGGATTACAGTAAGGCTCACATTATAGTACTGTTCTATGTTAGAAAATCTGAGGGTTTAATGCCACATTAATCCCCCCTGCAGACTGGCGAGTTTTTTTATAGTTTTTTTTATTCCACTGCTTTGGCTGTGCTCGACGGGGGCTGTCCTTGGTACTGAAACAGACAGTCTTTTTCTCCCCGCAACAAGGTTTTCCGTTATTTTTTTTCGTTCCAGTGGATGACTCTAATCGGCCGATGGCATTGCCTGTAGTCGGTGACCAAGTCGGTCACCCAACTATGGTGCCAGTGGGCGGCCAGCTAACTAAATAATTAGATTTTCTGAGTCTTTCTATATTGTACTAGCAGTCAGTGAGAGCATTTTTAAATCACAGATTTCTGAAAGCTGGTGTGTTGCTGGTATGATCATCAGGTTAGTGGCAGGAATTGCTTTGTCAATTGCAAGTCACTGCTCTAAACAGAATAAGGGGCCAGTTATAGGTGTGAGCAGCCTGGGAGAGCACGCGTGTTACATTATTACTTTCATACAAACTGTAAATGATCACAAACCATGATTATCATTTAATTATGAATCAAATAAGGAAAAACCCAAAAAGCAGAAACTGGAAGCTAAAAAATGGAAAGAAGGAGCAATTAAATGTATGAACACACCCTGCTGCACCTCCCTATGGGCTGCTATGTGTGCTGGGGAAGTGTTAAATTAAGATCCAATATGATTTAGGATAGTTAGAATTCCATTACTGAGGACTTTCTTTTTTTGTAGCACAAATGGAATTTGCTATAAATTGTTTTAATTCTTCAAACTATTTTGAAATACCAGGAATAACTAATCATGATAAGAGAAAGTTTGAATCAGAGGGATCATTCAATTTCTGCCTGTAGCATATAAAAATATAAATATTGACAAGATGCAGGGATTGGTCTGCAATGGCATGTGTATTTCCCTGTATTTTTAAGAGAAGGATGGTACATTTGAGCCCAGGAGGGGCTGCTGTTCTGTTCTCTTTTATATTTACCTGTACTTCTGTGAATAAACGATGGGAGCTGTGACGACCACCCGCTATCTACCCAGTCGTCACGTGCGGAGGGAGGGTGTACAAGGGGTTAACAGCTCCAAGCCTCTGGACCTAACTGTACTCCCTCTCAAGGCCCCAAGATATGCTAACCTAGCCCCCCTAAACCGTACACACCCCATCTGACTATACGCTGCCACCACGAAAGTAATAGGGCACTTTCAAAATCCCAGTAACATATATAGCACCTCAATCCAGGAGCCTAACCATATACAGCTAATAATTATTATTATTAGAGAAAGTATTTTACCAGGAAGGATACATTGAGATTTCTCTCGATTCCAAGTATGTCCTGGGTGGCGAGTATGTACCATTAGGTGTCTTGCCCAAGGACACTTACTGGAGAGGTAATATCTCCCAAATGGTAAAATTCTACGGTAATGCTAACTAAGCTATACGAGAACACGAGTCATCTAGAGCAAAGACAGTACTGTGTTACAAAGTTTTAATGGAAAAAGACAAAATAAATCTTTACATAGTGCTAAGATCACATAAAAACAAAACATACAAAATATAATAAACAGGGATGCACCGAAATTTCAGCCACCGATACATATCTGCCGATAATGGGGTTATCGGTTTTGGCCCTAAAGCAAAACACCAGCTGAAAATTGCTGATCCCAGCTGGCACTGCACTCTTTCAATGCTGCTTAGCTGGAGATAATTGTAATTGGAAAGAGGCAGGAGCTGCTACACATATTTATTTCTGCACACAAAGGGTCCACACTATCAGGGCAAGCAGTAACCTCTGGCCTCTCAGTGACAAGGAACAAGTGATTTATCACTGACCTCCTGCCAGCGGTGTCTGCTCGGAGGACAAGAGGGGGGGGGGAAATGGAACGTATACACATTAATTTGCAATCTGCAATTCGTTTGTCTTTTCCTTTGCATCTTAAAGGCCCCTTTTATAATGCTTTGTTTTTCTGCACTTTAAAAAAATAATAGATTAAGAGAAACAGACTGATGTTTAGGCTCCATCTGAGCCATTATAGATATATATCTACTCATTTAAATTGTGTTGGAGGGCAAAAAAACTAGATTAAAAGCCTCCACACAACAAATAATAAAGTTTATAGTTGCAGAGTTCCTAACGGTACATACTCGCCACCCAGGACATACTTGAAAACGAGAGAAATCTCAATGTATCCTTCCTGGTAAAATCCTTTCTCAAAAAAATAAAAAATTAATTGCTGGGATGTGTGAATCTCTTCTGCAACTATAAATTGTGTGTGTGTGTCCAACAATTTTACACATGAATGTATGCACTAGATGCAAAATAACTCCACCAAAATAGGACAAAAATATCTTAAACATTTTAATGTGGAATAATTTAAATTCATGATAATAATTTAATAAAGTCTAGTATTAATACAATTATACAAAAAACTATCTTAAAATAAATTGTAGGGGAAAAAAGTCATTTTCGGTTTCGTTCCAAAATTTTCATTTTGGAGCATCACTAATATATATATATATTGCACACACCAAACACATGTATACACGGTGGGCTCGATCAAATTCATAACGCAAAAGCGCACGCGCAGCACAATTTTTTATGCGTTAGACGTTAACACGCGAAAAATAACGGTGGTATTACAATGCGTGCTCATTTTTTCCTCCGTCAAAAACTAACGCGCGCGCATTAACGTTGCGTGCAGTAATCGGTGTGCCGACTGTTTTTTTACCACGATTCAGCCAATCAGAATTAAGAACCACAATTGTCTCCCATTCAGTTTTTGTGATTGTCAAAATCAATTTGAGTATATATGGTGCAGCAATAATAAAAACACGCACAACCTCTCTATTTTATTGTTTGGGTATGTGTAGAATGTGTAACTATACTGTGATGTATTTTTTTTCGGGCTGGTGTATTTGGTTTCGGCCAGGACGTTCAGATTTGCCGTTACCACAAGCTTATAAAAGACTTTAAATTTATGTGTGCAAACGTTGCCAGTTAAGATTTGCTCATAGATTGTAATACCTTGCGTGTACCAGCGCACAAAAGCATTTGCGCTCACAATGTTAAGTATAGGACGCCAACATACATTATGCTTGCAAAGGGTTCGTGCAGGTTCACCCGCGGTAGACGTTAACGCGCATTTTTTGCACGGACATTGTAATACGACGTTCTGCGCAAAGGGTTTTTACCCTCGCGTAAATGCACTTTTGTGCACGCGTTAACGTTTGCGCAAAGTAGTTAATAGAGCCCAGTATGTGTACAGTATATATATATATATATAGTCATATATAGAAAGTCGTTTTCGGCATCGGTCCCAAATTTTCATTTCGGTGCAAATACAGTTCTTGAAATAAAATGGGACATAAACAGAACTCCGAACCCTAACGTACATAGAAAACACTAGGAAGCAGGATCCCATTGTCATGGAACGGACATAGGGGCTCTGACCAGCAAGCCCCAGAACTAACAGCCTGGGACATTTCAAAGACCTTTTTCTTTATTTCAGACTCTTTCGGTTTTGCGTGTTGAAATGAACAGTTATACCTTTTCTAGATGTGGTTTTATTGGTGTGATGTATTACCATGTATCCTGTATTGTATGAGTGTGGATTCAGATGTGTAATTGTGTGATGCATTTAAAGGTATTATATTTCCCCTTTGTTGCTAGGAGTGAAAGGCTGTGTTGAAATTCAATTGTATGCTAATTTCTGTGTACATTAGCTCTGTGTGTGTGTGTAATCTGATGATGCAAGCATGCCATTATATGCAAATTGAGTTCCCATTCAAGCCTGGGCATGTCTCCTTTGTGTGTGAGATGTTTAAATGCGTGTCCCTTTTTGAGTAAAAAGTCAGTTCAACTGCGTTTGACTTGAAGCATACAGCCCCGTTTGGTGTCGTCATTTCATAGCTAAAATCACAGTGCAGGAGACACTCTGCGGTCTCCTAGCTTCCCACTACGCAGAACGGGTCAACTGAATCCGGCAGCACCATCTCGCCAAGTAATGCCAGGGTCATCTCAGGCCGCTCGAGACGCCGAGTGCCGTGACACTCGTTAGTCGGGCCTGACGCCATCAAGAGGGGGTCAGATTGGAGCACACCCGCAGACGGATAACACCTCATTCCGTCACACCCATGTGTATTTCAGCATGTTCGAACCTTGTTCCTCAGATGTTGCTTCCACAAAAATAAATACTTTGTAAATACCCTGGGATTTGGGTGAGCATCATGTACAAAGACCTGACCCCTCACCCACCAACCCCCAACCTATTTGGTTCATGTTTCCATTCAGGCCTCCACCCAAGAGAGCAGATCAGATAAGGGTTTTTAAAAAAAACACAAATTCTGCTTGTAATTCTTGCACAACACCATAACTATGCCTGTGCATGACAGGAGCTACCACTTTAAAGAAACTGTTGGTGAAGTTAATGCCCTAGAGCAGTGGTTCCCAACCCTGGTCCTCAAGTACCCCTAACAGGCCTGGTTTTAAGGATTCCCTTGGGGAAATGCAGACTGAATTCTGCAAACACTGAGCAGCAAATCAGATCACCTGTGCTGTGCTTCACATATCTGCAAACCTGACCTGTTAGGGAGATTTAAGGACTGTGGTTGAGAAACCACTGCCCCAGAGGACTGTGCTATGGCACCCTGGTCATGTGCAAGATCATATATAAAGACAGAGAGATTTATAAGATTATGCCAGCATACTACCATTAAGGCTAATGTTGATTCAAACAATTATTTTCAGAGTAGTATCATCTATTTCAATAGGACATGAAGAAAACATGAAAACAGGAGATCCTGCCATAAAGTATTAATTGCTATACACCAGATGTTTTTGAAATACAACTCCCATGATTCCCTGGCCATCTATTGCAGAGAAAGAATTCTGGGAATTGCTGGTATCAACATCTGGGGTTCCGTGAGTTTGACAGCTCTGATATACACCAGATCAGACACGTTTGAGCAATGATTGGTTGACAAATCGTTAACACATGCTTACTTCACGATAGTTTTCTCTACCGATCTCAGCCCCGGCCAGTTCCTGTAGCTCCTGAGATGGGTCGGCTCCTGGGGATATAATGATTAGGATCGGTTCGGTGGCCATGGTCTCTTTATTGAGCCGTTTCAGATTCAGAGGAGGTGGGGATAAGTCTTTAAGGCCTGTACGGAGCAAATTAAACATAAGATTAACTTTCACTAACAATATGTAACAAACATAGTGTAGTGTAAAAGCAACAAGGTTCAAAAAACAGATAAGTAAATATCGGCACATTTAGAAGCGTTAATAATTGCCCCACAGAGAGGTGGGACCACGTTTTAGCTCTTGGTATATTTAGGATAAACCATTTCGCCTTTAAAGGGAGCTTACAATGAATGCTTTTCTCACAGAAACGTTGGGGAAAGTAAATGGCACTGGAAAAATGTGACGTCTTGTGTTCAGGCTCCTGTGACAGCTCGGCATTCTACTAGATAGCTGTCCTCCTCTCTCTGCTGGCTGTATGGACGGTGCTGTCCTCTTGTTTTGTCAAATCGTGGCTTTAGTGGTTTAGAAAAAGTCCTAATAAGTAATTTTGTAAAATAAGCATATTTCCAATTTACGTGGATTCTCTAGTTTCTACCTATCTGAATTTATTCAGCATTAAAAGTTTCTTCCCCAGCATGATGACAGGTCTTATCTGAGCTGACACTTCCTTTCACTGGGCCGGGCCCGTTTCAAGGTGTATCATTTCAGAGACCCACTAATCCGTTGTTTGAGGTTGAAAAATCTATGAGGATTAGTCAAACAGCCATATTATCATATAATGGTAGAGGTAGAAGTGTTTGTTTATTAAAGAACGTTATCACTGTTGTTTGAAGTGAAGTTCCTGCTTCAAACAAAAGGCAGTACCCCTGCTTGAATAGACTTTGACAATGTTTGACAACTCTAACCCAATATAGACATTTTAACTAATAACTGTAACCCAAATTACACTTTTTTACTAAAGTAGACCAACCTTGCCGTTCACTGCAGTTGCAATACACAGAAACTGCGACAAACTGCTATTCAGACAACAACAGCTATATAACAGACTTAGGTATTAACTTGATGGTGGTTTAGTTACAAAATATGATCATACATTGCATAAGCCTGCCACAACATCAATGTATATCAACAGCAGCAGGCTCTACTCTATGTGAACCTAAGGTCCACCATTCTGAGGTTAATCCATGCACTTGAAGCATATATACATTTAGGTCCTGCAGTGAGGATCCTTTAACCTCCCTAATGGTTTTCCCGAGTGTGGCTAGGGGCTAACTTTCACTGCTGAAAGCGGTAACCACGAGCCACACTCGGGCTATATACATTACCTATCCCTGCGCTCTCTCGCTGACCTCCGCAATAGCATTCTCCTCCGGCGATCGCGGTGCTCTGCTTCCTGGTTCCCTTCTCGCGAGAAGGGAACCAGGAAGTAGGATGTCGCGATTACCGAAGGAGAATGCGTGAGACAGCAAGGGAGCACAGGGACAGGTAATGTATACAGCGGCAGCCCGAGTGTGGCTCGGGGTCACCGCTTTCAGCATAGGAATTTAATCCCAGGCCACACTCGATACCGCTAGGGGGGCTAGATAAATTGTGCCGATTCTGACATATAAAATATGTCAGAATCAGAATGCTAGGGAGGTTAAAACAGTGGTTCCCAACCGCGGTCCTCAAGTACCCCTAACGGGCCAGGTTTTAATGATCACCGTGGGGAAATGCAGACTGAATCCTGCAAACACTGAGCAGCAAATCATATCACCTGTGCTGTGCTTCACATATCCGGAAAACCTGACCTGTTAGGGGAACCTGAGGACCAGGGTTGGGGACCACTGGCTTAAACTATGTGATAGGGGGAGGTGCAAAACCAGGGAGTGGTTTTATACACATACAATTTATACTATAAACAAGCTGTTTATTACAATGATTTGGGTGTAAATAGTTGCCTGGATGATGACATTGGATGCAGTGATTGCTGCACGCAGTACAGATTGGATTTGGCCTAGGAAAGGTTATTTCCATGGCTTCACAAAAAAAGGGAGAGAGGAGGAGGAGAAGGGGTCTAGTTATATTGTAGGACGCCTGTACGTTCATCAGGATCCCCAAATCATGTGTCTGCCTGAACTTCTGAGCCTCATAAAATGAAGAAGCCCAGAAATCCTGCCCTGGAACGCACTTCTGAAGTCAAAAACACGATTTCTGCTGACATAGGCTAGGGTCAGACTGAGGCAGTGCGAACGCGCGTTCTGGCGCACTTAATCACGGCCGTGCTAGCAGCAGATGCCGGGCAATGACGGCCAATATACGAAGTACGGTCGCACAAAAGTCCGGCTGCGCAACGCAAGTGGAAAATGAACGCATTTTTTCGAGAACGTTAAACCACTAGTACTGACGTACAGAGTGCGCTGCGTCCGCTAGCGGCGTGTGTGCGTGAATTGGAGACATCAGACGCTGCTAATGTCCGGCCAACATAACGTCCAGATGCAAGAAGTGTTTTATTGATGATCCGTACAAAATCACGGATGAAACTGCGCATAGTATGACCACTATTGCGTATTCCGTGAAAAAATACGTCCATTCTTCGAACGCACATTTTCACGGACAACGTGAAAAATGCGTTAGTCTGACCCTAGCCTTAAAGTATTTTTTAATTGTTTTAATAAACAGAGATATTTTAATGAAAAGGTAACAGTTTACAGAGATATATAGGATTAATATATACAATATACATTAAAGCACAGACAGGTCTATTCACTAAAAGGTGAAACTCAGGAGAATTGGCAGGAGAGGAGAACAATTTAGACCAAAAAGCCGATTTGGAAAGTGAGAATTTTTCTGGTTTGGCTATTTTGACCTGGATTTGACACTTCTTCTGCCAGTTCTCCTTAGTTTCACATTTATTGAATAGACCTAAGAGTATTCCTTAAATACTGATTAAAAAGGATATCTATAATAGTAAACAGAAAATGGTAATTTGACCATAATTTTGTGATAAATCAGATCAATGCATGAGATTTTATTGAGCTCACATAGACCTCAGGTTTTCTGTTTCTAAATGTTCCATCATTCCCAGAGGTTGACACTATGCCAATATAACAAGACAACTAAGCTAAGTTATTTTGCCAAGTAAATAATTACAAAAAAATAAACAAATTATTTTTTTAGCTATTCCAACGTATCCTAACCCTTCAGAATCTGATATTTCTTTCTTACAGCTGTCATGACACAGCATGTGTAAGATTCGAGCATAGCAGAGGAAAATTAATGTCACATTAACAATTTAAACAGAGAATCTCATCGAAAAGTCAGTATATACATACTTAGCCTTGAAAGTAAAATATATGTTTTACTTGTTATTATTTTTCCCATGTTTAAAATTATATTATACTAATTTAGTGATCAATTTAATTCCATCGGCTGGTAAAAAAAATAAAAAATGGTGAATTTCACCAAAATATCCCCCCCCCCCCAATATGGTTTGATTTAACCTCCCTGGCGGTCTAATTTTTTCAAAATTTCGTGTCTAAAAGCGTCTCAATTTTTTTTTAAAGGAAACGTGTTTTTGTACATAGTTAGCCTGTAATAATTAGGAATCACGCACTGAAATCCGTGCAATCAAGAGTCCTTACTGGTAAAGTCCTTTATAAATAAATAAATACACTGAGTCCGATGAAGTTTGAAACACGACATAATAATTTATTATCCCAAAAATAATTATCCAAAATAATGCAAATAAATTATATTCAATAAAATACAACAAAAAACACTGAAATCTGTCTGCAAGCAAGGGTGAGACGATGTATGGTCTATTTCTTATCCTGTACTGCCACCTAGTGGCCGTTCATAAACATTACACTGTATAATCCAAAATGTAAACTGTAAAATTCTTTTTTTTCTAAGTGTTCTGCTGATCCCGCCCACCCTACACCATGTGACTCGCAGGGAGCCTTCCAGGAAGCAGCTCGCAGAGGGGGACAGCGAGGGAGCCAGAAGGAAGTGAGTAAACATCCAGCCCGAGTGTGGCTCGGGGTTACCGCTCGCGGTAGCGAAATTTAACCCCGAGTCACACTCGGGAATACCGCCAGGGAGGTTAATTGACCAGTGTCGGCCACTGAAAAGCTCCTGGTGTCCAGGAGATGGTTAAAGCCAACATAGACCAGAGATTGGTACCAGAATGGTGAGACATGTTGATGTCTGCCCTAGAAGGCTAGACATTTAAATTAGTCTCCCTGCATTGCAGGGACGTGGTGAACACACAATAATATTTAACGTGAGAGCACTCCATAATTTATCTAAATTTGACTAAGGCTGGGGTCAGACGAGTGCACTAGGTGCGCCCGTACTGACGTGCCTTCCGGCGTCCGTCGCAGCATTGTGACGCTGCGACGGTGCTGGCCACACGCTGTTGCCCGCGCACGAATGTCCATGCAGCAAGCCTCCCCATCGAAGTGGTAGGATGCCCGTTGACGGGGCAGCAAAGTGTGATCCTCCATAGTAGGATCGAGCCTTGCCGCGCTGAGCGCACTAACTGCTCTCAGGGGCCAGACAGGCGTCGAGTGGAAGGAAGTCCACTCTCATAGATGTTCCTTCCGCTCTTACTACCGCTCATCTGGCCCCGGTCTTAGCAATAGATTTGAACTGAATCGCTGAAGCCGAAATTTTCAATATAGGTGCGAGTGACGGTAACCAAGCCAAATTTTTTATGTGAATTGAAATGCCTGTATGCCCCAAATTAAATATCCAGAAATTAAAAATGGCCAGATTGTCTCCAAAAAAAGCTGCAGGTTTCAGCGAACACGCTGGATTAGATCGAGGACATAATTAAATTGTAGCAGAGGTTATAACTCTACTGAACTGCACATGGAGGCTAACGAAAATAGTCCATGCCATGAACACTCAACCAAAAGGAATCTGATAAAGCAGTGGTTACATACCCTGGCCCCCTAACAGGTCAGGTTTGCAGGATATGTGAAGCACAGCACAGGTGATGATTTGCTGCTCAATGATTGCAGGATTCAGTCTGCATTTCCCCAAGGTGATCCTTAAAATCTGTCCTGTTAGGGGAACTTGAGGACCGCGGTTGGGAACCACTGCTCTAGACTGTAAGCTCCTATGAGCAGGGCCCTCTGCACCTAGTGTTTCCATCCTCTGTCCATTTATCTTGTTCCCTTTTGGTTATTGTAAAGCGCTGCGGAAACTGTTGGTGCTATATAAATGATAATAAGAACTTAAACTCTAAAAACTGTCAGTTTGAAAATGAGGACCCGACGAAAGGGAAATAGAATTGGCGGAAACAAGACTGATTTTAAAGCTTCTTGATCTTATCATAGAGCTTGATTTATAGAGTTCCTTAAAGATATGTTTCCTGAATCAAGAAGAATAAAAGACATGTCAGAAGTAAGCCACCATAATTAACAGCACTTTGTGTTTGCAATCACTTACCCAGATTCTTGAATGCAAAGAGGGACATCGCACTTTGAAGTCTGTCTGGCCGAATTGCTTGCACAATTAACACCTAAGATAAATGCGTGGGGAAGAAAAGAATACAAAACGATTAATATCTATTTTAACTATAATATAGAAGAATAAGAAATTAGTAACGTCCGGTTTTCTGACACTAACTGAACAAGAGACACAATACTGTATGCCAGCGTATAGATTCTTTGATGCTGAGCAGAAGAAAATCCCAGAGATTGTATGGTATTTATTTATTTATAAAGGATTTTACCAGGAAGGATACATTGAGATTTCTCTCGTTTTCAAGTATGTCCTGGAATAAGTCCAGTAGCCTCACATGGGGGTAACCCTAGACAGCATACGTATAAGCAGAAGGATACTGGGTTATGTAAGCACTATGAATGGAAATAAAATAAAACCTAACTTTTATTTGTGATCTACCCTAAACGTACAGCAAACCCAGAATGACCCGAAATAAAGACGAAAAGAGATAAGAAAGCTAAAGAGCCACTATGCCGAGTCTAGGAATATGCATACTGATTATAAATCCAGCCAGAAACGTATTCTTCAATAAACACAATTTTTGCCATATTGTTACTGCTCCAATAAAACTACTGTTCTTTATCTTTGAATCTATTTTTGCTAGTTTATGTTTTTCTTTTCCTTCCCCCCTTTTTTGTTTACTTCTGTGCGGATTCTTAGTCTGTTTTGCTCCTCCCTGTTGTAAATTCTTTGCGTGCATTGGCCATAGCTCTAAACTCTGTGTTTCTTAACCACAGCCACACTTCACTTCCATCCTCCCCTCTGCTGTCCCAGCCGTCCACCTCATCCACCCCCCACACAGCCCCTATCCTAATTCTATAAGCTCCTTTTTCCAGCTGCTTCACTTCTCTCTCGGTTTAGGCTGGCGTCAGACGAGCGCACTTTTCACGTCCGTCTGACCGCACTGTTTGCTGTCCGTCGTAGCTTTTCAAAGGAGTCAATAGAGGACAACACACGGAATACGTGTGCACTTTTTCACGCGCGGGCAACGCGTGTTGCAACGGACGCCAAAATGGCATATACGTGAAAAACGAACACGGACGTAGAGAAACCCCTGCATACAGATTTTTTTTCTTATTCTCAACATCAGACAAAACTAACCGATACAATGTAACCACAATCTCATCCGTTATAAAGTGCATACGTTACTGTGTGCAATCAGTGTGCTCATCTGACCCCAGCCTTAACCTTATCATGCTCTAACTTCTGGTCTATCATTATGCAGTGTCTGCCATATTCTCTCTGGTAATTATCTCCACATTCCCCCTGCTACGTTTTTGTTTCACTTGCCTTAGTCCCTTAGATTGTAAGCTCACGGGATGTCTGGCTGAGCACTCGTATAAAGTGCTGCATTAGCAGGACAATTATCCTGCGGGCAGGGCCGTCTGTTCCTTATGTTTTATTATGTCACCCGTCTGTGCTTCCCCATTGTAAAGTGCCACGGAATCTGTTGGCACTGTATAAGTACTTGTAACTGTAAATGGGTCTCTAGGTCAAATGATGACTCAAAAAAAGATCAGGAATACATGCCTTCAAAGGCCCGTAGTAAAAGGAAAGATGAGAAGACTGATAATCAGTAGCTATGAGACCAACGACAGACATCATAACTAGTAAAACGGGTTAAATAAAGACACAGATGTCAGTCTATCGTCAGGTACCTTGCAGAGGGATATGCTGAGAGCGTTCCTTGATCAGCTTGCCCCCCCCCCCCGGTACTGTGTGCGCATAGTGTATCTTAAAAGAAAAGATTAAAATCATATTCTCATCGCTCTACGCGTTTCGCCAATGTAACTGGCGTCATCAGGAGCATTAACAGAGACGCATGGAGCTAAAAAGCTTTAGCTTCTTTATTTGACCTAGAGACCCATTCATAATCAGACTCAGCATAGTGGCTCTTTAGCTTTCTTTTCGTCTTTATTTCGGGTCATTGTTGCTTTGCCGTACTTTTAGGTGAGATCACAAATAAAAGGTTACGTTTTATTTTATTTCCATTCATATTGCTTACATAACCCAGTATCCTTTTGCTTATATACACACTGACTGAAGAAGCCTGAAGCATATCCCCCCCCCCCCCCGGCGAAAACACCCCTCGGTACTTATTGATTTTAATCCATATCTGTTTTGTAGCTTTTAGTTTATTTATTTTATCTTAATTTGTGTAATAAATATAATATATATATATAATTGCACAAAAGAGAGGCACTCTGTGACTTAATAAAACAATAAACTTTATTAAATGGAAACTACATAAAATGTACAATTCTATGTAGTTTCCATTTAATAAAGTTTATAGTCTTAGTTGTAAGTAGCAGTGTGCCTCTCTTTTGTGCAATTATACACTATTTTTGAGAGCATTTGCACCGGGCATGTGAAGTGGGTTTTAGGAGAATGCTGTCCTCAAGTGTCAATATATATATATATATACATACATACACATATATATATATACAGTGGCAACAAAAAGTATGTGAACCCTTTGGGATTACGTGGAGTTTTGCATGAATTGGTCATAAAATGTGCTCTGATCTTCATCTAAGTCACAACAATTTGAAAAACACAGTCTGCTTAAAATAATACAACACAAACATTATATGTTTTCATGTTTTTATTGAACAGAACATGTAAACATTCACAGTGCAGGGTGGAAAAAGTATGTGAACCTTTGGACTTAATAACTGGTTGACCCTCCTGTGGCAGCAATAACCTCAACCAAACGCTTCCTGTAGTTGCAGATCAGACCTGACAACGATCTGGAGTAATTTTGAACCACTCCTCTTCACAAAACTGTTTCAGTGTAGCAATATTCTTGGGATGTCTGGTGAATCGCTCTCTTAAAGTCATGCCACAGCATTTCAATCGGGTTGAGGTCAGGACTCTGACTGGGCCACTCCAGAAGGCGTATTTTGTTTTGTTGAAGCCATTCTTTTGTTGAATTACTTGTATGCTTTGGGTCATTGTCCTGTTGCATCACCCATCCTCTGCGGAGGTTCGGTTGGCGGACAGATGGTCTTACGTTTTCCTGCAAATTGTCTTGATAAACTCTGGAATTAATTTTTCCATCAATGACAACAATTCGTCCAGGCCTTGAGGCAGCAAAGCAGCCCCAAACCATGATGCTCCTTCCGCCATGTTTTACAGTGGGGATGAGGTTTTGATGTTGGTGTGCTGTGCCTTTTTTTCTCCACACATAGAGTTGTGTGTTTTTTCAAACAACTCAATTTTGATTTCATCTGTCCACAGAATATTTTGCCAGTAGTGCTGTGGAACATCCAGGTGCTCTTTTGCAAACCTCAAACGTGCTGCAATATTCTTTTTGGACAGCACTGGCTTCCTCCGTGGTGTCCTCCCATGTACTCCATTCTTGTTTAATGTTTTCCTTATTGTAGATGGGTCAACAAAAATGTTAGCATGTGCCAGAGATTTCTGTAAGTCTTTAGCTGACACTCTAGGATTCTTCTTTACCTCATTAAGCATTCTGCGCTGTGCTCTTGCAGTCATCTTTACAGGACGACCACGCCTAGGGAGAGTAGCAACAGTGCTGAACTTTCTCCATTTGTAGACAGTCTGTCTTACCATGGACACATGAACATCAATGCTTTTGGAGATACTTTTGCAACCCTTTCTAGCTTCATGCAAGTCAACAATTCTTGATCGTAGGTCTTCTGAGAGCTCTTTTCTGCAAGGCATGGTTCACATCAGGCAGTGCTTCTTGAAACCAGTAAACCCAAAACTGGTGTGGGTTTTTAAAGGGCAGGACAGCTTTCAGCAACACATCCAATAATATCACACTGATTGGACTCAAGATTGGCTCACTCCTGGCTCCAATTAGCTCTTGGAGAAGTCATTAGGCTAGGGGTTCACATACTTTTTCCACCCTGCACTGTGAATGTTTACATGTTATGTTCAATAAACACATGAAAACATATAATGTGTGTGTTGTATTATTTTAAGCAGACTGTGTTTTTCAAATTGTTGTGACTTAGATGAAGATCAGAGCACATTTTATGACCAATTCATGCAAAACTCCACGTAATCCCAAAGGGAAAGCGTAAATGCCCCGGTGCTAGACTCCCATGCAGGGTCAATATGTAAGCAATAAGTGGTGAAGGGAGGCACACAGGGACTTGTCTAAAAATCCAAAAGTTTATTAATTCACATGTAAAAAGGTGACGTTTCCGCCCCTAGGAGTTATAAAGGCCTCTAGGGGCTAAAATGTCAGCTTTTTACTTGTAAATTAGTAAACGTTTGGATTTTCAGACTTTCAGATTTGCCTCCCTTCACTAATATATATATATATATATATATATATCACACACACACACCCCTGGAGAGTTTTCATTATTGGGACTAACTTCTAAGGGTAATGAATGTGAAAAAATATATAAATAATAAAAATAGATTCGAATAATAAAGACAGCTTCCCATTCAAAAGCAAAAACAAAACAGCAAAAACAAAAATATAAACCACAGGCTCCGAAGGTCAAGAACTGTGAAAATATAAGAACGGATTTCTTGAAATGCCCTCTTTGCAAGTCGTAGTTGCAAATAAACTTGTTGCGGTTTACTCCATACATTTTTTATACCATCTGATGATATCGCTGTGATTTAACGCTCAATTTTAAAGACATGCTATCAAGAGGTATCTGTGCCCAAAGATCTAAGTAATACACAGACTTCTGTTTAAAGCCGTATTTTAGTTCATGGAACAAAACCACAAATCAAGTGGATGTTTCTGCTCTTTGGTTCATTTATTACATGAATGCACACAATGAACTTTGTTCAATTTAAGGCAGAATAAACATATAGTCCACCAGGGTGTTAAAGAATGGAAGGCATCTACTTTTCGTAGAATATTCCCTATATTTTACGTATTTTATAGTATTACTATTACATTTACAGACATTGGTGCAGATGAGAATTGAGTGTCACGTAAAATGGTATATAGCTATCAGAGTCTGTTTCGGAGAGTCGTGGGAATCATACGTGGATACGGTTTGGCCAAATGACCGTTTCTGTAATAGTTATGAATGGATCTTTTTTTCGCACATGGAAAAAGCTTTGTCCATTGAATGGCAGCTTTACCACACAGGACAATAGAGTAGCATTGAATAGGTTGCATTTTATTCATATGGACACTCTAAGCCAGGAATCTCAAACTCTGCCCCCCAGATGTTTCTGAACTACAATTCCCAACATTCTCTGGCCAATTATTGAATCCTGGGAATTGTAGGTAATGAACATCCAGGGGTGCAGACTTTGACATGCCTACTCTAAGCAATCCAAACTGTATGGTGACAGTAATGTCCTCCCACCTGTACCGCTCTGCAGGGGTCCTTGATGGTTCATTAACATTCAGGGCAAGGAGGATTAGCCCCGCCCATAAAATCAGAGAGGACTGATCAGGCTTCCTGGAAAAAGGTCAGGAATGAGCACTAGTTCATTCTAAGGCTCTCACTACGCTGGCATTGAGAGTCACTGAATTGGCTGGACGCTTATTTGAGCGTATATTGTATTGCGAGTAAAACAAATCCAACACAAAGTATGTAAAGTTGGGCTGAAACAAATAATAGATTAATCGACAATCAATATTGAAAATAGTTGTCAACTATTTTCATTATCAACTGATCGAAAAGTTATGCGAGATACAATTTGCGTATGTACGAACTAAAGTTATGTACACTGAGTGAATTGCGTAAGAAAAAGGGGAGGGGTAGATCTGGAACACATTCACATACATGTAAGTTCTTTTTCTTTGTCATAAAATATTCTTCGTACTACACTGAATGATGTTTGGGAAACCAGAGGCTGAAAACATCAATCTCATATTCTTCTCTTGATCACATAGACATGGAAGACCTCCAGGATTTATTGTTATTAAAAGTCGATGAACGGGGTATATATGTATAAAAAAAAATAATAATAAAAAAAAAAGGATTGAAACTTTAAAAATTTTAAACACTGTTTGCAAAAGAAAAAACCTACTGGATGAAAATGTCTGTTATTAACATATAAGGTCCTATGAATAATAATAAAAAGGTCTGTCACAGAAAAAACAATATTTAACCCCATACTGAACAGGTGATTTTGCCATTGTCAGTCCGAAAGTAGCCACTTCTGTTTTTATGTTTCTACGCTGTTTGTGTTTAGGTCTAATTTTCCTCTTACTCGTTTATGGAACCCACACATATTATACACTGGTTTTCTCGCCATTAAATGGACTTTCTAAAGATACCATTATTATCATCATATCTTCTATTTTACCATAAAAAAATTATGAAATTGATAAACAAATGACAACAAACACACTTTTTCGAAATTTTATCCCCAAAATCTACAACCGTTCATCATGTTTAAATGTCAATTGAAGTCCTATTTTATTAACAGGCCTTTCCAAATTATACCAAACATGACCCTCTAGCTCTACATGGCAGCTAGGGGGTTAAATGTCTAACTGATGTCAGCGCACACATGGCGATGATGTCAGTGGGTGAGGGGGGTGGCTTGGCTGAGATGTCAGCCACCTCCGGGAGCAAATCGTGATACAGCCCTCTTCAGCGATGCCACTGTTTTTTCCTAACTGGAGCCATTTGGGAGGGAAAGGGCTCCAAAGCTCCCCTTCACATTCTTCACTGCAGGTGCTGGGGGGGGTGGGTGTCGGCGCATCATCGTGCATAATGGCCGGGGCCCATAAAACCTTCAGGCAGGCTTTAAGGAAGCCAGGCCAACGTGGGACCCCAGCCAGAGATGTGAGTATAGGGAGGGAGAGAGGGATAAAGGAGCATGATGTAAATAGTATGTCCTTGGTCCTTAACCTGCCTGGCGGTATTCCCGAGTGTGACTCGGGGTTAAATTTTGCTACTGCGATCAGTAACCCCGAGCCACACTCGGGCTGGATGCATACTCACCGCATCCTTTGCTCCCTCGCCATCACCACAGTGTGATCACGGCAGCCGGCGACTTTGCTTCCTGGTTCCGCTCCCTGCGAGTCTCACGACGCAGGGGGGCGGGACCAGGCGGCAAATTCAAAAATGATAAAAAAATTACAGTAAAAAATACTGTAGAATAAACTTTGTGCAGTGCAGTGGGTGCTGGGATTCCTGTGCAGATGTACACTCCTTTGCCAATGTAATACAAGACACGGGGGTACCAAAAAAAGAGTATTTATTCTCAAAGCAGCTTTACAGAAATAAAAGGCAAATAAAAATTATTTCTAAAATGTAATAAGGTTTTGCAATACAAGTTTCGCTGGTGCTTGCCCAGATCCAACAGTTGGTACCCCCGTGTCCTGTATTACATTGGCAAAGGAGTGTACATCTGGACAGGAATCCCAGCACCCAGAGAAAAGAGGCATGTTTTTGGTTTGATTATATTATTGAATATAATTTATTTCCATTATTTTGGGGATAATAAATTATTATTTCGGGTTTCAAACCTTCTCTGACTCTGAGTGTTTACTAGACTCTTGCTTGCACGATTTCAGTGAGTTATTCCTACAGAATACAGGCTTACTATATAAAACAACACATTTCCTTTCCAAAAAAATTTAAATGCTTTTAGACACAAAAGTTTGCAAAAATTAGACCGCCAGTGAGGTTAAAGGGAATTTTACCCAAGACGTATTATGTATGTCAGTGGTCCTTATGGGGTTAAAAATATCATAAAAATAAATCTTGCCGAAAAAAAAATAAAAAAATTGCTTGCTGAAAAAATTGCTGCAAATTAAAAGAATAAGGCTAGGGTCAGACTAACGCATTTTTCACGTTGTCCGTGAAAAAGTGCGTTCGAACGAATGGACGTATTTTTTCACGGAATACGCAATAGCGGTCATACGATGCACAGTTTCATCTGTGATTTTGTACGGATCATCAATAAAACACTTTTTGGGTCTGGACGTTATGTTGGCCGGACATTAGCAGCGTCTGACGTCTCCTAATCACGCACACACGCCGCTAGCGGACGCAGCGCACTCTGTACGTCAGTACTAGTGGTTTCACGTTCTCGAAAAAATGCGTTTGTTTGCCGCTTGCGTTGCGCGGCCGCACTTTTGTGCGACCGTACTTCGTATATTGTCCGTCATTGCCCGGCATCTGCTGCTAGCACGGCCGTGATTATGTGCGGCTGCACGCGCGTTCGCACTGCCTCAATCTGACCCTAGCCTAAATGGTTTATAAGATATTGAATAAAAACGGGAATATTTTTTACATTGAAACCAATGGGATTCACCGGATTAAACCTGCTGAATGAAACCACTGGACATCAGGGCATTTCACTGACATTTCTCTGCTGTTCGGTATCTCTGAATAGATTAACCATTACTTTTCTATGGGGATTTCACTGCCATCGAACAGGCATTGTATTTCGCTGGCAATTCATCAATATTTGGCAAATTGACAGCCTTTGAATAGCCGAATGGCCACGAAATTGCAACGTACAGAAAATTCTACGTTCAGTGCAATTTCGGGGCCAGTTCGGCTCTCTCTGAATAACCCCTTATGTCTTTTTTTTTTTTCCACACAAATTTGTCTAAATTTTGTTTATTGTGAGAAATCAAAAACAAGTGTTGAATGTTATGCGTATCGCTCCCTGTCACATCAATTTATATGGGATTACACTTCTTGCAGCTCTTGATGACTTCTCAAAAGGCAGGAAAATAAATAGCTTACGGTTTAAAGAGAAAAAAAACAGGATTATATGACAATGGTTGATAAATTCGCTTTACTCAAACCAATTCACTGACGCTTTACCAGATTAAATATATGACGCACAAAGCATGCCGTGTGGAAACGTCATGTGATAAAAACATTCAATCTGGCGGTAAAATGAATGGCTAAAAATGTAATTGTTATTATCCTTTATTTATATAGCGCCACAAATTCTGCAGCGCTTTATAAGATCAGTGTACAAAGTGTTGTACAAAAAGACTATCTTGTAAAACTGCTTCTAAAATAGATGATAATGTATATTGAAGCAAGTGTCCACGGACAAAACCACTAGCAATGTGCACGACAGTAAAACAGACACGTATCCCAGAGGAGTTGCCATTTTGGGATTTATTGCTGATAGATTGACCTGTATATGGTGACCAATGTAAAGGTATTTGAAAAGTTACCAGAATTAAGAAGTAATTTTAAAGCAAGTACATAAAAAGGTCGATAATAGCGTCGAGCAATGGCGTTACTATTGTTTGAAGCAAAGTTGGCAGTACTTTATTCAAACGACGGTGCCACCATTGCATGACTAGAAGCTCACGGTTGCTTGAGTAGATTGGAAATATGGTGAAAACCAGTATCACCGTGGTTCAGAAGCAGGGATGTGCCGTCAGGGTAGGCAGGAGCCTCACCTGCCATTAAGCGTTAAAATAATAAAATAAACTCACCTGTTCCGCGCTCCCCCGCCATCGGCTCCGTCCTCTACGCGCATTCTTTTTACAGCCTACGCAATTTGCGTAGTGGTGATATGCCTCCTTGCTACGCTAATCACGTAGGCTGCTCAGGAGGTCTGCAGCAGAGTCTGTTCTCATAGGAACACACGCACTGCCTATTTCCTGAATACTGCTTGTCAGAGCCTCACAGAGGCCCTAACAGAGCAATGGAATAACTTGGACCAATGGGAAAGCACCATTGGTCCAAGCCAATCAAATTACCGCCTGCATTGGAGGCTGGCCGCTGATTCACAAGGAAGGAACCCAGGCAGCTCCCTCCAGTGGCATATACAGAGTATGACAGGCCCAGGCAGCTCCCTCTAGTGGCGGATACAGAGTATAACAGGGCCAGGCAGCTACCTCTAGTGGCAGATACAGAGTATGACAGGCCCAGGTAACTCCCTCTTAGTGGCAGATACAGAGTATGACAGGCCCAGGCAGCTCCCTCTGCTCCCTCTAGTGGAAGATACAGAGTATGACAGGCCCAGGCAGCTCCCTCTAGTGGTGGATACAGAGTATGACAGGCCCAGGCAACTCCCTCTGCTCCATCTGGTGGCAGATACAGTGAATGGCAGGCACAGAAAAACAGTTTTTCTATCATATTATTTTTTTTTTAATAGTAAAGTATATGATATGATGAAAATAATGGTATCTTTAGAAAGTCCATTTAATGGCGAGAAAAATTATATATAATATGTGCGGGTACAGTAAAAGGTAACTCACTGCTAAACAGAAACCGCAGAAAGTTAGTTAACCTCCCTGGCGGTATTCCCGAGTGTGGCTCGGGGTTAAATTTCACTACCGCGAACGGTAACCCCGAGCCACACTCGGGCTGGATGCATACTCACCTCCTCCTAGCTCCCTCGCGGTCCCCCGCAGTGTGATCGCGGCGAGCTGCTTCCTGGTAAGGCTCTCCGCGAGACACACGGTGCAGGGGGGCGGGACCAGCAGAAAAAAAAATCTTTTTACAGTTTACACAGTGTAATCTTTATGAACGGCCACTAGGTGGCACTACAGGATAAGAAATAGACCATACATAATCTCACCCTTGTTTGCAGACAGATTTCAGTGTTTTTTGTTGTATTTTATTGAATAGCATTTATTTGCATTATTTTGGATAATTCTTTTTGGGATAATAAATTATTATGTCGTGTTTCAAACTTTATTGGACTCCGTGTATTTACTATTTTTTATTTATTATTTATTTATTTATTTATAAAGGATTTTTACCAGTAAGGACTCTTGATTGCATGGATTTCAGTGCGTGATTCCTAATTATTACAGGCTAACTATGTACAAAAACACGTTTCCTTTAAAAAGAAAATGGGGACGCTTTCAGACACGAAATTTTGAAAAAATTAGACCGCCAGGGAGGTTAATATCGGTGTTTATCTGACTCTGATACTAGCCAGTGCCTCAACAGCCACTGACCTCACCGCACGTCCCTGTACAGAAGTAAAAGTCAACATTGGATGCCACCTTAGCTCACATCAAAAGACTGATATAAGTTGGAAAGTATTATGCAATCTTAAGCGTTAAACATGTTGACATCAACATTAAAAAGTGTAATGAAAACATTTCACAAACAAATAAGTAACCTCCAAACTCTAACCCAACTGACAGATTCTACGGAAGTGTCGATACAATTCGAACGTCAATTTTTACCCAATACTCATGTCAATCATTTTGATATACTGTCTATTTTCATCCAGCTGTGGAGAGGTAGGTGTGATCTGCCACTCCTTTCACCAAGAGCAGATTAGCCTCCCTGGCGGTATTCCCGAGTGTGACTCGGGGGTTAAATTTCACTACCGTGAGCGGTAACCCCCAGCCACACTCGGGCTGGATGCATACTTACCTCCTCCTGGCTCTCTCGCTGTCCCCCGCAGTGTGATCGTGGCGAGCTGCTTCCTGGAAGGCTCCCTGCGAGTCACACGATGCAGTGTGGGCGGGACCAGCAGAACACTTAGAAAAATATAATTTTACACTGTAGAATACAAAGTGCAAAGTTTATGAACGGCCACTAGGTGGCAGTACAGGATAAGAAATAGACCATACATCCTCTTACCCTTGTTTTCAGACAGATTTCAGTGTTTTTTGTTGTATTTTATTGAATAGCATTTATTTGCATTATTTTGGATAATTATTTTGGGATAATAAATTATTATGTTGTGTTTCAAACTTTATCGGACTCAGTGTATTTACAATTTTTTATTATTATTTATTTATTTATATTAGGAATTTACCAGTAAGGACTCTTGATTGCACGGATTTCAGTGCGTGATTCCTAATTACTACAGGCTAACTATGTACAAAAACAAGTTTCCTTTAAAAAAAAATTGAGACACTTTTAGACACGAAATTTAGAAAAAATTAGACCGCCAGGGAGGTTAAGACTGCAAACAGATAGTCTCCCTCCGCTATTCCAGTGCGGTGCTGCATGATCTTCCGAGAGCGCGCTTGCGGCGGAGACAAGCAGCGCTCCAGTGTCCAATGGTCTCTAGGAGCTGATACTCATGATAGCGTGCAGTGCCACTGCAAGTTTCGGCTTGCTTTGTGCTTAATTCCGAGGCTAGGTGCTAACAAATCACCTACCTTGGAATAGACATGCAAAAAGGGAGCTGTTACGGAAACTGCAGGTTCAGATTAATTTACTTAAGGTCTCCCTTTTGGAGTCGACCTCGGCACAGGGCCCATATAGTCTCACAGTGTTCTGTGTCGTTATTTTACCATATTAAAGAATCCCAAAGAGAATGTTTATTAAAAATATCATATTCCTATATACCTGTTGGAATAAGGAAAGGGACTTGGCCACGGCCGCAGGAAAATCCTGCTCACAAGCGGTGCTTTGCGAAAAATTCTTCCAAAGGTTTGAATCCTCTAGATGCAGGGTTTGATAAAGAGCTGGAACAGAAGCCTGGAAGACAGAGCACAAACAAACGAAGGGACGGGTTAAAATCGATTTTGTTTTAAGAAAACAAATCAAGGAGGATTTTTGGGTTTCCTCCAAACGTTGAAATGTTTTCAAACGGTGTTTTGTACCTTTTCTGAGTTGTGTCTATCCACATAAAAAGTCAAACCAGATGAACTTTAGTCCATTTCCAATTTTAATACATCGACTCTGAGGCTCCTATTGCTTCTCTTTCTTGCTTTATTAAACATAGCAGCAAGTGGCAACTAGCAAGAACTTTGGAAATATGAAGCATTTATATTGAATAAAAGAGAAAACATATAATAAGAGGTATATATGGTATTTTCCAACACCCCTTTCACTCCTTTGGATCGGTCCTCTTTCCTGTCAGAGCCCATCAAACCCAACCCGGTCAACGTTGTGGCAGACTAGATCTATATTTCTATCTCTATATAAAGGTCTGCCTGTATATATGTGTTTATCTCCTCCATATAGAGTTATGTTCATATTTGTGTCTGACCATTTGCTAAGTTTATCCCTGGGTTCACAGCTGTAATGTAATCAATATGTTTAGCTTTCTCCCTTGGGGGGAGGATATAACACGTAGCTGTAAAAAGGGAATTTCTTTTGTACACTGACAGAGATCACACCTTGGCAGCCCGGTCGGCCCCAAGAGATGGGCACGCAGTCTTCAAAGACAGGAAGCACATCCTTGATCTCGAAGGGGGGTCTGGAGGCAAGAGGGACGCCTTTAGGCAATTAAAGATTAATTGACAAGCTTACTGAGCGTGACCGAGAATTGCACGCTGGGAAATGAAGTCCAGGACACTGGGCCACTTATGGGTGGGGGCTGGAAATATCAGGAAGTTTATAAATTCGGAACACTGGCCATGTGCTTTGGCTGATCACTTGGGATTTCTTCTAAATAGGACTGATCTGTCCATGCTCTCTCCAGATACCAGGAGGCACCGATGCCAGTTACGGAGTATTCCGTCGTAAGTAAGGCTCTGTGATTAACACCTTTTTCTTTATATTTTGCTATGTATTGTATAAGTAATTGATTTATTCTAGTTATGATTTTTTTTTATGCAACCAAGCACTGTGATTCTTCTATCATAAATAAACAGAAAAATATTTAAGTTTTGACTCTGGCTGATCAAATCCACGCTAACTAAGAGATTGGGAGTATTGCTACTTGCCTTAAGCTCGGTTATATATAAGAAATTGCGTGTTGCGGTCGTCAGGAAACGGCAGGGAATTGTGGGAATTATAGTCACTGTCCGAGTCTAGGAGAGTGCGGCTGCTAAGCCCTGCGTCTCCTGTTGCGACGCGCATAGTGTCCGTGAGGACTGGTGGCAGCGTTACTAATAGAAAAAGAAAGTGAGTTCCAGGATTGTGAGACACGTAGTGAGTACGTGCTTCAGGAGAAGACTTGTGCTGCGTTGCAATCCTGGGATCAGTATATCGCGCCCTACGTGCCTGCTGTGAGAGGTAGTGTGGCCGGGACGGGTAGAGAAGCGCGCGTAATTATCTGGGTCTAGGATAGACAGATGTGCGCGACTTAACCCGGCGTCTTTGCGCAGCAGCGCGCGTAGTTGGGTCGTGACAAACGTCCTCCTACTTCCTCTTTCTTAGCTGCTCGGCGACTAGTTAAGTACTCTCAGCTTTTCTCTGATATTTTATCCCATTTGTATCATATTTATTGATTTTGGGCTGTTTATTATCATCACTATATATTCATATTCGGCGGGCGCCCGGCTCTAACCGCGGGTCCGCATTCACTTTACTTTCATTTAATTTTCCCGAGAGGAATCTCTGACCGCGGCGTACTTCCCTCTGCCTGCTTTCACAAGACACTGCACGCACTCGCTGATCGGGTGGGCGGGGTACCTGCTAGGTCTGTGCACACTGGGATTTCCCGGCGCCAGTGTCAGCTCATCACTCCAGCGCCATGCCTCGAGGCAAAACCCTGCAGCGTCCAGCTTCCCCAGCGGTGGAATCAGAGCATTCATCAGAGGACAGTTCGGGTGAACAGCAACAGCCTAATACACCCGTTCTGATCCAGGCTCAGATGGCTCCTTCCCAGTCTGCCACCCTTGACCCATACATGCAGGCGTCTATTGACTCTGCAGTCTTTAAAGCAGTTTCTCTCCTGTCAGTGGATTTTACCCGCTCCCTCAAAGAAATGATGGCTGAGAATCGCCACAATGATGATCCCCCGCCACTGGCGGCTATTGATAATAGCAATATACTCACCGCGGTGAGGCCCCCCGAGACACCCCTGGCCACCACCACGGGGAAACAGTCAGTGAAACACGCACGACACGTGACTGGAGGGGCTGGCATCCCCGCAACAATGCCGGGACACGTTCACCCATCCCCCGCGGCTACAACCCGTAAACGTGCTCCTGCACACATGGTATCAGCTCACACCAAAAAGGTTAAAATTACTACTGTATCCAACCCTGACACTGTTGTTGTCCCTGCTCCGCTTCAGGACACTAACCTGGATTTGGAGGAGGAGGACAATAGCGATGTCATAGATGTTTATGCCTCAGATGAGGACTTTGCTGAGACCTCCGTGGAGGTGGATTCAAAAGCCCGCCCGGGCATTATTTACGATCCATTGGGTAACCCCCTTTTATGTACAGAGGACCTTTCCCATCCACGGTCCGCTGAATGGTCCCCACTACCCCATGTAGAGCAATGGGTTGACGCACAGGCGCGTAAAGTCCTGGATAAGGCTACTCGGAACCGCATGAAAGCGGAATCCCCTCGCCCCACCACGAGTGGGAAAACTTGTTTAACCCCTGACGTGGATAAAGCTTTTGTGGACTTTGTCACCCCTAAAGGTTGGACTCCCAACAAAGTCATAGACCACGCATTTAGGGTTTGCCAAGATAAATTGCTAGACACCATGGGTCCTTTGGTTAAATTGCTGGATACAGCAGAACAGGCAAAATTATCTGGTGACCTCATGGACCCCGTTCAAGTTACCAATTGGGCCCAGAGGACACTCAGTTTCCTAGGTAATGCTAACACGGCTCTAGCCTCCAAAAGGCGCAAATGCATCCTCTTGAAAATGGATCGCCAACTGGCTGGCGTGGCTGATAATGAATTAGGTGGTGCAGCTAATGGAGCGTTATTCGGCAAAGGTTTTCTAAAAGACATGAATGAATATTCTGGTGCATTCAACACGATGGAACGTGTATCCAATTCCCTGAAAAAGGTGTTTTCAGGGGTTTTCCCACGGGCCGGTGGATATTGGGGCCGAGCTACCGGCTGTGCAAAACCCATCTTATCAGGTCCCACGGGAGGCAACCCCTCCACGACCTCTGCTCCTGCACCTTTCCCGTTCTTCCCTACCCATTCACGGCCGTGGCGTGGCAGAGGATTCCGGGGTGCCAGAGGTAGTCATTCTTCCTCAACCTTCAGACATACAAGTAATTTTACACCTCATACACCCGTCTACAACCAAGGTGGGGGGGTCGTTTAAAATATTTTCACACCGCGTGGTGTCGCATTACATCGGACCCTTGGGTCCTCAATAGTGTACAAGGGTTTGTTCTGGAGTTCTCTTCTCCCCCGCACCAGCTGACGATCCCCCACCCTCTCCCCTTTTCGGGGGAGGGGGGGACGTTGGTGGAGCGGGAGATTTCGGAACTGTGCCAGAAAGGAGCCATAGAACGGGTTCCACAGGGGACTTCAGGTTTTCTGAGCAACTTGTTCTTGTTTCTCAAGAAGGACGGAGGCGTCTGTCCAGTCATCAACCTCAGAGAGTTGAATGGGGTGGTGGTATACCGTCACTTCCAGATGGAGGGCATGCACATGCTCAATGGTCTTTTGAGACCCCGCGATTGGTTGGCAAAGGTAGATCTCAAGGACGCATACCTGACCATCCCGATTGCCAGGGAATCGCGGGATTTCCTCCAATTCCGTTGGGGTCCAGACCTCTAGAGACTCCGTTGTCTACCTTTCGGCCTGTCTTCGGCCCCTTGGTGCTTTACCAAGGTGCTGAAGCCGGTCGTGGCATGGCTACGCGCCAAAGGAGTCTACCTCATTGAATACCTGTACGACCTATTGCTAATGGCCTCGTCGGAGAGTCTGCTACGTCTCCAGGTACGATCGACCTATTTCAGTCTCTGGGATTCCTTGTGAACCAGGAGAAAATCGATTCTTTCTCCATCTCAAACCCTAGAATTCTTGGGATTCTGGGTGGACAGTACCCTGATGTCTCTCAGTGTTCCTCTGCCCAAATGTCGATAGATTTTACGCAAAGTCCGATCCCTTTTGGGGGCTCAGGCTCCATCATTACAGGATCTGGCTCGCGTGATTGGCCTTTTGGCAGCGACAAGGCTGGCTGTGACTCCGGCCCCCCTGCACTATCGGGCCCTCCAACGCCTGAAGGCCCTTTATTTCAGGAGGGGTCTTCCCTACTCTGCTCAGAACTCTCTCTCGGGAGAGGCCAGACTAGATCTGGAATGGTGGACCGATCACCTCCACTCCTGCAACGGCAGGCCTATCCTGGTGTCGCCCCCGACGATTACAATCGACTCTGACGCTTGTGGGTCAGGTTGGGGTGCTTATTGCGAAGGTTCCTCCACGGGAGGTCGCTGGTCCTCTCAGGAACGTCACCTACACATGAACGGCTTGGAACTCTTGGCAGGGCTCTTTGTGCTCCAGAGTTTTCTCAAGGATCACACACATCGATCAGTCCTCCGGATGGACAATTTCCCGGCGGTCCAATATATCAACTCGCTGGGCGGTCCTCGCTCCCTGCTTCTGACGACAATGGCTTCCCGCCTTTGGGAATGGTGTTTTCAGACAAGGATCGTAGTCCAAGCGCAGTTTATTCCGGGAATCTCGAACCAATTCACAGATTGGAACTCGAGACACACAGAAGACTCCGGGGATTGGCGTCTGCACTCGTCAGTGTTCTCCAACGTGGGGGCCGTTTCACACGGACTTATTCGCCTGCCGGCTCAACACCCATTTCCCGATCTTCTACAGTTGGCGGCCAGACCCACTGGCCGAGGCTACGGACGCTTTCCTGCAGGATTGGTCCGGGGCTCGCCAGTACGCCTTCCCACCATTTCAATTGATCACTCGCACGCTGCGACATGTCAGGACCCATCAGGTCCAGGTTGTTTTAATCACCCCCTTTTGGCAGAACCAACCATGGTTCCCGATTCTATTGGACCTCCTAGTGGATGTTCCCGGCTCTCTCCCGTATCTCCTTGTAGACGCCTCCCGCTCCTGTCCCCAGGCCACAGTTTGTTGTTGGCCTCGCTGGTATCAGGACGCCCGGGGGAGCCGGAGAGATTTCGGAACGGACTACGGCGCTCCTATGCCATGCGTGGGCCCCAGGTACTAGATCCTGCTATAAATCGGCTTGGCTCACCTGGCATCATTGGTGTCTGTCAAGGGATCAAGATCCCTTCCAGGCCCCTTTGAGCTTCGTGTTGGACTTCCTTACGGAAGTCTTTGATCAAGGCAAAGCTTATCGCACACTTAATGTATATAGATCCGCTCTATCCGCCTATCATGTGGGCTTTCATGGTACGCCTTTAGGCAAACACCCGTTGGTCTGTCGTCTGCTTAAAGGTATCAGGGCTGACCGTCCCCCGTTGCCGCGGTATACGACAACTTGGGATGTGACCCTGTTACTTAGTTTTCTAGAGCAATGGCCCTCTAACCAGGTTCTAACCTTGCGTCAACTTTCTGCTAAGTTACTAGCCCTTCTATGCTTGATATCTTGGAAACGGGTGGCCGATGTCAGGGCGTTGGACTTCAACGCACGTTCCTTCGTGCCTGAGGGTGTGCGCTTTGACATCTCCCGCCGTACTAAGACGGCCATTTCGTCTGCGTTTTATCCGGCATTTCCTTTATGCCCGGTTTTGTGTCTTCAGGGATTTGAATCCCGTACCACTTCACTCCGGGGTCCAGGGGTTTCTCCTCTTTTTATTTCATTTAAATCTCCTTTCGCCCCGGTAGGTACGACTACGCTTGCGCGCTGGCTTCGCTGGCTTTTGGGTTTGACCGGTATTGATACCTATATGTTTGGCGCTCATTCGATTCTCAGTGCTGTGGCATCTTCCGCTGTTTCGGCAGGTTGGAGGAATTATTGCGATCAGCTGACTGGTCCAGAGAGTCCACCTTCCGATCCTTTTATTTTAAACCTGTTGTTCATTGGTCATCCGCAGTTGTGGGTTAGCTTTGAACAAGCAATAGGAGCCTCAGAGTCGATGTATTAAAATTATAGAATTTAGCTAAGTATGACGATAAGTTAGAATTTTAATAATAAGACTCTGAGGCGAGTATTTCCCACCACTCCCGCCGCTGTTGTGGTTTATTGTTTACTGGGTCTGCGGATCCAATATCTTCCACGTCTTCTTTTTCCTCAGCCTCATGAAGGATTTCCTGGTCTCCGGTGGATTGCCCTTTGGGTTCCTTACGCACCTACACTGATCACCTTGTACAGCAAAGAAAGAGGAAGTAGGAGGGACGTTGACCGGGTTTGATGTTCTCTGACAGGAAAGAGGACCGATCCAAAGGAGTGAAAGGGGTGTTGGAAGATACCATATATACCTGTTACTACTGTTATTATATGTTTTCTCTTTTATTCAATATAAATGCTTCATATTTAGAAAGTTCTTGCTAGTTGCCACTTGCTGCTATGTTTAATAAAGCAAGAAAGAGAAGCAATACTCGCCTCAGTCTTATTATTAAAAATACTTAGCATACAATTATAGAATTTAGCTATCAAATCAGAGGCAGTTAACCAGGAAACGAGAGGAGAGCGTGTTTGTGCCACATAAAGGTATGAATTTACAGATGAAAACATTTTAAGAATCATATTCCACTGCCAGTAATTATTTAAAGAGAAACTCTACACATTGCGACCTGTCAATCGTATTGGAGTGGTCATTACTGTGAGCTCTCTGCACATTCTACCCTCGATAAAGGGGAGACTCAAAGGGCTAATTTTGTCATTCAAGGGTCTGGGCTTATTCCCTTCCACAATGTGAGCACTGATCTCAAGTTCTGGGGCTTGGAGGCATTTGGGAACTAGGTGCCACCACCACCTGCTCTCAATGCCTTCTAGCACTGGGAGCGTGTGGCATGGTTGGAGCATTCAGTTCTCCTGTGGTCACATGACATGCTGTTCCTGGCAGCTTGACATGTCCTGCAGAGCACAGATGGCCTTTCGCGAGATCCTGCAGGTCTGCAGAGTGATCACGGAGAGAGACTGGGACCTTTCCCCCCCCCCAGTCTCACCCTGCTCCCAGTGACCAGAAGTGGCGGATCGGGCTGCCATTCTTGCCGCGGGATGAGAGGTGAACATGTGATTTTTTGGGAGGGGTTCCAGCTGCTGCTAACGGATTCCGCAGAAGCTCTAAGCTGTACAGTACCGTAAGCTGGAGCTAAAAAGCACTAATACTTATGCGGTAAGGATTTTTTGACCCATTCGCGATCGAGAGGTGATCTGTGCAGCATGCTATCACCACAATAAACCTAGCGGTAACACTCACTTATGTGAGGGCTAGCGTTAAGGTTAAGTTATAGGGTCCTTTGTTTTTAAAAGAAGAACTCTGCTGGATGTATAATGAAATCAAACACAATACCTTCAGTAAAGCGACCGACCAAACTCTCTCCTGTTCAATCCACGAAGGAATCTGATCCCTGACGGTCTTTTGAGAGTCCTTGACATAAATAAAAGGAATAAATACAATCAATAAATATTATCTTTATGCTTTATTCAGTGTATGCACCCATAGAGTAACTTTAAGGATATATTTCAAGTTGGGTGTGGACTTAAGTATCAGTACAAATACACGATATAGACACTTAAGACGGCACGGTCAGGTCGATCCATTTAACTCCACAATAGCGGGAGGGCAGACTAGTCTTATAGTTTACTTATGGCGGAGAGATTATGAAAGCAAAGTAACAACTTCCTCTATGTAGAGAGAAAAAATTTTTTTGTCACAAATCATAAGAGGGTTATTCACAAATCGACAGGGTTTGCGGAAGCTATAAACAATGGCAGAAAACAATGTTGTTTGGACAGGGACAAACTTCAACGTTTGGCACAAGGGAAATTGAAATGATGGCAGACGAAGCTTCTCCTGCTAGTGCTTGACTTTCTTCATTTGAAACAGCAAAAGCTTGTTGCGACAATGGCGATTTTACACCCCGTTGTTAGCAACTATGAGAAAAATACTGACTCTTTGTGAAAAACAAACAATTTTTAAACTTACAGGTTGAAATCGATATATCCACCAAGAAAAGCTGCCACTATAAAGGCTTCTTAGGTGCATACCCAAAATACAATATATCAAGGGCTGAATAAAGAATATTTGATACAGTCCTAACCTCAACATCTGAGGGTTGGGATTTAGGGGTCATTATTTCAGAGGATCTAAGGGTAAGTAGTCAATGTAATAGAGCAGCAGGAAATGCTAGCAGAATGCTTGGTTGTGTAGGGAGAGGTATTAGCAGTAGGAAAAGGGAAGTGCTCATGCCACTGTACAGAGCACTGGTGAGACCTCACTTGGAGTACTGTGTGCAGTACTGGAGACCGTATCTCCAGAAGGATATAGACATCTTAGAGAGAGGTCAGAGAAGGGCTACTAAAATGGTGTACGGCTTGAAGGAGAAAAGTTACCAGGAAAGGCTTAATGATCTTAACATGTAGAGCTTGGAAAAAAGACGAGACAGAGGAGATATGATAGAAACATTTAAATACGTAAAGGGAATCCACAAGGTAGAGGAAGGGAGTATATTTAAAAGGAAACAAAGTAGCAAAACAAGAGGACATAGTCTTAGATTAGAGGGGCAAAGGTTTAAAAGTAACATCAGAAAACATTATTTTACTGAGAGGGTGGTGGATACATGGAACAGCCTTCCAGTAGAAGTGGTAGAGGCCAAAACAGTAATTGAATTTAAGCAAGCATGGGATAAGCATAAGGCTATCCTAAACAAAAGATAAATCCAGGTAAAGTATCCATGTAATTGGGCAGACTAGATGGGCCGAAAGGTTCTTATCTGCCGACATGTTTCTATGTTTCTAATGTCACAAGCTGTGACAATCACTGCTCTTGCTATACATTAAGGGCCATATCACATAGTTGGTGCTAACTTAACCAGAGCTGTTATAAACTTCCCAGAGCCATTATAACCTATGGAGGTTTTCAGTTTACAACAGCTCTGGTTAAGTTAGCACTTACATATTAGTATGTAATATGGCCCTATAGAGCCAATAGGACTAAATTGGGAAATAATGAGGGAGATTAATGAGATCTTGCACAACACAGACCTCTGGAAGAAGGACATAAAGGGACTATTTGACCTCCGTGTGCTTCGGGTTCTGTTACAGGAAGGTGGAGAATTGGTGCAAGGATTTCAAAGGAACCCAGGAGGTTTGGGGAGTCTATTCTTGCTTCCACCTAAAAAACATTGCAGGCGTCCACTCCTTAATCAGGACTCTCCTAAAAAGCCTATCCAAGCTTTTCTTATCTCCTGCCTTGAGTACTGTAACCTCCTTCTCTCCGGCCTTAAAAGATCCCAGATTCTCCCTCTGCAGTCTGTAATGAACACTTGTGCCAGACTCATTCACCTCACCTCCCGCACACCTCACCCCTTTGTCAATCTCTACACTGGCTCCCAGTTTCCTTTAGAATCCTTTTCAAAATATTGGTGCTCATGTACAAAGCTCTCCATAACCGCGCCCCTACCTGCATCTCCTCTATTATTAGCAGCTACATCCCGTCCTGACCACTTCGCTCTGTCAATGATCTGATGCTATCGTCTCCTTGTACCCGCACCCCCAACTCTCGCTTTCAGGACTTCTATCAAGCTGCCCCCTTTCTATGGCCCTCCACGTAACATCAGACTCTCCACGTCTTTCCAGTCCTTCAAGAAGTCTCTGAAAACACAATACTTTAGAGAAACCTATCGATTCACTCCAGGATTCCTCCACTGTACATTTCTTGCACTACCTTTCCACACAGCTCACAGGTACCCCACTAATTCAGGTCCTCTATTTACCTCATCCAGTGTGCCAACCCTCTCCTCTTAGATTGTAAGCTCTTGGGCAGGGTCCTCTCTCCTACTGTTCTGTGTGTTTAACTTGTATGTATATTTGTTATCCTGCCTCCCATTGTACATCGCTAAGGAACATGTTGGTGCTTTATAAATACTTAGAACCGCAACTATTATTTTTCTGGTTGTAAATTGAATCTGTGCTAGCAAAATCTCAATAACCACGTAAATCCGACTTTTGGTGGCAGTATTTTTGTGCATTTTTTGCTTAAGTACCTAGAATAAGCATTCAAGTAACAGTGCCATTTTGCATATGACATACCAAGTACAGGCTCTCACCAGTCTATACCAGTCCATCACTCTCACCTTGCAGTCCATCACGCTCACCAAGCAGCCCCCTCCTCCTGTTTCCAACCCCAACCCTTCTAGATTGTGAGTTCCCACGGGAATAGGGCCCTCATTTCCTCCTGTACCGGTCTGTCAAATGTTGTTCAATGTATTGTAACCCTGTCTGTACTGTGCCCATTGTACAATGCTGCGGAATATGCTGGCGCTTTATAAATAAAGATCAATAATAATAATAAAATACACAGAACTCCCTAGTAGGAGGAGAGCAGTTCAACACAAGTTATCACGTTACTTGGAATAGCAAGTGGAGATGCAAAGATTTTGTGAGGCCTCAGAATACTGGCCATATTTACAAAAGCATCAGCAAGGTTTACACCGGATTCATATGTCGCTCATTTGTAAATTTACCACATTTTGGAACATTGATAAAATATTTTCATGTACTTACAGATTTTTTGAACACGTCTCCAATGGTAACACCAGTAAAAACGTCCCACTCCTGTAAAAGGAAGAGGACTTTATATCATAATAAAAATTTGATGGTTTCCCACGAAAAGTGAAGGATCTAGAATGTGTGTGACATGACTATCATATAAGGCTAGCCTTGGCACCCCAAGTATTCCAAAGGCTGATTGAGCATTAGGGGTCATGAAGTTCTAAAAACATATGAGGTGCCAAGGTTAGGCATTATTCTTCCAGGTCAGTGGTTCCCCAACTCTGGTCCTCAAGTCCCCCTAACAGACCAGGTTTGCAGGATATCTGAAGCACAGCACAGGTGATATGATTTGCTGCTCAGTGATTGCAGGATTCAGTCTGCATTTCCACAAAGGGATCCTTAAAACCTGGCCTGTTAGGAGGACTTGAGGACTAAGGTTAGGAAGCTCTGCTCTAGGTATATTGGAAAATATGGCCTTCAAAATAGCTGGATATCATGGATGGCGAAAAAAAATGGAGGAAAGAGGAAACAGAGAAGATAATGGGTGCAGATGCACAACTGCCATTTGTTTCCCTGTGTTAATATAATGAACGATGAAGGGAGACCCTTGACAGGAATGAACGCAGAATGTATGAGAAAACACATGGATTATGGGATATGTACAATATATGTACACATGCTGCAGCGAACTAATGAAATTCAGACATATGCATCACTCAAACACAACTTATACTTCTCTGTGATGTTTAACTCCTTCACTACCAAGCAATTTTCCAAAATCAAATAGTGAGTAACCAGTTTTTTGAGAAAAATCTTTTTTTAATTAATTATACAATAAACATGCGCGGCTACACCTCCGGGGGGTTGGAATCCAAAGCTCTTACCAGGTGCCGAGTTCTCTATCAAACGGGGTCCGCAAACCCAATTCAGCAATACAAGAAGAAGATAAACTTTCTAATCAAGAGTAACCGGTGTAGCCTATCTTCTTCTTGTATTAATTAATTATACAGTAAGAAATATTTGGGAATATTCCCAGTGTATTTCTTAGGCGCGTATTGAGCAAACGTAAAGAACGCGCAATTGCATCGCGTTCACGGCCATAGACTGCAGCGTGAACGTGCTGCAATAGGCCCCAAAGAAGCTCCCGTACGTCTTTGGGCGTAGGACGTTTTACAGCGCGTTCCTGCCCCCATATGTTTCTGAACTACAACTCCCATGATTCTCTGGCCATCTCTGGCCATCCATTGCAGTCAAAGAATCCCGGGAATTGTAAGTCGTCGACATCTTTTGGGCTGAATTTTGAGATCTCTGCTTTAAGAAATCACTAAATTCCATATATATTACCCCAAATTTGTAACCAATAACGAGTTCAAAAAAGACTCTTATACCTTGACGCTCCGGAGAGGTTAGAGTCCCATTCCCAGAAGCATCCATTAACATTGTGTCACGAGTCTGAAGGATGTTTAACGAGTACTTACGTTGTCTTGAAAAAGCTCAGGGTGCATGCCGCGGACAAAGTGCAGAGCGAACATCAGCTGATCCGCCTAGATAAAGAAATATATTGAATATAGATCATATTGCTTCGGAAAGACATTATTCAGAGAAGCTGATCCATATAATAAAAATATAATAACCTCCTAAATGCAGCATTTCTGCCATTCTTTTGAAGGTTATTTACTAAAAGAGAAAGCCCGACGTAAGGCATGTGGTTCAATATTTTATCCCAGGGTTGTGACTTTCCAAAGCATTTACATACAACGAGCTCCAGGTTTCATTAAATTGGTAAACTATGAATAAGGGTTAGTAAAATGTTCCAAAGTTTCGTCTGCCAGGCAGACTAGGTGCAGTAATTACCGTAATCACGCTGGAGACCTGCACGAATTGTAAAGAGACTTTCATTCCGATTCAGGTCAGAGTGCAAAATCATGAAAAATGCAGCTTATTACTCGTTAGCCGGAGAGGTTTCTCTGTCTGGATTCACTTGGGAGACTTTTCAAATGGGCATGTGCTCTATTCGTAATGATTTCTATGTGTCCGCTCATTCCGCAAACTGCTCTCCCCCCCCTTTCATTTCCTCTCAAATGCACAGGTTTGCTGGGTTAAAACACGCCACTTGCACAAAGATTAAACTACGCGGATGCGGATTTCTGGAGGCTCTGCCATTCGTGATGCTCTTCAAAGCACTTTGAGGACGGGATTAGATTTGCCCTGTTACTATTTTTATTTTGAGCGTGATCAGGCGGCCATGTTTGATCACTGGTGTTTAACCTAAAAGGCGAGATACAGTATGTCAATAAAAAGTGCAGAGACAAGTTTAAAGCAGAAAATGATAAGTACAAAGTTTCAGTTGTGCTCCTTTAGCGTTTGCTCTACCAGCTCAGTGTGCATTTTGGTGTGTGTGCTACTCCAGTATTAGGCCAGAAATTCGATTTAATCTGTAGACTAGTTTTATCGATAGGGTTAGTATTTATGCTTGTTTTAGGGTTAGGGTTACTATCCGGGTTAGTATTTACGCTAGTTTTAGGATTACTATTAGGGTTAGTATTTATACTATTTTTGGGCTTAGGGTTACTAATAGGGTTAGTATTTATGCTAGTTTTAGGGTTAGGGTTACTATTAGGGTTAGTATTTATACTATTTTTGGGCTTAGGGTTACTAATTGGGTTAGTATTTATGCTAGTTTTAGGGTTAGGGTTACTATTAGGGTTAGTATTTATACTATTTTTGGGCTTAGGGTTACTAATTGGGTTAGTATTTATGCTAGTTTTAGGGTTAGGGTTACTATTAGGGTTAGTATTTATACTATTTTTGGGCTTAGGGTTACTAATTGGGTTAGTATTTATGCTAGTTTTAGGGTTAGGGTTACTATTAGGGTTAGTATTTATACTATTTTTGGGCTTAGGGTTACTAATTGGGTTAGTATTTATGCTAGTTTTAGGGTTAGGGTTACTATTATGGTTAGTATTTATACTATTTTTGGGCTTAGGGTTACTAATAGAGTTAGTATTTATGCTAGTTTTAGGGTTAGGGTTACTATTCGGGCTAGTATTTATGCTATTTTTGGGTTTAGGGTTACTAATAGGGTTAGTATTTATGCTTGTTTTAGGGTTACTATTCGGGTTAGTATTTATGCTTATTTTAGGGTTAGGGTTACTATCCGGGTTAGTATTAACGCTAGTTTTAGGATTACTATTAGGGTTAGTATTTATACTATTTTTGGGCTTAGGGTTACTAATAGGGTTAGTATTTATGCTAGTTTTAGGGTTACTATTCGGGTTAGTATTTATTCTATTTTTGGGCTTAGGGTTACTAATAGGGTTAGTATTTATGCTAGTTTTAGGGTTAGGGTTACTATTCGGGTTAGTATTTATGCTATTTTTGGGCTTAGGGTTACTAATAGGGTTAGTATTTATGCTAGTTTTAGGGTTAGGGTTACTATTAGGGCTAGTATTTTTGCTAGTTTTAGGCTGGGGTCAGACGAGCTCAGTAATCACGTCCGTGTTACTGCACATTAGTACGTCCGTGGTAGCAGAGAATCATGACCGATGAAGCCCCACACACGAAGTACGTCCGCACGGAAGTGCGGATGCACAACGGACGCGGAAAACTGACGCAAGTTAGCAAGAACGAAAACCGCTAGAACGGTCGTGCGGAGTGCGCTGCGTCCACATAGCTTTGGGTGTGAGTGATGGAACGTGGTCAGACGCACTGCATTTATTTATTTATTTATTTATTTATAAAGGATTTTACCAGGAAGGATACATTGAGATTTCTCTCGTTTTCAAGTATGTCCTGGGTTCAAGTACATTGAAGTGTTACATTTACAGAAATACAAAGTAATACAATGTAAGATATTAACAACACAAATATACAGATTAACAGAAAATAAATATGTAGGAAATATAGTCACTAGGTTACATGTTTACAGGTGCATTCTGTATTGAGGTATGTTAATAGGGAAATTTTGAGTGACTTAAGACTGGTGGAAGATTTGATGGTGTCTGGGAGGTTATTCCATAATTGTGGTGCTCTGTAGGAAAATGAGGACCGAACCACTGTCTTTTTGTATTGTGGTATTGCAAGTAAGGTGCTGGTCCTGGATCGGAGGTTATAGGATGAGGGAGCTGCTGGGGGAAGCAGTCTATTCAGGTAGGGTGGCAGCTTCCCAGAGATGCTCTTAAACACCAGGCTAGAAAGGTGAAGGGTGCGTCTGGATGGCCAGTTTAGCTGTTTTAACATGTCACAATGGTGGGTCATGTAGTTACATTGTAGCGCAAAGCGGCAGAATGAGTTATACAGTGTAGTAAGTTTATGAAGGTGTGTTTGCGGGGCGGCTGCATACACTACATCTCCGTAATCAATAGCCGGCATAAGCATTTGCTGTACAATCTGCTTTCTTACCGCGGGACTCAGGCAGGATTTGTTTCTGTACAGGGCACCTAGTTTGGGGTAAAGTTTAGATGAGAGTTTTTCGATGTGGGGGCCAAAGGATAGATTAGGGTCCAACCACATACCTAGATATTTGAGAGAAGTGACTGTGGTCAGTGTGCCATTTGATATTGTCCCAACACATAGATGGGGATTTTGCAATTTGTGTAGTTTAGGTGCTGTTCCAAAGAGCATCGTTACAGTTTTGTCAGTATTTAAAAAAAGTTTGTTGTTTTTGATCCACTTTTCTACCTCTGTGAATTGTTCTTGCAGCACGGCCTCCAGCTGCGGGAGATTTGGTTTGCTGGTATAGATCACAGTGTCGTCTGCGTACATATGTACAGTTGAGGCTTTGCAGACGTTGGGCAGATCATTTATGAATATTGTGAATAGCAGGGGGCCTAGTATTGAGCCTTGGGGTACACCGCAAGTGACTGGGAGCGGGAGGGAGGAGCTGCCAGAAATTGACACATATTGTGATCGGTCGGATACATATGATTGAAACCAGGTTAGCGTGCGATCACCAATGCCAGAGTTTTTAAGTTTTTCTAACAAGATGCCATGGTCTACCGTGTCAAAGGCCTTGGCAAAATCAAGGAAGATGGCTCCAGTTAGGTTTCCTTGTTCCATCCCAGCTTGGATATCATTGCAGACTTTTAAAAGGGCGGTTGTGGTTGAGTGATTTGGGCGAAAGCCTGATTGATCCGGGGTTAAGTAGTTCCAATATTGATAATAATCACGTAAATTGTGTGTAGACACATTTTTCCAAGACTTTTGACATTACAGGGAGCAACGATATCGGACGGTAGTTGGATACCAAAGTACTGTCACCACTTTTATGGATAGGTACCACTCTTGCAGTCTTCCAGAGCTTGGGTATGTAACCAGTTGCCAGTGACTCATTTATTAGGGTTGCGACTGGATTTGCAATTGCTGGCGCACTGATTTTCAGCAGCATTGCTGGTATTTGATCAGGTCCAGACTGGTATTTCATTTTTTGCTTACGGAGAAGTTTAGTAACGACACTGACAGGCACTGGTCTAAAACTGAATTCCTGTCTGATACAGGGACTTTGCACAGTTGGGGGGCCTGACCTGCATGAGGCCTCTCTGATTGCATGTCATTTCCTAGCTTGGCAATCAAAGTGGTGGCACATCCAACAAAATAATCATTAAAGGCATTTGCTACATCTAGCGGGTGTTGCAGGGTTTGGTTTTTTACTTTGACAGCAGCTGGCTGGGAGTGGACTGGGGGTGCTTGTATGTTACTTATGGTTCTCCAAAAGTTTCTAGGGTTTGAGATGTTATTGTTTAGATTTTCATTGAAGTAATGGGCTTTGGCCATTTTTGTTTGTTTTGTGCATTCATTCCGACATTTTCGGTATTCGTAGTGATCGTTCATGGAACCAGTACTCTTGAAATTTGACCACCGTGAATCTCTAAGCTGGTACATTAGAGTAAGATCAGCTGTAACCCAGGGGAGATGAGTCCCTTTTACTCGCACTTTACGCAGCTGGGCATGGGAATTCCAGACTTGCAGGAGCTCAGACTGAAAGTATTCAACTGCACAGTCTAGGTCTGGGATTAGGTTTAGCCTGTACCAGGGGAGCTGTTTGAGATCACTTAGGAAGGATTCAAGAATAAATTTCTTGAAAGACCTGGTGGTTATTACCTTTGGGGTAGATTTCAAGGCCTTAATTTTGCGCACGCAGTACACTAGACAATGGTCACTAAAGCTATTAGCAAGAACGCCTGCCTCCTGTATTCTATCAGGAGATGAGGAGAGAATCCAGTCCAACAAGGTATGGTTTGGTATTTATACGTCCAGCATTTTTGACGGACAAAATGTTTTTTATTTTAATTTATTTTCCCTCCTACATCCGTCAAAAAAAACATCAGTCACAAAAACAGACTGTGTGGCCACTACTGCGTCTTCCGTCAAAAAGTGCGTCCGTGCTGCACGGGCGCACAGTCCGTAGAAAACGCGCTAGTCTGACCCTAGCCTTAGGGTTACTATTAGGGTTAGTAACGGCAAAAATGGGTTCTGGAGCACAACACCCTATGGCCAGCTGTTCAGGGACTCCAGTAAAGGGCTAGGTATGAGGAAATCCAGATAAATGTCCTCTGTATCGATCAATCCCAGCAGTGCTTTGTCGAAGCACGCCTGCTCCCTTACATTGCCGGCCACACACCCCTCGCTTCATTTTTAAGCAATGGATTTTGCTCCTTCTTTCAGTGTAGATGCATCAATAGAAGGACGAGCATAATCTGTTGCTTAAAAGCGAAGCGAAAATGGAGCAGAATTTGTTGGCTGTGGATAACCGTATTCATAACCCAAACCCTAAAACTAACACAAGCACAAGAGGGGATAGTTTAATAGAAGCTGTGAAAAGGCCTGTGAGTGCGACCTCCGAACATATCAGCAACATGTGTGATTAGGTAGAGCATCATGCGGTGTGCGACTGCAACCAGAATAGCAGCGACGTCTGTGATTTGACTGTCAGAACGGCTAGGAGAATGACAACTGGACTGGAGAGGCAGCTGGGTAGATCACGGTGGGTGGCAGAGCACATGATGTACAGTTTTAGCTTTGTACCTCTTTCTGCTGATGCACTGAAAGAAGGTGACGAAAAATTAAGCTATTTCCAATGTGCTGCAAAATTCCTCCTGACATTTAATTTAAATGACAATAATAAAGTAGAAAATTCAATAAAGAAGCACAATGATGGCGATATCCCTTCACTATTTGCCCATTCTGGATTCCCATTCTCTGACGAGTGGTTACTGCCAGGATATAATCCTGTGCCTCATGCTGTTGCCGATTCCCACGCTCCAGGCAAAACTACATGACACATTAAATGTTAACATCTCCATTCTCACCTCTGTGAAATCATGAGCGCATGATGGATTTGGCAGTAAATTATGAATTTTAAGACTTTATGGGATCCTTTCCGTTCCCTGTAAACCTGCTATAAGGTGACCTTGTGCAGATTAATATGTGAAATACATTTTAATCACAACAATTCTTCAGGAAAATAAATAAATTATTTAGGAGAGAAGGACTAATGAAAATTAAAATGGCCCCATTTCGCTTCTATTAAGCTTTGACATCTGCTTTATCATCTAATTACACATGCAAGAGAAACTTAATTTTCAATTAATTTTACATATAAGGCCACCGAAAATGAATGCAAAGTGTTTCTTCTGTTTTTAGTAACACTTGTAAAAGGTATGCATAACCTTGCTTAAGAGGGACTACACCGATCAGCCTTCCATTCAGTATTTCATATGACGGCGAAAACAGACTCTTAAAGGGCCACTACCACCAAAAAAATGAAATGTCCTTATTGTGTTTATTTGATGTTGTTGATATCTTACATGTGCTTTGTTTTTCTCTTGTTTGTTAAGAAAATATTTTACTTTATATGTGTCACTGGGGTGCATCCATTGTGTGATCCTTTGTGTTGTAAACTACCCCCCCCCCTATCTTTCCATCACTTGCTCCTCACTGTGTGGCTTTGGCCATAGACCAGAGTGAATGGGTTGATCGTCGGATTATATCCTTGTTTTGTGTGGGATGTATTCAAAGGGCATCATCAGGGGGTAGATTTGAAGTCTTTTAAGCTCCCTGTTTATATTTAGCTGCTATAGTTTATCTCGTGTATCACAGAAATAGCCCCCTTGCAGCCTTATCTAAAACATTCCCTCCTCCACCTCAGTAACTGTTAAATACTGTATAAGATAAAGCATGGCCACAAAAGTAAAACTCACCATTGGAGTTTGGTAAATGCTTTATCATGGGAAAAATACACAAAATGAAAACAGGAGATAAAAAAAACGAAATGTTATTTTTTCTTTTTATATACAATTACTTCAAAAATAGAAAACAAACAGCAGCATGAGTTTTATAATGTGTTTTAGAAGGTGGTTTTGTGTGTAATGCACAAGTAGTCTAGCTACAGCTTATGTGTGTGTGATAGTGTCCCCTTAAAGGAAAATTCTACTCACTGTGACAACTTTAGTTTTTCTATGTGGTCAGAGTGAAATGAGCATAACCACCCCTTCCCATCCTCCCCTGCCAACCCTTTGGATCAGCTCTGACAGCTTTGTGAAAAGGAGGACTTTCCTTCGCCCATACTGCAGTCACTCGACAGACGAGACTTTGTAAAATCCAGCTTGCTGAGGACCAACTGTGGGACCAATGACATCAGCACACTTCGTACGCTACCAACGTTGTCTGGTCCTGTATGCTTCTATAATTCACCCGCAAAAAAGCTGCTGGTTAATAAACAGTCAGATAAATCAGCAGCATCTGGAGAAATTATAGAGGCCAAGAAACGTGAAGGGGGGGTAATATTTTAGTAGAGGGTTCCTTTAAGTGCCTTTTTCGATCTGGAAATTAAAGTCTAACATACTCAGAGAAAGTGCTCATAAAGCAAAAAATTATATGGCTAAAAGTATAGCAACGGACGGATGGATAACTGACCAATAACAAGCCAGATGCATCCTTTTTGGACGTGTCTCAATGAGCAGGAAAATTCTCTTAACTTATGATCCATAACCAGGGTAATATGGTATGCAGGTAGATGATATATTCAATATACACCTGACAACAGAGGAAAGATAATGGAATGAACGCCGTACGAGTATGTCTCAAGCAGTAAATTGACCAGTCTGAAGAATGATGCGGCCACAAAAACCATCCGGAGCCATGAGCAGAAGTCGCAAGCACGCCAGGAATACAGCAGAATTTTTTTTAAAATAAAGACCTACATCATGTCCTCATAAATAAATTTTTTTACTGTAAATTTCCTTTTCCGTAGACATGCGACAGTACATAGTTCCTTCCTTCTAGAATGTTGACATTATGGATTTGCTTGTTACTACTGGGGCCTGTAGAGGTCGGCAGGGCTGGGTCCTGGATGGACACTATGTTTCACCCCTATTTGGGTTGTGGTCCCTTTAAGTGCAACCACAGGGTTAATCTTCCTGTCCAGGAAGATCTTTAAAGCCAGCAACTCCCAGATAGGATGGTGGGAGTTTAGGAAAAGGGAAAGTAATCAGTGGAAGCTGTGTGTTTTTGTGTTCTAAAAGCAGGAGACGTGCTGTGCCTTGCTGGAGAGGTTTCTACATACTGGGGAAAGGATTCCCCAGGTTTGGGACGGTTTAAGGGTTGGTGAGCCACCATTATTTTTCTGTTTATTTGTGCTGAAGATCAGGACTTTGCTTTAATTTTGCTGAACCCAAGCGTGTACTTATTATGTTGCCTTTTTGACTGTCCTGAAAGGGTGAATAAAGCTGTTTTGTTTGTGAAAGACATTGTGCACGTGCTCTGTGGGCCCCCAAACGTCACAGGCCTGGTTGGACGGCTGTCTCGCTTACAGGGGAAGAGGAGGGGTCGGAGATGTGGAGGCGGTGTATCCTTTAAATCTTTACTTTTTATAACAAAGGAACTTCCTGTCCTGAGGTCTCATACCCCATATGTATGTACTGCCGCTTGACGTATGGGAAAAAGAATAGGTAGGCCGAGCCTGGAGACTTGGTGACCTGCTGGAACCTTATTCTCATTTTGGGTGCACAGAAGTGTTCCCTTTAATAAAGTGTCCGTCTATTTACTTATTATATAGTGAACTGCCTGCCGTTCTTTGCAGTTGTAGGCAAACCCAATTGTACAGTACAGCCGCTATTTGTCTGAAAAAGAAAGAGGCAGTTACATTGCTCTGACAGTCTATCAATGTGAACAACCACTGTGCTGGGACACCAAACTTCATTGTTGCTGGTGGCCTTGGGTACCGAGACAACCAGCAACAGCATTAACCCAGCCGAATGCCTATGCGGTGGCTGCACAGTGACAATGCGCTTCAAGCCACATTACGGAATCATCGCATCATGGGTCCCTTAGGGGGTTAAAAAGCTTTGGGCTCTATTAAATTCTTTGGGCAAAAATGCTCGCGCAGCGCGTTAATTTGTGTGCGAAGTGTTAAACGTTAACGCGCGGAAATTAAAGCTGGTATTAAAATTTGAGCGCATTTTGTAATCTGTCAAAAAATAACGTGCGTAAAAAAGACGCGCAGAAACGCATTAACACTGCGCGCAGAAATCGGTGTGCGGACTGTTTTTTCACGTGATTCAGCCAATCAGAATTAAGAGCTACAATTGTCTCCCGATCAGTTTTTGCACCTGTCAAAATCAATCTGAGTATACATGTTGCAGCAATAATAAAAACACGCACAACTTCTCCATTTTATTCTTTGGGTATGTGTAGAATGTGTAACTATACTTTGCTGTATTTTTTTTTCGGGCTGGTGTATTTGGTTTCGGCCAGAACGTTCAGATTTGCCATTAACACAGCTTTTCAAAGACGTTAAAATTATGCGCGCAAATGTTGTCCGTTAAAATTTGCGCATAGACTGTAATACCATCCGTGTACCAGCGCACAAACGCATTTGCGCTCACAATGTTAAGTATAGCACGCGCAACGTACATTACGCTCGTGCAGGGTTCGCGCAGGTTCACCCGCGGTAGACGTTAACGCGCATTTTTGCGCGGACATTGTAATACGACGTTCTGCGCAAAGGGTTTTTCCCCTCGCGTTAATGCGTTTTTGCGCACGCGTTAACGTTTGCGCAAAGAATTTAATAGAGCCCATTGTATTTAGGGAGACATAGGGTCTATATTGTACCCGTTCATCCCTGCGGAATATGTTGGTTCTCTAAAAAGAAAAATAATAAATGACATACTGGCAAACCCAGGACAGAATCCAATTTTCCCTATATGAAATCAAGTACAGCTTGAAAAGCATTGGTGATCTAGTGAGCAGCAGAAAGCAACTAATGGCATCCTCATGGAACCCAGAAACAAACACAAAGCCAGCTTACCTTGAACAAAGACCGGCAGACATATTCATAGACCGTGTGCTTCAAAGAACTGATCAGTGACTGGATTCTTACGTCGGTGCTTCCAGATTCCTAGTGACGGGGAAAGGAACATGGAGAAAAGAATAGTGACGATTAAAAAGATCACATATTATTATTGTCATCATTTATATGGCGCCAACAGTTTCCGCAGCGCTTTACAATAACCAAATGGAACGAGATACAGATAAATGTACATAGGATGGAAACACTAGGTGTAGAGGGCCCTGCTCCTAGGAGCTTACAGTCTAGTGGGATTGGGGTTGAGGAAAACAAGAGGAATTTTACTAGCTAGCGGGATCATTAGTGCCAGTGGTTTGGGAATGGTGGGGCCATAGAAGCAGCTTCAATCAAGTGTGAGTAGGTGAGCAGAGGGATGAGTTGCATCAGTGATGTGGTACGCTAATCTGAAGAGATGGGTTTTGAGGGATTTCTTGAAGATTTCTTGAAGATCAGGGCTAGGCAAGTCATTCCATAGGACTGGTGCTGCCCTTGAGAAGTCTTGGAGGCGAGAGTTGGCCCTGGGTGTGTGGACCGATGACAGGAGGAGATCACCTGCTGTCGTCTGCTGCGTCAGCATTTTAAACTGTATCCTGAAACGTACAGGAAGCCAATGGAGGGACCGGCAGAGTGGTTTATTTGTAATTATTTTTATTTGAATGAGGAGACTGGATGTTTTGAAGAACGATTTTCTTTCATCTAAATATTTTTGCTGTGACAGGGGAGGGAGGGGCTGCATGTTCTGAGACTGGAGATGTTAGAAGATTGAGGAGGCCACTTTTTTTGGCTTCTAAGGCTGGGGTCAAATGAGCGGTAGTAAGAGCAGAAGGAACGTCTGTGAAAGTGCCTCACTGAGTGCAGTTAGTGAGCTCAGCGCTGCAAGGCTCAATCCTCCTATGGAGGATCGCGCTTTGCAGCCCCATCAACGCGCGCCCTAGCGCTTTGATGGGGAGGCCTACTGCACAGATGCAGCGCAGCTCCTGCTGCGCGAGCTATTCGTGTGCGTGCAACAGCGTGTTTTGCCGGCCGGAAGGCATGTCAGAGCACATAGTGTGCTCGTCTGACATAGTGTGCTCGTCTGACCCCAGCCTAAGCCGTTCAAGCAGAATATTAACCCTAACCTTAAATCAAGCGATAGCAACCCAAACATGATTACAAGCCCAAACCTTATCTCTAACCCTATCCCTAAACCAAGCTCAAATAGTGACCTAACCCTAATTCCAAACCGTAAAACTAACCCTATAACAATTGTTAAATAGTAACCAAACCCCAAGTACAAACCCTAACCCTAAAACCAACCCTATAACAAGTGTGTATATGGTCATTCCATGCCAAATCAACCAATGAAAAATTCATTTTGGAACTTGATGTCATGAATTTGGTTCATTTTTGGTACATTTGTACGTTACCATGAGATGTTAAAAAAATTGTCCACCCGTTTGAGATATTGAACTTTCAAAATTGGCTAAAAATGCCAAAATTCACTAGCCACCATTACTTCAAATGCCATTTATGTAACCTGACCTTTTCCTAACTGCAATCTGCATGAAGTGCACTTTCATGTGTGGTTTGATTTCACTATTTAGTGAAACCCTCCAATCAGCTCCTTTCCTCAAGTCTTTACTAATCCAGTGCCCCCCTTTTAAAAAGAGTTGCAACAATTTGCTGACCACTTATTCTCCGCCATATTTCAAATTAGAACGTAAATTTATCAAACAGTTAAACTTAATAAGGACTAATAAAGCAGATTCACAAAAGTCCTAGAAAGCTTCACTAAAAACACACCACCAAATGAACTGACAAGCACACACAGAGGGCCAGACCACAACTAAGCTGTCTGAAAGGTAAAATGGTCAAGGAAGGGCACATGAAGAAACAGGCACAAACATATCAGGGTTTGTCTTGCGCCTGTGACCAGGGCCCTCTACACCTCTTGTTTCCATCATATGTCCGTTTATCTGTATCTCGTTCCCTTTGGTTGTTGTAGCGCTGCACAAACTGTTGGCGCTATATAAATGATGACAATAATAATTATAATAATAATGTTTTGCACAATTCAATTACCAAGATAGCCTGCCCTACCTACACACACCTGTCACACGCTCTGTAAAAAAATCTAGTTCTAATTTATTTTGGATTAATTTCAGTTTTCCACATAATTTTATCAATGCAAACTTTAGAAAAATGGACTTTAGAGACTCAATTTTTTTTGTAAATACCAACAAAAATTTAAAATTTTTGTATGATAGCATCTTGAAATTTAGATCGACTGGCTACAAGACAGGTTACCTTTAAGTGTGAATTTTTTTAAAATAAAAAAATTCAGGTTTTCCGAAAACTCAAAATCATTTTTTTAAAAACAAATTGTGAATTTTTTAAATTTTACAAATTATGTCATGTGTATATCAAATGGAAGCCCTATTCATAAGCTTTACCATGACATAAGTCCCATGTTTGTAGCTTCATAGGTATCTCATAAACAACATTTGAAGTTCGATATCTCAAACGGGTGGACAAAAAACATTTAAAAAAAAATATTTTTATAACAACTCATGGTAAGGTACAAATGTACCAAAAAGAATGATCTTTTAATGTATGAAAATCCAGATAATCTGCAATATATCACCCAGGTAATTTTAGGAACGATCTCTGACTATGTTATCAAACAGAATGCGGATCATCTCTGTCATAGATGTCCATGAAATTTAACCTTGTGTCTAAAACAGGAAGTGTTCAGATAAATCACGCTCCTCCGATACATTTATCCTGAGCACATTTCCAAATTAACAGACTTCCAAAGTGGTGCTGACTCGCCAAAAAAAGAAAGAAGAGAATTACTGGCAGACGTCAGTATTCCGAGTGGAATAACCGGATAAAATATCCTCCTGCCAGCAAGAAAACGTGTATACATATTTATTACTATCAGGGTTATTCAGAGAGCGGTGAAAAGCAGGAGAATGACTGGAGAAGTGAAAATTCTAGGTCAAAATAGCCTATTTGGAAAGTGAGATAAATGGGAGAATTTTTCTGGTTTGGCTATTTTGACCTAGAATTTTCAATTCTCCAGCCATTCTCCTGTTTATCACCTCTCTCTGAATAACCCTGTATGTCTTTAAAAGGTGGAGAAGAGAATAGGATGGAGGAAACATATGGAGAATTTAATAATCTATTCTTCTATTTTCTGTAAATCAAATGTAATTTTATAAAAAAACTTAATATATGAGCTGTGCTAAATATTGTACTCATTTTTCTCCTTTGCCACCATGCCTCATTTCAAACTTTTTGAACAAAACTCATGCAGTTCGTTAGATTACTTGTTGTTTGTGTTAGAGGACACATAGAAGAAATATTAACAAACATTTAATGGGGGGCTAAGGCTAGGGACAGATGAGCGCATTTTCTGCGGCCACCGTCAAAATGTACGTCGATGCGTGCGCACGCATTTTTTCACGGAATACGCTTAAGTGGTCAGACGATGCGCAATTCTGGACGTATTTCATGACGGTGGGGTAAAAAGAAGTCTAGGGAAATCCGGCTGTTTGAACGTTATGTAGGCCGCACACTAGCAGCGTCTGACGTCTCCTAATCACGCACACACGCTGCCATGCGGCCGCAGCGCACTCTGTACGTCAGTAGCAGCGGTTTCACGTTCTGAGAAAAATGCGTTCATTTGCTGGTTGCGTGGTGTCGGCGCACTTTCGTACGCACGTACTGCGTATATTGGCCGTCATTGGCCGTTATGTGCTGCTACTGCCGCCGTGATTTAGTGCGCCTGCACGCGCGTTCCGACTGCCCCACTCTGACCCTAGCCTTAATCGTCATCGGCTCCCTTATCAAAAATTGACCAATCACTGAGCTGTTTTGGAAGCTTTTCATTAGATCAGGTATGATCAAGGGGTTTGAACGTTAGATCACACATAACAAAAACTGATTTTGCAGTATTGCATTAATCACTTGATAAGTCTGTAACTATGTGAGATCTAACGTTAAAACCCCTTGATCATACCTGATCTAACAAAGATCTATAAGCCGGGATGGTTTATTGCCAGAAAATTTAATGTCCCCCCCCATTAATCACTTAATAAGTCTATAATTATGTGTGATCTAACGTTAAAACCCCCTTGTTTATGCCTGATCTAATGAAAAGCTTCTAGAAACATAGAAAAATGTCGACAGATAAGAACCTTTCGGCCCATCTAGTCTGCCCAATTACATGGATACTTTACCTGGATTTATCTTTTGTTTAGGATAGCCTTATGCCTATCCCATGCCTGCTTACATTCAATTACTGTTTTGGCCTCTACCACTTCTACTGGAAGACGGTTCCATGTATCCACCACCCTCTCAGTAAAATAATGCTTCCTGATGTTACTTTTAAACCTTTGCCCCTCTAATCTAAGACTATGTCCTCTTGTTTTGCTATTTTGTTTCCTTTTAAATATACTCCCTTCCTCTACCTTGTGGATTCCCTTTACGTATTTAAATGTTTCTATCATATCTCCTCTGTCTCGTCTTTTTTCCAAGCTGTACATGTTAAGATCATTAAGCCTTTCTTGGTAACTTTTCTCCTTCAAGCCGTACACCATTTTAGTAGCCCTTCTCTGAACTCTCTCCAAGATGTCTATATCCTTCTGGAGAAGGGTTTGGTAATTGTTTTGATAAGGGGGACAGATGACAGGTTAGCCCCCCCATAATGATTGCTAATATTTCTTCTATGTGTGATCTAACGCAATCAACAATTGATCTAAGGCTAGGGTCAGACTAACGCATTTTTCACATTGTCCGTGAAAAAGTGCGTTCGAACGAATGGACGTATCTTTCACGGAATACGCGATAGCGGTCATACGATGAGCATTTTCGTCCGTGATTTTGTATGGATCATCAATAAAACACGTTTTGCGTCTGGATGTTATGTTGGCCGGACATTAGCAGCGTCTGATGTCTCCTAATCACGCACACATGCCGCTAGCGGACGCAGCGCACTCTACGTCAGTACTAGCGGTATCACGTTCTCGAAAAAAATGCGTTTGTTTGCCGCTTGCGTTGCGCGGCTGCACTTTTGTGCGGCCGTATTTCGTACATTGCCCGTCATTTGCTGCTACTACGGCCGTGATAAAGTGCGGCTGCACGAGCGTTCGCACTGCGTTAGTCTGACCCTAGCCTAACCCGATCTAACCAACTGCATGAGTTTTGTTCAAAAGGTTGATGGGGGGGGGGGCTAACCCGCGAGCCCCGCACTCTGGCTATAAAGAATAGTAAAATGACTTTGATTGGGTGCTGGATCTTGGCCGTGGTAAATATAACCCCAGAAGGTAATCCGCAACACCAAAAAGTATTTTCTAATGTATCACAAAAATATTTTATTACAAACAGACGTTTCACTTCACGAAGAACCTTGATAAAAGTTTTTTGTGAAGTAAAACGTTGGTTTCTAATGAAATCTTTTTGATACATTAGAAAATACTTTTTGGTGTTGTGGATTACCTTCTGGTGCTATATTGTTACACCGGTTTCACCGTTAAGAGATTTTATGTGGTGTGATTTGCCCTAGAGGACCGTGCTACAGCGCCCCTGTGACATGCTGGATCACAAGATGTTATATAAATAGAACATTTTCCACTGTTAACTATTAGTCCAAGAATACTGCTAAGGAATTTAATATGATTGTTGGCTGCAAAATACAAGCAAATTGCTAAAACACTGTCTGGAGACTGATGAAATAACAGATTCTCCTTATTACATTTTCATTATTTATTCATTAATTTTTCAATTAAACAGGAAAAATAAATTTGAAAAAAGTTTAGTTTGGATATCCAGAACATCGGGAGGTTATTTAATGTAAAAGAACATTCAAGTATAATAGATAAATAACGTAAACCAGTGGTTCCCAACGCTGGTCCTCAGGTCCCCCTAACAGGCCAGGTTTTAAGGATCACCTTGGGGAACCGCAGACTGAATCCTGCAATCACTGAGCAGCAAATCATATCACCTGTGCTGCGCTTCAGATAGCCTGCAAACCTGTCCTGTTAGGGGAACCTTAAGACCAGGGCTGGAAAACCCTGAACTAAGAGAAGAGAAACGAAAACTGTGCTCAGTACAGAATAATTTGTGTCTCCTTTTCGCATCCTGTAACAATTCACATTTATCTTCCATTAGTAAATATAAATCTTGGGTTGGTTTGAGCCGGCGATGTACTTCAATAACAGCAACATGAAGAAGTATTACTGAAACATAGGATTTCCTCTGAGTATTGGGATAAAAGTTTAAAGAGATACTCTAGGATTAAAACAGTAGGGAATCGAGGGGTTAAATATTAACCCCCCTCCAGATCTCCCCCCCCCTTTTATAATCCTAGAGTATTATTAAAACTCGCCTTTATTTTCAAGAGGTTCTCTTGGTGCTGAAACAGACATGCCATCAAGGCTGCCCTCACAAATATCGGGCCCCTTACCAAATCACTGGTCGGGATCCCCTTCCCTCGGCTGCCCATTTCAGTAACAAATTGAAAAGAAAACATTTCGTCCGCTTCTGTTTACCTGATTTTACAGGGAGTGGGTTAAATCCCTGGAGGTCCCAAAAAGGGATAAAGTGCTCCTTGATGGCAGAGCATTCAGCCTGCACCTCTTCCTGGTGCAAACCCTACTAATCCCCCCCCCCTCAGTGAGCTCTTACTGGCTCCAGATGGTGCAGTCCACTGGGAAATTGGTGGATTAGCCTGTGATGACATGGAGGGACCCATACATCTGGGCCACTCAGTCAAGCTGCACAGGTTTTGGGAAGGACAAGGGCCCCCTGGAACCGCTATCTCTTGAACATATCATGGACGGTCACCTCCCTGATAGTGGACCTGCATGCCATACTGTGGCTTCTTCTGACAATGCAGGTGTTTCGTAACTGGCAGGAGTGTGGACACTCAACTGAATGTCCAGCCAATACAATGGCTCTCAAAGTCAGAGCACGGAGAACAGACAACAGCCCTAGTGTCCTGCCCTACAGTGAGTTCTCGATCAGGTCTCATTAAATTATAGCTTGATGGCAACACTACAAAGAAGACTAAACAATAAGCAAATCAGACAGCTATCACCCAGAAAAGGTGGCCAGCACTGAAATGCCAAGGATGTCCTCTCTGTACGAGAGATACAGCAACTACCGACAATCGTTTCATCCTCGATAGGCCTCATCACGAAGGTGTAGATGATACCACTGGTAGGTGTAGATGACACGCACCTCAAGCAATGAGCCCACATCTGGATTACCTCCTAGATTCATAGAGAAGAAAATCAAGTTCACGTCTCATGAGGTTTTGCGCGATTGTGCCATTAGAGAAAAGGTGAATCCATATGCAAATTAGACTGCTATCACCCAAAAAGGGTGACCAGAACTGAAACACCAAGGAGGTCTCCTCCGCATGTGAGATACAGCAACTACCAACGATCATGTCGGCCTTGATAGGCCTCGTCGGGAGGGTGTAACGCATACCATTCGAGGTGCCTAGAGCAATAAGTCCACATCTGGATTACCTCCTAGATTCGTACAGAACAAAAACAAGTTCGTGTCTCATCAGGTTCTGCTTGATGGTGCCATTACAGAGAAGATGAATTCACATGCGAATCAGACTGGGAGTCATATTGTAGAATTCTTGATGCCCGTCATAAAAGATTTTCCCTAAGCCATCCTTATTCCCCTGTGTATCCCCTTTGAAGGACTTAAACTGGAGTTTCTGCAGGTGTTTTCCAACTATCGGTTTTTACATAAGGCTTGAAATAAATCAGATATGTGTCTCTCAAAGAAGGATCTGCACAAAATCATACATTCTTTAGGACACTGCATCAACCTGCATGTGTAAAAGGGACCTACCTGTTTGCCAAGCAAAGTTCGCTGAAAAAGTCGGAGGAAAGCGGCCAGGCTAAAACGGTACATGTTATTAATTTTGGATAAGTCACAGATAACGAAGTACATCTTGCTGGCATTTTCTGCTAGAGGAAGATATGCATTCCGTTCCTGTGGACACAGTAACAAAAAGGAGAATAAAATGACTTGAGCTCGTAAATCACATTCTGAGCATGGAGTGCCATCTAATGGTCACTGAGCATAAAGAGTGACATTCCAAGCGTAACGTTAATATAGAGTATGGCCTCTTTTGGTTAAAGGGTTATCTGTCTGTTCCTGCCAATCTTCCCCTTCTTATAGCGGAGTAACACAACAGAGACAGACAGCATAGAAATCAAACTTTCTCTTGACAAGCAGAAAATAAGAGCTGCGGGCCAGAATAGCACCTTTCCGTGACACATAAGGGGTTATTCAGAGAAAACCGAAATGACATCGACATTTTGGTGCTCTCTCAATCCCCGACCCTGCGGTGAAGTGAAGGGAGAATCTGCTACAAAACTGCCGAATCAAGGGGAAAAAACGCTGCAAAAATCACTGAAATTATCAGATCCAATGAGCCGCCGTGAACCCGCCGAATACAGCACCGATCAGCCGCAGGAAAAAGCTGGCAAGCTGACGAGGGGGGGGGGGGACAATTGAAACTTTCAAAATTTTAAATGCTGTTGGCAAGAAAACTACTGAACAAAAATATCTGGAATTAACATATAAGGTCCTATGAATAATAAAAAGGTCTGTTACAGGGGGAAAAAACGCTATAAAAAAATTATCTGGAAAAAAATGTTGCCAAAAAAATCCCGAGAAACGCCTAAAAGATCGTAAAAAAAAAAAAAAAGGAGACTTTTTGCTCCAGATTAAGAGAATAAACAGTTTAATAGATATTGGATAAGAACGGGAATATTTTTAACATTGAAGCCTATGGGATTCTCCTGAATAAACCTGTCGAATGAAACCACCGAACAGCAGGGCATTTCACTGACATTTCTCTGCTGTTCAGTGCCTCTAACCATTGCTTCTCCATGGGGGATTTCACTGCTGGCAAACAAGCACCGTATTTTGCTGGCAATTCGCCAAAGTTTGGGGAATTGCCATGTTTTGAATAGCCGAATGGCCCCAAAATTGCACCGTATGGGGAAGCTCACCGAACTTGTATAATTTCAAGGCCAGTTTGGTGCTCTTGGAATAACCCGGATACTGTTAGGAAGCATTGTATCCCGATACTTGCCTGCTCTAATAACCAATGGTAATAAAATAAATGAAGTAAAAATATGAGGAAGAGGGGTGCAAAAAACAAGAGGCTTGGGTGCAAAAAACAAGAGGCTTGGGTGCAAAAAACAAGAGGCTTGGGTGCAAAAAACAAGAGGCTTGAGTATAGAAACGAGTACATTGACAACTAATTTTAATTTAGCTTTAGTCTTTTGACTAACATGCCATTTACTTTTACTCATATTTTCGTTGTCTGAGTTGTTTAAGTTTTAGTCGACTAAATGTCACAATATCTTAGTCAAATAAAATGTAAAGGTTTTAAGATTTAACACATTATTTAAGCATTTCTCTAGAATTTCTGCCCTCATTCTGCCTCTATTAACTTGCTATTATACATGGTATTAATGTTTGCACATATAAATATAGACATGTTATATAGCATCATAAAAGGGAATAAAACCAACAGGTCTATTCAATAAAGGTGAGACTCAGGAGAATAACTGGAGAAGTGAAAAATCCAGGTCAAAATAGCCAAACCAGAAAAATTCTCCCATTTATCTCACTTTCCAAATCGGCTATTTGGTCTAGATCGTTCTCTTCTCCTGACAGTTCTCCTGAGTTTCACCTTTTACTGAATAGACCTGCAAGTTTCACAAAGACAAGTGTATGAGCTGTTTTTTCACAAGAGCTCAGCAACCAGACATGCATTGATTATAACAACTTGCATAGGAGATCCTCCTTCATTCTTTCATATGGAACTGCAACACTAAAATATTTTTTAAAAAAACATGTATTGGCTGTAATGTCGTATGTTCAGGGCCGCCATCAGGGCATTACGGCCCATGCTGCAGTAAGGGTCCCAGTCGACTGGGGGGGCCCGCCGGCGGCAGCTTTACTTTAGGCCGCAGGACTCAGGAGGCGGTACTGCGGCCTACTTGGGCCTGGCTGACGTGTGAGCAGAGAATCCAAGATGGCCACCGGGCCCCCTCTGATCCGTGGTGTCACATGAGGGGAGCGCACTGGCCGGGTGACACCACTCAGGGCCAGCCTTTGTGTGCTTGCTCCTCTCAGCAGCGCTGTCTCTCTGTGGGGAGAGAACAGCGCTGTGCAGACAGAAACTCCGCCCCTGGTCAGCACAAGCCCTGCCCCCATGTGGCAGCCATGGGGGGGGGGACAGGAGGGTGAGTAGCACTCCCACCATCATGGTTGCCTTCTGCTTCCCCTGGCTCTGGGGAGCTTAATGCACACTGCCTACCCTGCCCCTTCCTCACACAGCACCACCACAAGCACGTGCCTGTGGATGGGAGAAGGAGAGAAGCCAGACTGAGTGAGGAGGAGCAGCTGCCCTGACAACACTGCACATGCTGGATCTGGACAGAGGCAGGTAACAGGGGCTACACTGGGAAGGGTAGAAGAGGGGACTAGAGAGGTGACAGACTGTACACTGTGGGTTGGGGGGGGTGATAGAGACAACACAGGGGGCTGGGGAGGGTGACAGAGGACACACTGTCAACCATCCATCTATCCTTATCTGTCTATGCATACATCCCACTGTCTATCTGTCCATCCATCCATCTGTCCCTGTCTGTCTATATATCCATCCATATCAGTCCGTCCATCCCACTGTGTCTATCCATCCATCCCTCTATCCATTCAGAGACTCCCGGCCTTTACCATTAGAGGTCTATTGCTGTGGATCCTGTGTACGTTCATACTCACTGCGTTTACCGTGAGAGTTCTATTGCTGTGGTGCTCTGATATGCTTAACCAGTGGAATAATCTAATTATACTTTTATGCTACATTGTTTGCACTAAAACACATCTTATGTGATTTTAAGGTATTAGGAGCAACACTCTAATACGATCTTGATTCATATTATTTTTTAATAACAATTTGAATTTCTTACTGTCTTAAATTATTTGAACCAGATAGATACTTTATGTTAAATGTGCTGTTGTCCGAGCAATATGTGTGATTTTAAGATATCGGGACTAACACTCTGTAATGTGACCACGATTCACATTAAAAATTGAATTCCTATGGGAAGAGGGGATCATGGAGTGGCCCTATTCTGAGGGTCAGTAAGGGGCCCCAAAATTTATGATGGCTGGCCTGCGTATGTTGAACATAGGATATTCACCAGTTCTCTCTTACTCCAGCGCTATGGAACATGTTGATAGCGCTTTAGAAATACCTGTAACTAACTTGAGATTAGAGGAAAATGTTAGGGGGGGGGGCTATTTGGGAAGAAATCCAACCAGAACTAGTTGTTATTAGATGACAAAATTGTTAATAGATTTTCGTCATAGTTTTAGTCATAATTTCATTCTTATTTAGTTTTAGTCACTGAAAAAATGTAGTTTCTGTTTTGAGTAAATCTTTGACAAAAATGATTAGTCGACAAAATTAACAGAGCGAGTAACTGGGTGATAACCATGAATAAAATACAGTGGGCCGTATTACATACTTGGTGCTAACATAACCAGAGCTGTTGTAAACTGCAAATACACTGTAGAATTTAAAACACCAAGGGCTAAATTACGATCTTTGCGCAAAAACCCTCGTGCAAAGCGTGAATTTTTGTGCCAAGCGTTAAACGTTTGCGCGCGCAAATCACTGCTGGAATTACAATCGACGTGCGTTTTTTCATCCGTCAAGCAATAACGCACGTAAACCGGACGCGCACAAATGCTCACGCAGTACCGTTGCGCACAGAAATCAGTCCAATCAGAATTCAGCCAATCAGAGATAAGAACCACAATTATCTCACGTTAAGTTTGTTGCGCCTGCCAAAGTCAATCTGCGCATTTATGCTGCAGCAATAATAAATGCACACACAACTTCTCCATTTTATTGGTATGTGTAGACTGTGTAACTATACTTTGCAGCATTTTTTTTTTGGGCTGGTGTATTTGGTTTCGGCCAGGTTGTTCAGATTTGCCATTAACACCAGCTTTTAGGAGTTGCTAAAATTATGCGCAAAGGCTGTGCATTAATTCCTGCGCATAGATTGTAATACCATCCGCGTACCAGCGCACATTCGCGTTTGCGCTCACAATGTTAAGTACATGCGCAGTACAGTAAGCTCACGCAGCGTTCGCGCAGGTTCACTTGCGCTATGTAATACGGCAGTCGGCACAAAAGGTTTTACCCCTCGCGTTAATGCTTTTTTTTGCGCCGGCGCAAACGTTTGCACGAAGATTAGAATTTAGCCCCAAGGGTCGTATTACAAAGCTGTTGCTAACTTAACCAGAGCTGTTGTAATCTTATCAGAGCCATTAAAGGGCCATATTACATACTTCACGCTAAAAAAGACACTAAGGAAGAAAACCTGCACCTGCAGGTTTCTCCTAAGCGTCCCTGTTTTAGCATGATATTACGGTGTAGGCGCTAAACCAGCAGCCTGCCCCGTAACGCAGCGCTAAGCCTCAGGATCTTCGAAGCGATGCTAATCGCCACCACGAGCACCACCTCCATGGAGTCCATAGGTCTCCACTGAGGCTTCCACCGCCGGTCACATGACCTGCAGGATCTCACCTCGCAAGATCCAGCAGGTCGACGTTGTGATTCGCAGAGGGAGACTGGGGGATTTTTTCCCCCCAGTCTCTCTCTGCTCCCGGAAGCCAGAAGAAGCGGATTGGGCTGCTGTTCTCGCTGCAGGATGAGAGGCGAGTATTAGCTTTTTGAGTTTTTTTCAGCTCATGCTGACCAATTCTGCAGAAGTGGACCCAGTTAGCACACGGTCCCAGCTGTGATTAACTTCAGTAACCGCATCGGGATGGTAACCAGCGTTAGGACTTTGCAATCATAACACTAATTAACTCTTTGCACCCCCTGTGTTAAGCATAGGGAGCGAAAAGTACAGTAAGCTCGCGTTTCAGCGCAATCTCCGAATTGCTAACGGGTTTTTTTCAAAATGTAATTTGGTGCGCCCGTGTTAGGGCAACCAAAGCTAAGGTTAATGCTCACACTGCTGAGTGTTAACGTTAGCATGAAGAATGTTATAGGGCCCATAGTCTATGGAGTTGCAAAGTTTAAAACAGCTCTGGTTAAGTTAGCACCAGCTTTGTAATACTGCCCCAAAAACTTTTATTATTAAGTCTTTTTGGGTTATACCAGTGCTTTGTGAATCACCCCGTAAAATTTGCAGACAACTCGTATATACATCGTGGAGATTGATATAGATGTATATTTTTTTTTTCTTCTTATGATGCCGGATTTCTGATCCCTGTTAAATCCTGGCCTGTAAAGCCAAAGGGGCAGTATTACAAAGCTGGTGCTAACTTAACCAGAGCTGTTGTAAACTTAGCAACCCCATAGACTATAATGGCTCTGGGAAGTTTACACCAGCTCTGGTTAAGTTAGCACCAGCTTTGTAATACTGCCAAAAGTGCCCCTATAAGGACCAGTTCCTAGGACTCGCTGCTCTTGTGCCTCATTTAGAATTACAAAAATTGTTCATGAAGTAGAAGACATAAGTAAAATAGTCTCTATCTCGCTTGTGATTGTTGTTCTGTATCTCTATTTTTCCCAGATTCATCACCAAAAAGAAGGAAGCCAAGATGTCCTATGTGAGCACTTTCATAAAATACTCTTCTGGGGATTTTCCATCTCCATCACTTAATTGATGGCGCACAGTAGATCCTATGCCCAAGAAAGGACTTGTCTGTGTATCAGTTGTGCGTGCATGCCACTCTGTATTATTATTTTTTTTTTTAACATATTGTTCTTTATTAAGAAATTGGAAAGACATACATAGTCAATATCAACAGTGTATAATAGTGCAGTAAATAAATGAAAAGCTTAATACATTGCGGAAAACGTGGCATTTGCTATGAATACAGAGTCGGTGGGCATGAACAGGGAACACATGCCCATGGTCGGGTGGTGTAGGCTTCATAGTGGTAGGTGTAGCTTCGGGAAGGGAGGAGTGGGGGGGAACTCAGCGGGGAATGTATGGGGAATGAGACGGGTTCAATGAGGTCGGGGAACAGTCCTGCCTACCTACCCGGGGCAGGCAGTTGTTTAGCCAATAATGCCAGGAGCAATAATGTACAGCAACTTTACCTAGAGATAGGGCGACCCTTTCTTCCCGCCGATCGGATATTTTCCACCTCACGTAACCAAACAGAAAGAGGTGGGGCGTTGGGCTTACGCCAGAACATCGGTATAACCAGGCGTGCAGAAGTCTGACGGTGATCGATTTCCAAAATACTTCGGGTGGGGCCTCAGTGTGGTTAAGTAGGCAGTATTCCGGAGTAAATGGGGGTGGCGGTTCCGGGACTTCGCAAAGACAGTCGTGAACGGAGCGCCAAAATCCAGCGAGGACAGGGCAAACCCACCATACGTGGAGAGCCGAGGCATTATGTGCATTACATCTCCAGCAGCTGCCGGCCTCCCCGTCAGCGTAATGGCTTAATATTTGGGGAGTTTTATGCCACCTCGTGAGCACTTTGTAGTTGGCCTCTTGTACTCTTACTGCTGTGGAGCTGGTGTGTGCCAATAGGCAGATAGCGCTCCATTGGTGATCGTCGAAGGTTAAATTTAGTTTGCGTTCCCAGCTAGAGCGAGCGGGACTATTCAGGGGTGACGTGGCTTGGAGCATGTTATACATTAAAGAGAGGCAGTGCGATGGGTATCTGCCTCTTTCTATTAACATCTCGTATTGCGTGAGCGGTCTGATATAGTCTGACAGTGGGGCAAGGGCTCGTAATGACTGAATGAGCCTGTGATGGTGGAACCTCAGTATGAATGAGTTTGCGTGTGGGATGGGTAAATGGTCACAAGGGATTGGGCCTGTTTCATGTAGGAAATGCTTAGGTCTTGGGGGGAGAGGCAGGCTGTCCGTGTCCATCGGGAGCAGGGATCTAGATAAAGCTGGTAACCATTGCAGGGGTAGGAGCGGCGAGGGGAAGGGAGCTATGTCTGCTGAAGGCTTCAGTGAGCGCCAGGCTCTCAGGGTGGCGTGTATTAGGGGGTCAGGGTCGGTCATGGTCTTTTGCGTGGAGATTGGCAGCCAGGGGAGACAGGACAGGGGGCATCGCGCAGATCCCTGCTCTATCGCGATCCAAGACCTTTTTAGCGAGCAGGTGGTCCACTCCATTATGCGCTGTAGGTGCGAGGCCAGGTAGTAGTGCCAAAAATGTGGGAGTGCAGTGCCGCCAAACTGTTTAGGGGCCATCAGCAAGGCCAGACTAATGCGTGTTTTTTTAGAGTTCCAGACATATGTGGAAATCATTGTGCGGAGCTGCGCAAAGAAGGAGGGAGGTAAGAATAGGGAGCGCTTGGAAAAGGTAGAGGACGCGGGGTAGTATGTTCATCTTCACTACATTAATTCGCCCGAACCATGAGATGTGCGGGAAGGACCATTGTTGTAGGTCTGCCGTCAGGGCCGTGAGCAAGGGTTTGTAATTCGCATGGAATAGGTCTTTACAAGATGCAGTGAAGGTGATCCCTAAGTATTTAAGGCCACTATTGCACCATCGGAAAGGGAACGTATGTTTTAAAGTCGTCTGTAGTTCAGCGGGGACATTTATGGGTAAGATTTCAGATTTTTCCATATTAATACGGAGGTTGCTGATGGCACCGTATTCCGTAAAGAGTGAAAGTAGATGTGGTAAGGGATCCATCGGTCTGTGAACGAAGAACAGCATATCGTCAGCGTATGCCGCTACACGATATTCCGTCCCTGCTACCGATACTCCGTGCAGTTGGGGGTGCGTGCGGATTGCCTGTAGAAAAGGTTCAAGGGTGAGGGCAAACAGCAATGGGGAAAGGGGGCAGCCCTGCCTGGTGCCATTGTTAATGCGAAAGGGGGGTGAGAGTGCCCCATTCACATTAAGTCTGGCAGAGGGGTTGAGTACAGCGATCCAACCCATGCCATCATGTTTTGTCCCAAACCAATGCGGCGCAATGTGCTGAAAAAGAAGCTCCAACTGACGCGGTCAAAAGCCTTTTCCGCGTCAGCGGAGAGAAGCAGCATAGGGTCATTCTTATTTTTAGACGTTAAATGGATTAAGTTTATCGCCCGTACAGTGTTGGCCTTGCCCTCCCTTCCTGGGATAAAGCCCGATTGATCAGTGTGTATAAGCTGTGGGATGTAGGGGCTGAGGCGAGTAGCAAGGATTTTGGCAAATAGTTTTACATCCTGATTTAACAATGAAATAGGCCTATAGTTGCCGCAGAGCTCCGTGTCCTTGCCTGGCTTGGGGATGAGAGTTACTGTGGCCATCAGGGTCTGGGCAGTCAGCGGGTCCCCGTCTGTTATAGAATTAAAGGCTACAAGCCATTGCGGGTCGAGAATGTCCTGGAGGGTTTTATAATATTGGAGGGGTAGTCCGTCTGGGCCGGGGGCCATGCCCACCGGGGTCTGTTTAATGGCTTCAGTTAGCTCTGTCCCAGTGATCGGCTGTTCCAGTAGTCGTCCAGTCTCAGGTGGGAGGGATTTGTCAAGATGGGCCCGTATATAATCATCAATAACAGGTTGTAACCGCGGGGTAGAGGGAGCATGGATGTCGTACGTATCTGTGAAGTGAGTAAGTAAAAGGTCCATCAAGTCCCGTGGGTGTGTGAGCAACTCTTTAGTCGGTGTGCGTAGTTTAGGGATGTACATGGCACGGTTACGTTTACGTAGGGCATGGGCCAGGAGTTTCCCGCATTTATTCCCCTGGTCATAGAAGAGCCGTTTGGTGCGTTTTATAGCGGTTAAGGCCCTTATATTAAGCAGGGAGTGTAGTTCAGCTTTGTGCCCCAAGAGTTCTGCGTAGGTCTGGTCTGATAATGTGTTCTTGTGTGACAATTCTAGATTTCGGATAAGGGTGTGTAGCTCGGACTCGCAGTGTGTCCGTTCTCTTTTGAGGCGCGCGCCTTGTGAAATCAGATATCCCCTTGCGACTGCTTTGTGCGCTTCCCAGATAGTCGGGGGTGGAGAATCAGGCGAGGTGTTTTCGATGAAGTAGTGTCGAAGCGTGTTACGCAGTCCCGTTAATATAGCCGAGTCATTCAAAAGTGTCTCATTTAGTCGCCAATGCGCGGATTTGGGTCGGTAGAGTGAGGATGCAATCGTCATAAGGACTGGGCAATGGTCTGCCCAGCTCGTGGCGCCTATGGTGACCGACTGCAGAAGGTGCGCAAAGTTAGATGGGATGAGTAGGTAGTCGATTCGTGAATATCGGTCATGTATTGTGCTATAGTATATGTAATCTCTGACTGTCGGGTGCATAGCTCGCCAGCAGTCAATTAGTCTGTTGTCGTGCAGATGGAGACGGGCCTGTTGGTGCACCGAGGGAGCCACACTAGATGTGCCTCGGGAGGTATCCACACGGGGGTCAAGTGCTAGGTTAAGGTCGCCCCCCATTAAGAGTATCCCCTCTGTGAATGACATTATGGTGCGGAGTATTGCACGCAGAGCTCGGTGTTGGCCCCTGTTGGGTAGGTAGACAGAGGCGAAGGTATAGGTCTGGGAGCCTATGGTGCCCTTAACCAAGGTGTATCTGCCTCCCTCATCGTATTTAGTATCCAGGAGCGTAAAGGGGACATGTCTGGAAAACAGTATAGCGGTGCCGCGGACTTTGCCATCTTTACAGTTCCCGAAGAAACCTGTGGGGAAATGGTGATTACGCAAACTCGGAGCTTTGTTAAGAGCGAAGTGAGTCTCCTGTATCAGAACCACAGAAGCACGTAGCTTAAGAAATTCCTGAAGGGCAATATGTCATTTCGTGGGGACGTTTAAGCCCCCTGCGTTCAAGGTGAGCACCCTAAGGGTGTCTGGTGTGAATGACATCAATCAAGAGTAGAATTAACAAATAACAAACAGTAGAATGCACTAATTAATAGATACAGATGCGATACTTAAAACTATCAAACAGGTATAACAACAGAAAAAAAAGAAGAAAAAAACAGAGCTGTCGCAACTCGTGCGTTAAACAAACCCGTGACACCTATCGAGGTGTCGGGAGAGACCACACGGACCACCAGGCAGGGGTGGGTTGCAGCTCAGTGGGGTACGTGGAGTGAGCGCCTTCTCAAAAGGTGTTAAGAAGGTTGAGAGGTAAGTCAAAGGTTCCGCTACCTCCGTGTGCGATGTCACAAGAAAAAAAGGGGGGTGTCTTAGGTATAAGCAAGGTTAGCATGTAGGACGGTCACTAGCTGCCGAGCGTCGTGTCCATCTTAGAGGGTTTAAAGTCAGATTGACGATCTCATCCTTCCTGAGAACTGGAGGGAGTGAAAGTGGCTGGCAGAGAAGGTTCCCGTCGCGGGTATTTTGGTCTGGGGTGACGCTGCGGAAGCTGCGGAAGCTGCGGTTCGGGTGCATAGGCCGCCGTTGGGTCCGGCCAGGACAACAGGGTGGTAGGTGGGAGGTGGGAGGTGTAAAGCTCGTAAAAAACCTCCTAGATCAGCCTCGTTGCGGGCCGTGACCGGGCCATTTGGAGTGCGTACCTGTATCCCAAAGGGGTGCAGCCAGCGATATTGTAGGTTTTCCTTTTGTAGTGCCATTGTGAGTGGTTTCAAGGCTCTGCGGGTGTGCAGTGTGATAGGGGAGACATCGTGGAATAGGGTGATAGTAACTTCTTCAAATTTGATATGTGGCCGTTCACGTGCTCGCCACATAATCTCTTCTTCAACGCCGAAGCGGAGGAAAAAACAAATAACATCCCTCGGCGGGGCATCCGCTGGCCCTTTTGGGCATAATGCTCTATGATAACGTTCAATGTCAATATGTGAGGTGTGATCGCGGTCGAGGATGGTGTTAAATAGGCGGAGCAAAATCCTACCCAGTTCTGCAGGTGACCCTTCCCCTTCAGGTAGGCCTCGGATTCTGACATTTTGTCTGCGGCCACGGTTTTCGAGATCTTCCACGTGGCGCGTCAGCGTGAGTAATAGGTGATGGTGTGCGTCAACACGTGATGAGGTTTCTGCGATTAAAGTGGACTGGTCTCTGTGACCGCTCTCCACTCGTTCCAAGCGGTCTCGGAGGCCCGTTATGTCATCTCGAAGCAGCTGGATATCTGCCGCCAGCGATTGGCGGAGGGCGGTGTTGGCCATCGTCAGGTCTTGTTTAGTCGGAAGAGAACGCAGGAGTTGAAGGACGTCTGTTGGGGCCTCCCACGCGTCCGTCGTTGAATGCGAAGGCGACGAGAAACCACCTGGTGAGGTTGGCTCCATGGTAGGGGAGGCCGGCGCCTCAGGCTGGCCTGGCGGCTGGGCAAAAAATTGTCGGATACCGGGGGTGGAAGAGTCCCCACCGTGTCCGGGGGTCTCTGGCGCCTGGGAGGTTTTTTTCCCACGACCATGGATGGTCCCTCTAGTATACGTCAGTGCAGGAGAGAAGTAAGTCGGAGGTGAGCGGAAGCACCTATTCTAGGTGGCCATGTAAATCAGCCGTCGGGTAGAAGAGGAAAAAAAAAAAAAGGCGCACGGATAGTCCACCGGAAAAATTATCTGGGAAAAATTGGGAAGAAAAGTTGGGTGAGCCGAGGGGGATCCCCCGCAAAAAATTGTTAGGTGGCTGCTTGCCAAGACACTGGGGGTGGAAGACACTCCGGTGGTCAAGTTGAGGTGCGGTGTAGGCCGGATCCAGAGGATCTCTGCGGGGAGTGCGAGGTGGTTAATGCGGGTCCTCTCGCGTGGGGCAAGGCGTTGGGACGTTTCATCCAGCGGTCCCCCCTCTAGACACCTGGCAATGGTAAGGGGCAGGTGTCCGATCGGTGCTCAAGGGGATCGGGAGGGGGCGCGTTCGAGTGCCGCCACGTGGTGCCCGATGTGCACGGGTCCCGGGTGATAGGAGGAGTCCTGTATTTTTTATTATGAAACCATATGTACCATCCTTGTTCCATTGTTCTGTTTTAGGGACGTGTTGCTCCCTTCTTTTTTTGCATTTGCACCTGTCAGATAGATTGGGCAGACTAGATGGGCCGAAAGGTTCTTATCTGCCGACATTTTTCTATGTTTCTATGTTTTCTATCATAGGGGAGAGTCTATGGCTTCCGAACCTGTAGGTTCGGTTCAAGGATAGCCTTGAGGAAATACAGACTGAATCCTGCAATCACTGACCTGAAAGTCATACCAATTGTGCTTCAGATATCTGGCAAACCTGGCCTGTTAGGGGGATCTGAGGACCAGGGATGGGAACCACTGGCCTATGGGAGCAGCAGCCTTGAAAACCACGAACACCACATTTATTGATAAGACCTTTTCGTTCTCTCATACAAACAAAGGGCATCATAAATAATTGTTAATGATATAATTTGGGGATTTTAAGACAGTATTATTTAATAATCCTATGTTGGCAATTCTCTTCTATAGAGTTTAGGGCAAATAGTGCAATTCTTTGCACTATCGTTAGTTGTATCGAAACCCTTCACTTATCACTGTAGAAAAACACATGATCTGGGAACGGATCTTCTGGTTGGGCTTACAGAGTGAAGAACATACCTGATCCAATGAGAGCTGGAGTCTGAGGGATTCGGTGAGGGATTCCTGTATCAGAGCGCTGCTTGCTTTGGTTTGATTCAGAGATTCGATCAGGTCTTTGTTGTCCAATACATTTCCTTGCGATGTTGCCAGAGTCTGCAGAATCACAAAAATAAACATCAAATACAGAGTAATGAAAAATAGTATAGAAATATATTTCAAACCAAAATCACTTTGCAAAAACCATGCGCCTGTCTCCTGCTGATGAGGGCAAATGACCCTGTAACGGCTGCTAAGAAGCTCCTTGTGTGACGACTACTCTTGACCTACACTTGAAGGCATGTAGTATGGCATTGCACTGGCATGTGGGGCGGCTATATGATAACCCTATGAGATCTGACAAGTGAGAAGCTGCGGACCTCATCTGTAGGTTTCACCCAGAGTTCCCTAATACAAAGGATCTCTGTGAAAAAAGCAACCTCTGATTTGCAAGTCTCTTTGTGCTCACATAATCACATATATGTGTATACAGTATATACAGTATCTCACAGAAGTAAGTACACCCCTCACATTTTTGTAAATATTTCATTATATCTTTTCATGTGACAACACTGAAGAAATTACACTTTGCTACAATGTAAAGCAGTGAGTGCACAGCTTGTATAAGAAGTGTCAATTTACTGTCCCCTGAAAATAACTCAACACACACAGCCATTAATGTCTAAACCGCTGCCAACAAAAGTGACTGCACCCCTAAGTGAAAATCTCCAAATTGGGTCCAATTAGCCATTTTCCCTCCCCACTGTCATGTGACTCGTTAGTGTTACAAGAATCTCAGGTGTGAATGGGGAGCAGGTGTGTTAAATTTGGGGTTCTCGCGCTCACTCTCTCACACTGGTCACTGGAAGTTCAACATGGCGCCTTATGGCAAAAAAATCTGAGGATCTGAAAAAAAAGAATTGTTGCTCGACATAAAGATGGCCTAGGTATACTGTAAATACTTGACTATAACAACCCCTAAAGCACCCTCAGACCATCATATTGCCTCCAACATGCTGACAGATGGCTTCATACACTCCTCCAAAACATTAGAAAATAATCAAAATAGGACGCACTCCAATAGCAAAAAAAATTCAATTTATTGGTGCCAAATATAACAGAATAAAATATGACATATAAATATATAGCAAAACACTTCAAACAACAATGAAAGGGTCAATGATCCAAACATAAGACCAATACATAACAAATATACTTCAGTTACCCGGCACTTCAGAAAAAGTAGCAAGCAGAGAGCAGCGATAAGGATCCCAACGTTTCGACCTCAGTCTTTGTCAGGCTGTGTCTCCCACAGCAGACTGACATCTCGGATGTCAGTCCTCACTGTAAGTCTTCCCCTCCCACTGACGGTATTGTGCATGAGCAAGAATGACAACAGAAATGGGGCTTCCCGTCTACCTGCCAAGGAATTCCCTATATAAGAAATGCAGGAGTCTTTTGGTCCCCTGTATCTCTGTACAGTATGTCCTACAAGCAGGGTCAACAGCCTAGGCCCTCCAGAGGTTTTGGAAATACATTCTCTATGAGGGTCTAACAACCTAATGAGTAGCAAATCATCATGGGAGATGTAGTTTCAAAACATCTGAAGGCCAAGGTTGCCGACCCTTTACATACAGGATCATATGAGACATCACTGCAAAGGCCAGAGTCTAGACATGGCTATATTGTTTGTAAAAATAAAGGCTACAATAAAAATAATACATTTTTTAAGAAGCTGAAAAAATGAAATTAGCATAGTGGTTAAAATTGTGTCAAAAACGTTCAGTTAATGGCATGATGTCAGATTTCTGTTGTTTTTTTCACAACTTTAAACGTACAGAATATCATCACCAGATTTCGGCTATGGGCCACAAAGGTTGCCGATAACTGGTATCAGCTCTGAAAAACATTATACGGGTGGGTTTGGGTCGAAATCCCTACAACCAGGTTCCCCAATGCCAAAATCCCGATGGCCAACTTCCCTACACAGACAACTCCCTGACGGCCAACTTCCAGACATCCAAAATCCCAGCGGCTAACACTAACTCTACTCCCTAACCCCCCTTAATCTAGCCCTAACCCCCCTAAACCTAGCCCTACCCTAACCCCCCTTAACCTAGCCCTAACCCCCCTAAACCTAGCCCTAACCCCCCTAAACCTAGCCATAACCCTAACGGGCTGGGTGGAGTAGAGGTAACATCACTGCTCTGCGTGGAGAGAGCCTGTGGAGACATGGGTTCGATCCCCAGGAGCACCTCTCCAGTAAGTGTCCTTGGGCAAGACACCTAACGGTACATACTCGCCACCCAGGACATACCTGAAAATGAGCGAAATCTCAATGTATCCTTCCTGGTAAAATCCTTTCCAAAAAAAAACCACTGAACCTAGCCCTAACCCTAACCCCCCTTAAACCTAGGGTTAGGGTGTTAGTAATAGGGTTAGCCTGGGATTATGGATGTCTGGAAGTTGGCCGTGTAGGGAAGTTGGGATGTCCGGCACTTGTTCTGTCTGGAAGTTGGCCATCGGGATGTTGGCATTAGGGAACCTGGCTGTAGGGATTTTGCACCCTATACAGGTTTATCCCTACTTAAGAACACTAGTGTGTGTACACAGATATACAAACATACACAAAACAGTTGTTATACAGGTGTTTGTAAACTACATATAATTTGTAAAGTGTAACTATTTATGTGGGTTAGAGGACATGTGTTATTACTTCTTATACATTAGAACCCATTATATTAGGGTTTATTCTAGTACCGTAAAAAGCTCATCATAAATATGTGTGAACAGCTATTTCTGCAAAAAAAACAACAACAAAAAACCAACGATTTTCAGTTAGTCCTTTTGCCACCGAGCCCCCTGCACATCCTGCGCAAGCGGACTGTATCTGCATTCATGTTTTACCTCCAAGAGCGATTCTTCAAGCTTTGCCAGCTGAATCTTCTTATCTTCCTCCTGTTGCAGTAATTTTGTCTTCTGTTCTTCCAAATCTGGTTTTTCATGCTGAATCGTTAAAGCCAAGAGCTAAATGAAATGAATTCTGTGCGTTATTTCTGGGAATTCCAATAGCTTTAACTAATCAGGCTTCACTTAACGAGCTCGCACGGCCTTAACGAAAAATAATATTCCTTTACATCAATACCATGTGAATCAAAGGCAATGATGCAATGCTGAGGTCTATAGCAGTAACGAGCTGGATGTGGAAAAGGATTAGAAAAAAGTCTGTGTGACCATGTGTATATAGGTACCAGAACAAAACCATATATATTAAAATGCCGCCTGCTTTACCCAGCTAACATACACAATATAGCTAGAGTAGCCAGGTTGGAACATAGAGGTAGTTAGACATTTATCATCATATTGGGCTGGATGTGGCATGACAGGTTATTCTGAATTCTATTTCTACATATGCATAGAAAGCCGAACAGATATGTATAAAGAGACATTATCTGCATCTGTAATGCTAAAGTGAACCCTCTGTGAAAAACCAAAGGGCAAAACAACAATGATTCAAACGTATCAACTCTTGTGATGGTTTACCAGTCTTAAAGAGATATTGTTTGTATTCTGATCAATTGTATCATATACAGTGGCAAGAAAAAGTATGTGAACCCTTTGGGATTACATGGAGTTTTGCATGAATTGGTCATAAAATGTGCTCTGATCTTCATCTAAGTCACAACAATTTGAAAAACACAGTCTGCTTAAAATAATACAACACAAACATTATATGTTTTCATGTTTTTATTGAACAGAACATGTAAACATTCACAGTGCAGGGTGGAAAAAGTATGTGAACCTTTGGACTTTATAACTGGTTGACCCTCCTTTGGCAGCAATAACCTCAACCAAACGTTTCCTGTAGTTGCAGATCAGACCTGCGCAACGATCTGGAGTAATTTTGGACCACTCCTCTTCACAAAACCGTTTCAGTGTAGCAATATTCTTGGGATGTCTGGTGTGAATCACTCTCTTAAGGTCACGCCACAGCATTTCAATCGGGTCGAGGTCAGGACTCTGACTGGGCCACTCCAGAAGGCGTATTTTGTTTTGTTGAAGCCATTCTTTTGTTGAATTACTTGTATGCTTTGGGTCATTGTCCGGTTACATCACCCATCCTCTGCGGAGCTTCAGTTGGCGGACAGATGGTCTTACGTTTTCCTGCAAAATGTCTTGATAAACTCTGGAATAAATTTTTTCATCAATGACAATAATCCGTCCAGGCCCTGAGGCAGCAAAGCAGCCCCAAACCATGATGCACCCTCCGCCATGTTTTACAGTGGGGATGAGGTTTTGATGTTGGTGTGCTGTGCCTTTTTTTTCCCACACATAGTGTTGTGTGTTTTTTCCAAAAAACTCAATTTTGGTTTCATCTGTCCACAGAATATTTTGCCAGTAGTGCTGTGGCACATCCAGGTGCTCTTTTGCAAACTTAAAACGTGCTGCAATATTCTTTTTGGACAGCAATGGCTTCCTCCATGGTGTCCTCCCATGCACTCCATTCTTGTTTTAATGTTTTCCTTATTGTAGATGTGTCAACAAAAATGTTAGCATGTGCCAGAGATTTCTGTAAGTCTTTAGCTGACACTCTAGGATTCTTCTTTACCTCATTAAGCATTCTGCGCTGTGCTCTTGCAGTCATCTTTACAGGACGACCACACCTAGGGAGAGTAGCAACAGTGCTGAACTTTCTCCATTTGTAGACAGTCTGTCTTACCGTGGACACATGAACATCAAGGCTTTTGGAGATACTTTTGTAACCCTTTCCAGCTTCATGCAAGTCAACAATTCTTGATCGTAGGTCTTCTGAGAGCTCTTTTCTGCGAGGCATGGTTCACATCAGGCAGTGCTTCTTGAAACCAGTAAACCCAAAACTGGTGTGGGTTTTTAAAGGGCAGGACAGCTTTCAGCAACACATCCAGTAATATCAGACTGATTGGACTCAAGGATGGCTCACTCCTGGCTCCAATTAGCTCTTGGAGAAGTCATTAGGCTAGGGGTTCACATACTTTTTCCACTCTGCACTGTGAATGTTTACATGTTCTGTTCAATAAACACATGAAAACATATAATGTTTGTGTTGTATTATTTTAAGCAGACTGTGTTTTTCAAATTCTTAAGACTTAGATGAAGATCAGAGCACATTTTATGACCAATTCATGCAAAACTCCACGTAATCCCAAAGGGTTCACATACTTTTTTTTGCCACTGTATATATATTGCGACAGTGTGACAGGGTGGTAGACCATTGGTTTATCAGCCGGCAGAAGGAGGACTCCTGTTTTCCCTAAAGGGTTAACTAAACAGCTGAGGCCTAATTAGGATTGCCCTGACCTTTAAAGGAGGTGTGTGTGGTTCCCTCAGTCTGCAGGGTGCAGAGGGTGGAAGGTAAACCAAATTTTACTCTTATAGGTTGGCAAACGGCTTAGCCGTCCTCAATGTTAGACAGGTCTGTTACCTCTCCTCATCCAGGAGTTGGTGTTTATTTTGCATTTGTGAAACTTTACCCTGCAATGGCTGCACAATAAAGCAGAAAGATGAAGCAGTGATATTCATGTCCAGTGAATATATATATTTCTAGCTACAGATGAGCTAGAGCGTATAAACAAGTCCACACCTGACCTCATGTGACAGGGCAAAATTATTAAAAACATTGTATAAAATGCCCGTCAGGCTGTGGTATGAGGTGTATGGAAAACAGAAATGGATTTGTATTTAGACTTTTGTCCCAGCCTCAATATATCACATTATTATATGCAAATATTCCTAAATGTAAAAAAGAGCCAAAATATAAAACACTTGTGACCCCAAGCATTGGGGATAAGGAATGTTCAACCCGTATACAGTAACAGCAGACCATACGCCCTCCGTTACCTGTCCTCTTAGCCCGGCTCTCGTAGTTGTGAAGTTAACCTCGGTCACAATGGACGTGGCGTCAGGATGAATGAAAGGGTTGGGGTTGCGTGTTGCCAGAAACAAGTGAAAGTTTTCATTGTAGTCGATAGTTTTGTCGCCAATCTGCACCACATACCGCGGCCCTGCGGAATAGACAGGAGAAGCACCACATGGTCAGAGAGTCTTAGTATGCAGCAGCCTATAAAAGCAAATGTTTTGTGCTTTGATAAGTTTCTGTTGCATTTTACACATTTTTACATCTGTCGCGTATAAAAGTAAGGAATGACTAGCCTTGATAGAAACATTTAAATACGTAAAGGGAATCCACAAGGTAGAGGAAGGGAGTATATTTAAAAGGAAACAAAATAGCAAAACAAGAGGACATAGTCTTAGATTAGAGGGGCAAAGGTTTAAAAATAACATCAGGAAGCATTATTTTACTGAGAGGGTGGTGGATACATGGAACAGCCTTCCAGTAGAAGTGGTAGAGGCCAAAACAGTAATTGAATTTAAGCAAGGATGGGATAGGCATAAGGCTATCCTAAACAAAAGATAAATCCAGGTAAAGTATCCATGTAATTGGGCAGACTAGATAGAAAAATGTCGGCAGATAAGAACCTATGTTTCTATGATAACGCTGATTTGTTAGGACTTTGTGACCCATGATGCCCATAAAGTGCCAAGCTTAGCTGTCAATGACTTACTGTATTAAACCTAAACAAACCCTCGTCATACCTGGTATTCCAACACAATCTGTGTGTCCAAAGGATACTTGCATCTCCTCACACACAGACACTGATTAAACAGAGCGCGTGCAGCACAGTGAACTAACAGGGGGTTATTTCATTGTAAGACTATTTTGGCTTTCATTCGGAAAACGACACTGGAGGAACTACTTTCAATTCACTATTTAGGAAACTGCCACCACACTTCTATTCCCAGTTCTATTCAGCGTTCTTTCGGCCTTCGTGTTCAGAGTAGTTGTCACCACAGTTTCAGTCTGTGTTATCACTTGTTTTCCGCGAGGTGTCTGGTGGATTTCCATGAGTATATTCACCGGTGTTGCAAACAATGGTGGAACAATGATGCATGAAGAGAAGAAATAGATTACTCATTTCCACGGAAGAATAATGGTGGTTATCGTTGTTCGAGGTTCTTCAACAATGTTTGCAGCAAGTTCGTCTGCCATTACTGGGCTAGATTCCAACTGGCCCATTAAAGTAGTGAAAATTTTTCATTTTCTCAACGTCAGTCATAACTAACTGATAGTATGTTTACCACAATCTCATCCATTATAAAGTGCATCAGTTTCAACGAACGCACTGCGCAATCAGTGTGCTCGTCTGACCGCAGCCTTAGCCGCCGTATCAGCAGCTCAAGGCGGATTTTTTTTTAGCTATTCAGTAATGCCACCAACGGTGCTGCACACCACCAGCATGTGCTCCTGGAGTCCAGCGGACTCCGTGGTGCCAGTTTGTCCCACTTCTCACTTGAGCAGGGAGGTGGAGGCACGTGGAAGGACACTGGGAACTATTTGTTCCAGTCTTCTGCTGCTCCCGGCCAGAGGAAGCAGCAGATTGCGCCACCTTCAGCACCATGCAATCTCAGGTGAGGAAGGAATTTTTCAGTCCCTTTGGATTCAAGTGTTAAGTGATTTTGCGGTTTCTACAGGGGGACTTTTGGGTTCGGGAGTCCCTGAGCTGAAGAGGAGGAGCTGCACACGGGAAGAGAGAGAAGAAAAGTAAAATCCCCTAAAATAGCACAAATAAATAACAGTGCAGAGGCTTAATTATTTAAGGGCAAAAAAGGGAATTATTTCTCAATAAAAAATCCTTTTAAAAATACAGCTGTTGTAGTGGATGTGTTACAATGTGCAGGGGGCAGACTGGGGGTTTTAGAAGATCCTCTAGGGTAGACAGACACAGAGTACAGGGCTCGATCGAAAACAGAACTAGCAATGTTAATTATGTACAATCTAGATGGATGGACGGCTGCAATCTGAAACGTACGAACGAGACAATATAAATGATTTAACTCTCTAGATTTTCTGGGACTGTAATTAGACGGTAACGAAGAAAACAATCTCCTGCTGCAATTGGCTTACCCTGCGCAATCAGATCTTTCCTGAGTAAAGGATAAAGCACGGGCTCCACTCCATCCATCTCCTGGATAATAAGTGTCTTGCCAAAGCGGACTGCCAACTCGAGGACGGTAATGAAGTTTGCATCCTGAGCAAAGAAAATTGCAGTGTGGCGTTACATGCTACTGACAGCCATTTGTCAATCAGCAGGAACCAAATCAGATACCAACAAACATCACAATATTTATTGCTCTAATGATTGATTAAAAAAAAAAAAGATAATGGAGGAGACTCAAGGTCTTGGAAATGTAATGCATATATTTCATCCCTTTAACCTGTGCTATACAAGTGGCTTGTGTTGGCTGCTGTGACCAGGGGAGACCCAGCTATGAGGCTACCTGCACGGCTTTCTGTTCCCAGTGGATTCAAGGAAACGAACTGGAAGTGCCAACTAAAAGAAGATCAAGCATCCGCCTCTATTATTATTTTCTCTCTGGTGACCATGGTCACCTTCCACACCAGGTTTTTACCTGCACTAATGCTGAACGTGGAATTCATTTTTGCCATTCGATTTGATTTTGGCTGGCCTGATGAAACGCTCCTAATTTGGTTCTCTGATACCTGTCACATGTAGCGCATTGTCTGTGTTGTACCCTTATAGAGAAGTGTTTTCCCCATCTTTAAAAAAACAAACAAAAAAAAAACCTTCTGTTACGTGTAATGATTGGATCTGCATTTTTTGCTCCATACAATAATTTAACAATATTGCAAATGGGTTATGTGAGGTTCTCTCTATCTGGTGCTGCTCGCTTGTGCTTATATACAGTTGTGTTCAAAATTATTCAACCCCCACTGAAATTGAGTGTTTTGGCCAGTTTGACATTGATTTTGATCATTCAGTCATCTTGCTTACAATTAAATCAAAGAGGCACGTGTAGGTCAGACAAATATAACATAACATTTATAATGAAATAACCACAAATGTCTTTTCTGTGCTCACATCATTATCAGTTTTATTCAACCCCCAAGTGACATTCAATCTTAGTACTTAGTACAACATCCTTTTACAGTTATAACAGCTTTTAAACGTGAAGCATAGCTTGACACAAGTGTCTTGCAGCGATCTATGGGTATCTTCGCCCATTCGTCATGGGCAAAAGCCTCCAGTTCAGTCACATTCTTAGGCTTGCGCACTGCAACTGCTTTCTTTAAGTCCCACTAGAGGTTCTCAGTCGGATTTAAGTCAGGTGACTGCGATGGCCACTCCAAAATGATCCAGCCTTTAATCTGCAACCATGCTCTAGTGGACTTGGAGGTATGCTTGGGATCATTGTCCTGTTGAAAGGTCCAACGTCTCCCAAGCCTCAGGTTTGTGACGGACTGCATCACATTGTCATCCAATATCTCCTGGTACAGAAGAGAATTCATGGTACCTTGCACACGCTGAAGCTTCCCTGTACCTGCAGAAGCAAAACAGCCCTAAAGCATGATTGACTCCCCGCCATGCTTCACAGTAGGCAAGGTGTTCTTTTCTTCATAGGCCTTGTTCTTCCTCCTCCAAACATAGCGTTGATCCATGGGCCCAAACAGCTCTAATTTTGTTTCATCAGTCCACAGAACACTATCCCAAAACTTCTGTGGTTTGTCCACATGACTTTTGGCATACTGCAGTCGACTCTTCTTATTCTTTGGAGACAGCAAGGGGGTGCGCCTGGGAGTTCTGGCATGGAGGCCTTCATTACGCAGTGTGCGCCGTATTGTCTGAGCTGAAACTTCAGTACCCACATCTGACAAATCTTTTCTCAGTTCCTCAGCAGTCACACGGGGACTTTTCTCCACTCTACGCTTCAGGTAGTGCACAGCAGTCGAAGTCAGCATCTTCTTTCTGCCACGACCAGGTAGCGTTTCAACAGTGCCCTTTGCCTTGAATTTGCGAATGATGCTTCCTATGGTCTCTCTTGGTATGTTTAACATCTTTGCAATCTTCTTATAGCCATTGCCCTTCCTGTGAAGAGTAATCACCTCTTCTCTTGTCTTCCTGGACCATTCTCTTGACTTCACCATGTTTGTAACCACACCAGTAAATGTCTAGAAGGAGCTGAGTATCACAGTCATTTTAAAGCTGCCTAATTGGTGCTTATTATGCTTTATTGCTGCTCCGTGACATCCACAGGTGTTTTCAATACCTGATTGAAAACACTTGAATGAACCTCTGAATAATTGTGTCAATGAAGAATTCACAAAAGAAACATTTACTACTGTATTACAAAACCAATTGATGTCATTTTAGTGGCATATGGTTCTTTAAAAAGTCCTTGTAGGATTTCATTCTGAATACAATTACAAATGTACACTTAATTCCCTAAAACCCTTTACAGCATTGGGGGTTGAATAATTTTGAACACAACTGTAGCTCTGTATCCGATAATGGATGTCACAGGTATATTAAGTGCTTTTACAATTATTTTTTTCAAGACAGACAAAATATATTAATTGTGACAAACTAAGACAATAAGTCTCATTAAAACGAAACCAATGAATAAACCTAAAAGTGCAATTTGTATCTGCATTTTAGGTTTATTCATTGGTTTCGTTTTAATGAGACTTATTGTCTTAGTTTGTCACAATTAATATATTTTGTCTGTCTTGAAAATAATTGTAAAAGCACTTAATATACCTGTGACATCCATTATCAGATACAGAGCTATATAAGCACATGCGAGCAGCACCAGATAGAGGGAACCTCACATAACCCATTTACTATATATCAGACAGAAGCAAAGCAGGAGGCAGCACATGCACATACCCACATAACCTGAATCATCAGGAGGGCGCTAACAAAGGGTACCTCTGTTTTACTATCTTAACAATATTGCATCATTATCTGTTTGTATTTTACTTTTCGATAATTTCCCACATTTATTATTTTATGACATGACCACCTGAATGGATCATATGTCAACCATTCTATCTCTGCAGTGTCCTTTAAATACGTAACTAAATCCAGCACTGGTCTCCTTTTAAACCCTGCAGCCAGCAGCAGAATATCACATGACCTCAGGGGGACTGGATATTCCAATGGCTCTCAGAGCCGAAAAGCATTAAGAGCTATTGGTGGAACTTAGTTCCCAAAGGTCCCAAAGCACAGCGCTCAGGTTCTGGACGGGACTAAGCCCCTACAATTGGAGGGCTGACTCAGTATCTGAGTGCCCCCCCCTCAGGGAAAAAGAGAGCAGGGTGTTTAGTGCACTGTAACCACTCAGATAACAATTAAGACTGAGGAAAATATATATATATATATATATACACATACCAAACAGTAAATTAGAATAGAAGAAAAAAAACATTCCCAGAAGCCTGGGTTTCCCCCAGTTCAGATATTCAGGGTTATTCAAAGAGAATCGAAAAGTCACCGCACGTTCGGTGACTTTTCGTTCTCTTCAATTCGGTGCGATTTGGCGATCTCATTTCGGCGACCCTGCGGTGTATTCAGCAAGCATAACAGGGCCACCGTAATGCAGGGAAAAGTCACCGCAAACCCGCCGAAAACTCACCGCAAAACGAGGGGGAACGCACACCGAAAACCGCAAAAACATCTGGATTAACCCACGGAAGACGCCGGAGACACCTGAGCAGGAGCCGATCAGAGCGCAGAGCAGCCGCCGGAAAAACCCGACACCACAGATGAAGGAGGTGAAAAAAAAAACAGTTTGCTTGAATGTTTGAAAAGTGAAACGCTGTTTGCAAAGAAATTACTGAGCGAAAATGACTGAAATTTACATATAAGATCCAATGAATGATAATAAAAAGGGCTGTTACAGAAAAAGGAAAAAGCATTTAAAAAAAAAAAAACAGAAAAAAAATGTTTGCTGCAGAATATTATAATGAACGGTTTATTAGATATTGAACTAAAACGGGAATATTTTTAACATTGAAGCCTATGGGATTCGCCTGAATAAACCACCGAATGGCAGGGCAATTCGGCAACTTTTCACTGCTGGTTTTGCTCTCTGAAGAGCCGAAGCATTGCTTCTATGGGGATTCACTGCCCTCGAACAGGCACAGAACATGCACGGTATGTGCAGGCAATTCGCCAGGATAGCCGAATGGCCAAGAAAGGTAACCGTACCCTGAATTTCAGCGTTCGGTTACCTTTCTCCACCAATTCGGAGCTCTTTGAATAACCCTGATAATCTCCATATGGCTATTTTGGACAGTTTTTGTGTAACGTTAATATCTGGCATTCATAGTTCAGTGATTATATCGTGATGCAATCTCATATTGTGATGGTAGTGCACACGCTTCTCCGTGTAGGCTTTTCGCAATTTACCTGTTGATTAATGACTTCTAAACGGGACTCCTTCAAATGACATTTTAACCATTCTGTTGCTTGTGATGACGGGTCGATCAAAAACGGGCAGACTTGGCTCTAGGAAATCATGAATAAATACAATGAGATCAGCTGGTTGATAGATGGTTACTAGGAGTTCCCAATTTCTACTAGAAAATGAATAATTTTGCCCGCATCACATAAGGACAGGCGTTGAATTTTCTAGCGGTCAAAGAAATTTCTTCAGAATTCTGAAATATTCCAAAATGCAGAAAAGAGAATCCTACACGAAAGGTGGAGTCTAAGGGCCATTTCACATAGTTGGTGCTAACTTAACCAGAGCTGTTATAAACTTACCAGAGTCATTGTAGCCTATGGAGGTTTTCAGTTTACAACAGCTCTGGTTAAGTTAGCACCAACTTTGTAATACTGCCCTAAGGGTCTACTTTGCTAATTAGTCCCAGAAATAACACACTCGCTTCATTCAATGGTAATTCACAGAAAGAAAAAGGGGATAACCCTAATAGGAATAAACTTGAAAAAAAGTTGGAGTTCAGGAACTTCAGGGTAAGTGAGAAGTGAGGGCTGACGAGTAGGAAGAAGGGAAGGCAAGATGTGTTAAGGTAATTTAGCACCAACTAATTACAGGTTGTGTATCCCTCATCCAGAATTCTGAAACAAACATGAAAAAAAGCCCAATGTAGGGCTGGACTGGGAACACCCACTATATAAAACTTCTTTAATTATGTATATTAAAAACTGTTAACAGTCTTCTCCAAATAAAAATTTAAAATAACTGCTGGGGACAATATACAGTCATGGCCGAAATTGTTGGCACCCCAGAAATTTTTCCAGAAAATCAAGTATGTCTCACAGAAAAGTAATGCAGTAACACACGTTTTGCTATACACATGTTTATTCCCTTTGTGTGTATTGGAACAAAACAAAAAAAGGGAGGAAAAAAAGCAAATTGGACATAATGTCACACAAAACTCCAAAAATGGGCTGGACAAAATTATTGACACCCTTTCAAAATTGTGGATAAATAAGATTGTTTCAAGCATGTGATGCTCCTGTAAACTCACCTGGGGCAAGTAACAGGTGTGGGCAATATAAAAATCACACCTGAAAGCAGATAAATAGGAGAGACGTTCACTTAGTCTTTGCAAGGTGTGTGCCACACTAAGCATGTACAACAGAAAGCGGAGAAGAGAACTGTCTGAGGACTTGAGAACCAAAATTGTGGGAAAATATCAACAATCTCAAGGTTACAAGTCCATCTCCAGAGATCTAGATTTGCCTTTGTCCACAGTGCGCAACATTATCAAAAAGTTTGCAACCCATGGCACTGTAGCTAATCTCTCTGAGCGTGGACGGAAGAGAAAAATTGATGAAAGGTTGCAACGCAGGATAGTCCGGATGGTGGATAAGCAGCCCCAAACAAATTCAAGCTGTCCTGCAGGCTCAGGGAGCATCAGTGTCAGCACGAACTATCCGTCGACATTTAAATGAAATGAAATGCTAAGGCAGGAGACCCAGGAGGACCCCACTGCTGACACAGAGACATAAAAATGCAAGACTACAGTTTGCCAAAATGTACTGGAGTAAGCCAAAATCCTTCTGGGAAAACGTCTTGTGGACAGATGAGACCAAGATAGAGCTTTATGGTAAAGCACATCATTCTACTGTTTACCGAAAACGGAATGAGGCCTACAAAGAAAAGAACACAGTACCTACAGTGAAATATGGTGGAGGTTCAATGATGTTTTGGGGTTGTTTTGCTGCCTCTGGCACTGGGTGCCTTGAATGTGTGCAAGGCATCATGAAATCTGAGGATTCCCAAAGGATTTTGGGTCGCACTGTAGAGTCCAGTGTCAGAAAGCTGGGTTTGCGTCCGAGATCTTGGGTCTTCCTGCATTACAATGACCCCAAAAATACGTCAAAAAGCACCCAGAAATGGATGGCAACAAAGCGCTGGAGAGTTCTGAAGTGGCCAGCAATGAGTCCAGATCTAAATCCCATTGCACACCTGTGGAGAGATCTTAAAATTGCTGTTGGGAAAAGGCGCCGTTCCAATAAGAGAGACCTGGAGCAGTTTGCAAAGGAAGAGTGGTCCAAAATTCCAGGTGAGAGGTGTAAGAAGCTTATTGATGGTTATAGGATGGTTACATGACTGATTTCAGTTATTTTTTCCAAAGGGTGTGCAACCAAATATTAAGTTAAGGGTGCCAAGAATTTTGTCCAGCCCATTTTTGGAGTTTTGTGTCACATTATGTCCAGTTTGCTTTTTTTCCTCCTTTTTTTGTTTTGTTCCAATACACACAAAGGGAATAAACATGTGTATAGCAAAACATGTGTTACTGCAATACTTTTCTGTGAGAAATACTTGATTTTCTGGAAAAATGTCTGGGGTGCCACCAATTTCGGCCATGACTATATATATATGCTGGGGGCAATATATATATATATGATGTTTGTTCTTATTGAAAAGAGGTCACATGACATTAAATAAAAGTATCGGTACTCGTACTCTGTTTTAAAAAAGTGGTATCGGTGCATCCCTACTTGTACTCCAAAATGTTTTGGAACTACGTCTCCCATGATGCTCAGCCACTGATTAGGATGGCTAATTGTCATGGGAAATGTAGTTCCAAAACATCTGGAGGGTTCTGGTTGCTGAGCCCTGCCTTAGCCAATTCATGCTGTACCTGCAAAATGACGAGGGCGTTTTCGATGGACAGCTCATCGGATGGTAACCCTTCACTTTTCCAAATCAGCTGCTCGCTCTCAGTAGACAGAAACCTTCTCAGATCAAAAGCTGGAAAACAGGGATATGATACGGTTACGTTCCTAATTCATCCACCCTTGACTAAAGACCCAAGAAGATGCTATGAAACAATTACAATCTGCATACCAAGACAGGACAGTCCATTGGGACCTCTGCCATGCTCAACAAAAGTAAAGTGGAAGGTGAATAGGGGACAAAGAGAGCAGAAGACAGACCTGTAATGAAAAATTAAGGGTGTGGGTGAAGCATGAGAAAGGGGGCAACATGGGGTGGGGAGAAGGGTGGAAAGAAGGAAGAGTGGAAAGGCTGAAAAAGAGAGGAGGGTAATAAAATAAGGAGTAGGACTGGGCAATTTCCTCAGTTTAACTGAGGTCAACATCAACTTTTTTCTTCTGAAAATCGAGGACTCTGGATTTGTTAATTGATGAAGCCTCCGTCCGAGCATTGGCAATGTAGGCACCTGCGGCGGAACCTGTCTGCTTTGCTCAGCCACTGCTCGGACAGGATGCTCTTTCAATTACAAATCCAGAGCCCACGCTTTTCAGAAGAGTAGAATTAAGGTTGCCCTCGACCTGGATTAAATCAAGCTAGCCCTAACCCTAATAAGGAGGATATTAAAGGTGAAAAAATACAGGAGAATTGGAGGAGAGAGCATGCAGATGGAATTGAAGGGAGGAAGAATGAAAGAAAAGAGTGGAAAAATATTAGAACTGAGAAGAGAAAGAGTGAGAGAATGAATAATAATAATGATTTGTAAAGGCAATGCTTGAGTCGGCATTCACAGTGTTATATAGAGGTATATGATGCTGTATAGTTACTCTCTAATCCAACGGATTTCATCCACTGATCAAGGCTGTCTTTCCGCTGGTCTTCCGGTGCAGCAGATATATATGTGATGAAGGCAGCAGCTAGCTGAGCTCTTTTCGGCAATGTATTTAGTTCTTCAGTTATTTCTACCACCTTGAAAGAAAAAATACATAAATGTAAACCTAGGGGGTCACTCACTAATTGCCGGTGTGCACCGTTGGTGCAAATAAAGGTGAAAATATTTGTATATTTTGATGTATTTCCAGCAATGACATTTATTGCTGTTGTCCCTTTCCGTGTTTTCTTTTTCAATCCCAAAGTGGAAATGTGGTGAGGGTATAAATATAAACCCACCATTTTTTGTCTCTTAGCTGAGAAGCAGCAGGAGGATGTGTAAGTGCTGTGAGCAATTTTTGGCTACACTAGGTTAGGACCCACCTTGAAAGAGGTGCTTTGACGTGGCAGGTGGGCTTAACACTTCAATGGCCATTTACATAAACTAAAATCTTTGTTGTTTTGTTTCACATGGAGCTACAGGGGTAAGCGCAAATGACAACCTTTTTTTCTAGTTATGTTTTTATACATGAAGTGGACTGGATACTTCTGGCTTACGCAGCCGCACTGGTAGGGAATTAGTGCGCGAAACCGCTTTCTGTGCATAAAGGTGAAAATAATCTGTTGTTGCAACGGAGGTGAACCTTGGCGATCCAGAGAGGGAAATTCAAACAACTGCAGGCGAAGTGTCACCAAACAATGCCAAACAGCGCAGAATGACCGTACCAGCATTGTGCTTACGTAAAAACCTTAAACTGTGGCTATTATTATTAATTATTATTATTTGTTAAGCGCCAACAAATTCTGCAGTGTTGTACAAAGGTGCAATGGGTAAAGATATGACAATTCTACAAAGATGAAGGCGGTAGGTCAGTATTCCTGCCAACAGATACAGGAGGACATGAGGGCCCTATTCTCCATTTACTACTCTTTCACGGATTTGAAACAAACGGTGGATAGGTTTCGGTGATTTTAAGGTGGAGATCTTCATTGACCTCCCATACAAACTATGGTAACAACAATGGACAAGAACAAATACACCTGAAAGAACACGGGAAACAATGGTAACATTTATGCAATCCATGTACGGCAGCAAGTATGTTGGAAACACCAGTGGAAAATCCACTGAAGCCTACGTTGAGCACAATGCAAACTAAGGCCTCAATTCCATAGTTGGTGCAATCTTAACCAGAGCTGTTGTAAACTTTCCAGACCCACTATAGTCTATGGGGTTGTTAACTTAACCAGAGCTGTTGTAAACCTAGCACCAACTTTGGAATATTGTCCTAAGGCGGAAACTATAGCAGAAAGAAGGGGAAAACCACGAGGAACGCACAAAACAGCAAATCTACTGTAGTTTTAGTGTGGTTGAACGCTGCTGTTTGCTGAAGTTATACCACCGTTCTTTCAATGACTGGTGTTAACGAATAACCCAAATGCCAGGGGTAAGCAACCTCAGCCCTCTAGATATTTTGGACCTACATCTACTATGATGCTCAGCCACTTATCAGGTTTTCAGAGACTCATGGGAGATATCATTCCAAAACATCTGGAGCGCCAAGGTTGCTCAACTCCCTCCTATGCAGTTCCATAGTACGCGCCTAGGCGCAGACATCTGCAGGTGTTGGTTAAGGCTGGAGTCACACGAGCATTGAAAGAATGTCTATGAAAACTGCCCTTTATTTCTGCACGGACACCTCGCTGTGTGCATCGCACTTTGTAGACCCTTCTGACGTCTGTTGTAGCGGGATGACGTGGAGGAAAACTGTACACCCGTCATAATGTGCGATACTAGTAGGCACTTTACACCATGTGGCCCTCCCAGTCGAGCAGTCATAACACTACGATGGACGCTGGGTGGGTGGTCACTACGGACGCACTTCGTGTGACCCCAGCCTTATGGATGCGCCTGCAAACAATGCATCAAAAATAAGTGGGCTGGAAAAATGTCCTCACATTCAGATGATTGGTTAAAAAATAAGAATAAAAGGTCCTATTTCATGCACTAAACACGGCGCTCTTTGTACTGAAAAATGGTACAACGTGCCATGGTGGAACATTTTCTCCGTGAAATACAACCATTTTTAGCCATTGTCTGAAAGAGAAGAAACCTGAAGCCGATAGGGGAAGTTAAATCAGTGTTATATTTAGATGATAAAGTGTTCAGTGGGATGTGGAGGACAGACCTGTGCATTCCATCGCCTGTGCTCCCCATCCAGCTGGCGAATCAGTAATTCTGCAGATTGAATGGTTTCTTGGGCTTTGGACAATTCCGCTTCCAGTTTCGCAGCTTCTGTTGTTCTTGTCTGAAATCTGTGAAGTACATCAATCACTAAGCAATTACAATCATAAATAGATGTCTTCTGGACAATGGGTTATTACATAAATGGACAAGCATTAGCTCATTTTGGTCAAGAGTGTGCGCTACATGGGGGGGGGTTATTCAAAGAGCACAAAAGCTGCAAACACTGGGGAAAATCACAGTTGTTGCAGGGATGAAAAACACTGGTGTTTCACAAGAAGTGTACTGATACTCGAGTATTCCGCTAGATTTTGGTGTAAAAAAAATGTACCTAAAAATTGGAGGGGTCGCGTTATATTCGAGTCATCTGCATCACGTGTAAAAAAAAAAAAAAAACTTGCCCAGCTGGATCCCTAGTCTCCTAGAAGTTCCGGTAGTTTCGCTGAAGTGAATGCGGGCTCCCTGATGCTTGCAAATGCTTCAGGAACTCCCAGATTCGGGAGAGGTGGGATCCATCACAGCCAGAGGGCACGCTCGGTTTAAGCCAATCATTCACCTCGCTCGCCTCCGCCGGACATTTAAATCGCTAGTAAAGACGACGGGTGGCCGGCGGCTTCATACTTAGTAACAACTGCAATCATTCTAGAGCAGAGCACCCTGGCCTAAGGGGTAGCCTGACTTTGTTAAGAGAACCTGGAAGGATTTTAATTGTTTACCGGTACAGTATAATTATGCTCCTAGCGTTATATTCGAGTCTTGAGTATTCTCTCATTTCCATAATAAATCTCTATCCATCTCGTTATATTCGGGTCGCACTATACTCGAGTATCTATGGTAATCCAAGAGTGGCAGGAGAAGCTTGTCTGCCCATTCTCCTCTAACCTCTGACATCAACAAGGCACTTTCATCCACACAACTGCCACTCACTGGATGTTTTCTCTTTTTCGGACCATTCTCTGCAAACCCTAGAGATGGCTGTGTGCGTGAAAATCGCAGTAGATCAGCAGTTTTTTAAATACTCAGACCCGCCCGTCTGGCACCAACAGCCATGCCACGTTCAGAGTCCCTTAAATCCCCTTTCTTCCCCATTCTGATGCTCGGTTTGAAGTTCAGCAAGTAGTCTTCACCACGTCTAGATTCCTAAATGCACTGAGTTGCTGCCATGTAATTGGCTGATTAGCAATTTGTGTTAACAAGCAATTGAACAGACGTACCTAATAAAGTGTCCGGTGAGTGCATATATTCTTTTTTTTTTTTAGAAAGGATTTTACCAGGAAGGGTACATTGAGATTTCTTTAGTTTTCAAGTATGTCCTGGGTGGCGAGTATGTACCGTTAGGTGTCTTGCCCAGGACACTTATATATACACAAATAAATAAATGAATGAATGAAACACGTACTTTTCTTTCAGTTCTGTCACCCGTTGCCCAACTGTGTTTAGCTGGTCCTCCAACCTTTGTTTTCGCTCTTCAATTCGTCGAAAATTTCTAAGAACAGAACAAGATGCATCAAGATCCAGTCCAGATTTAAATGTTCACACAAAGTCCCTTAGGTCAAAATAACCTTTGTGATCGATACATCAGGAATCACTAAAACACGGCTGAAGGGTTAGCCATTACCCACAAAAGAGAGGTGGCAAAGTCTGCTTGAGAAAAGTGTCAGTGTCGCGGGTATAAAAAGATTTTATAAGAATCTGTAAAAACCTACAGAGAGTCCTCACGTCATGAATGCACTGACAGGGGTACTTTACATTTCCACCAAACCAATATAGATGTAAGGGTGATTCTTCCCCTTGGGAATACATACGACTCGAGCGCGGCTTGCTCTTTCTCCAGGGGCTGGATCTTCTCCAACACGTGGGAATACTGCACATTCGCCTTCACCCATGATGCCAATGGGGCAGCAGCGGCACTTGCTCTCTTGGCATTCTGACAGACGAAAACAATCATATGGTAATCAAGGTAAATTAAAGCAACACTGTATGGTTAAAATGTTAAGGGGAGGGGTCATTGGAGAAGTCAACATCTGGCATTTCCAGTAATACCAAACAAGACCATGTAAAATAAAAATAAAAACATTTGGGAGAAAAATAAAAATTTTCCTCTCTCTAAGGCAGTGGTATTGTCTGCTTTTCCTATATAAAGCAAACAATTCTGCTGCCTTTACGAACCAAACACCAACTCTTACCCATAATTAGTAGAGTGCAGGAACTTCTGCATCTGGATCTGGTCCTGCCTCCCGTATGGGAAAGAGAGGCAAGGGCGTTAAGGCCAGTGTGACCACTCACTTTATATTGAGTGATGGCAAGGTCTACAGTGTCCCTTCAAAGCAGGCAAGTAATAGTTAAGTCTGGGTAACGTCTTCAAAATAAGAAATTATAGCTCCTGGAGCTATTTACATATTAGATGGGAAATCTCTACCTTAGGGTCAAAAGACGAACTATTCCTTTCCAGAAGTTCCTCCACACTGATACGAATTTCATTGGTGATGTTTCTCACATCAAAAGTTACGATATCTTCACGCACGCCTCTCTTTGCAAGGAAACTTGATAATGGTAAGAAAAGAAATACAGGAGATTATGGTGAAATATTTACAAAAAAATTACATGTCAGAATGGAGACAAAAAAAACTGCAAAGGCTTTGGAAAAAGGCAAACTGACTTATTTTTTACTATTATTATCCTTTATTTATATAGCGCCACAAATGCCGCAACGCTTTACAAGATCGGTGTACATGGGGATGATACATTAGAATACCACACATGGATGATACATGGCCTGATTCAGGGGGTCCCTGTTCCCAAGGGAACTTACACTCTATGAAATGTACAAGTATTTTGTGAGGTAGGCGCATCCATATTGTTAGGTGTCTTGCCCAAGGACACTCATTGGTGGCGTTTTCTGAGTGGGATTGAATCGGCTTTCCATGATCAGCGACCTGGTGGTTAGGTTGAACCCGCTTCTCGTAAAGTCGAGACTTCACAGCTGTATTGGAGGTAATTTGACTTGCCTCTCCATGGTCGAAGAAAAGAATAGAGACGTTACCACTGGACTCCACAGCTGATATTGTGTGATAGGGGTTGGAATTTGACAATATTGACGTCCAAGTCTATTTTTTTTTCTTATTTCTCTAATGTATGCAAGTTGCATTTTTAATTATATTTTCTTAAATATTGTCATAAATAAAATAATAGAGACAAGTGTTTCTCTGGGATGTGCTAAACAGAATATTAGTATGATGGGATGATTGACTGTGATACTCAGCACCTTCAATAGGTGTCCGTACACTTTTTACAAACATTCCTGGTAAAGAGCCCAGATATTTTTTTCTTTTCTGCAGAGCTTGATACCAAGTTGCAAAAAGCAATTGAAACTATCCACTTGCTGATATACATAGGGCTGTATAATGGAATCTAGGGCTGCAAATAACCATTATTTTCATTATCTATTAGTTGGCCGATTAATCGATTCATTGGATTAAAAAAAAGTAAAAGTAAAAAGATAGAATTTGGGGGAAGGGACCATATGAAAGGGTGGGTGGCAGCTCCGGACTGGAGAGAGAGGTAGGGAGGGTGGTGGCACAGGACTCCAATTCCAGGTAAGGATAACACACTAGCGGTAAAGCTCCTCCACCCAGTGGCAGTACTCTAGTTATGCTACTATTGTAAACTAAATAAAAACAAACTGGTCATATCTGACACAAAACTAGAACTAATTCATACAGAGTAAAGTAGTGGCCAGTCTTCAAAAATCAGCTCCTATGTAGTGTGTGAGGTTATTATCATTTAACTCAGTCTGGCTCTATACAGTGTGTGCTGTACACGAGCCAATTAATCGATAATGAGAATAGTTGACAACTATTTTCATTATCGATTAGCGGTTTCAGCACTAATGGAATTATCGATATATTTAAGAAAGGTTTAAAATTGGTGCCTGGAAATTATAGACCTGTGAGCTTAACATCTGTGGCTGGGAAAGTATTCGAGGGTTTACTAAGGGATAATATTCAGGAATTTATTGGGAGGTATAATGTTATTGGCAAAAATCAGCATGGTTTCATGAAACACAGATCATGTCAGACTAACCTAATTACGTTCTATGAGGAAGTAAGTAGAAGTATAGATCAGGGGGTCGCAGTGGATGTGATTTACTTAGATTTTGCCAAAGCTTTCAACACAGTTCCACACAAAAGGTTACTATTCAAATTAAGAAAAATTGGTCTAGATGAAAATACTTGTTCTTGGATAGAAAACTGGCTAAAAGATAGGGTACAGAGAGTGGTCATAAATGGTACATTTTCAAGATGGACACCAGTGGTAAGCGGTGTCCCTCAGGGGTCTGTTATAGGACCAATACTATTCAATTTATTTATAAATGACCTTGAGATAGGCATTGAAAGTCATGTATCAGTGTTTGCAGATGACACAAAACTAGGAAAAGTAATACAATGTGAGCAGGATGTTACTTCGCTGCAGAGGGATTTAGATAGATTGGGGGACTGGGCACTTAAATGGCAGATGAAATTTAATGTAGATAAATGCAAAGTTATGCACTTTGGAGTGAAGAACACACAAGTAATTTATACCCTAAATGGTACGGAGTTAGGGAAATCCAAGCAGGAGAAGGATTTGGGAATAATCATAGACTTCAAACTAAGTAACAATGTGCAATGTCAAACAGCAGCCGCCAAGGCAAGCAAAGTATTGGCATGCATTAAAAGGGGAGTTCATTCACGGGATGAAAACATAATTTTGCCTCTGTATAAATCAATGGTCAGGCCGCACCTTGAATATGCCGTGCAATTTTGGGCACCGGTCTTAAAAAAAGATATTATAGCGTTAGAAAAAGTGCAGAGACGGGCAACTAAATTAATAAGGGGAATGGAAGGGTTAAATTATGAGGCAAGATTAACAAGCTTAAACCTGTTTAGTTTAGAGAAACGGCGCCTTAGAGGGGATCTGATAACCTTATATAAATATATACGGGGCCATTATCAACCATTGTCTGATAACCTATTCATTAACAGGACTATACATAGGACAAGGGGTCATCCATTTGTGAGAACAATAAAGCTGTGGAATTCTCTGCCTGTTGAGGTGGTTGGGTCAGAGTCTGTACAGACTTTTAAAAAACGACTAGATGATTTCCTGCAGAAACAGAATATTAACCACTTTGATGCTGAGGACGCGCTCAGCGCGTCCTCCGCATTCCCGCTGGTGTGCGGAGGACGCGCTGAGCGCGTCCTCCCATTGGGGTCAGCGTTCGGCGATCGCTGGCCCCTCCGGTGCGGGCTGACATCCTGGATATCAGCCCGGCATCCGGAACAGCAGCCGCCGGAATTAGGTGTCATCGCGGGGGCGCGATGACACCTAATTCAGGCGCCCCCCCCCCCCGCATGTGCGGAGGAGGCGCCTGAAAGGGAGGGGGGGGGGAGGTCCTTCGGACCTCTCTCCCTCCCGATCGGCGGCTCTGCGGGGGTTAACCCAGGCATCATTTGGAAGGGCACAGCCTGCCCTTCCAAATGATGCCTGGCATTAACCCCTGGGGAGCTGGATCGCAAATCGGCGCTGAAAAGCGCCGGTTCGCGATCCTTTCCCGGAGCTGGCCGACATCTTGGATGTCGGCCAAGCCTCCGGGAACTCCCCCTGAGGACTGGCGTCATCGTGCGTAGCACGATGACGCCAGTCCTGGACTTAACCCTTGACTGCCACCAACGGTGGAGATAGGGAGTTCCAATGAACTCCCTATCTCCCGATCCGTGGCAGCTAGGGGTTAAATTTTGGTATGGTTGGATCGGCCAGAGCATGGCCGTTCCAACGATACCAAACATGAAAGTGAAAAATTTTGTAAAAAAAATAAAATAAATGAAAAATAAAAATAAAAAAAAAAAAAATTTTTTTTTTTAAAAAAAAAAATAAACACTTTTTTTTTATTTTTTTTGGTTTGTTAATGCAGCAATATTGTTCCCATTTCAATTATAATGTGAACAATGATGCTGCACTAACGATTTTTGTATGCGGTGCGTTTGTTAAAAATAGTGTCATTTTCCCCCAAAAAAATGTAACGAGACCCCATCTCTAATTTTTTTAACAAGCGCACCCCATACAAAATATAACCGCAATTGCTCGCATGTTAAAATGTGAAAAAAAACACTTTACACGTTGTAAATTATTGAAAATACATATTTTATTGCATTTTTTGTTATAATATACAGACATGACATAACGTATACATATAATAATGACATATTATTAATCTACCGAGTCTGACGGAAAGAACGATATATAATATGTCTGGGTCATATACTAAAATAAGCCTTCAAAACACGTTTAAACATGATGAGCAAAACCGGTAAAAATGACCTCAGCACAGAGGTGTGAAAAGCCTCAGCAGCGAAAGGGTTAAGGGTTATAATATTTAATATGTGGGTAAAAGCTTCTTGATCCAAGGAGAAATCTGACTGCCATTCTGGGGTCAAGAAGGAATTTTTTCCCAGTATGATGCATATTGGCAAGCATTTCAGACTGGGTTTTTTGCCTTCTTTTGGATCAACAGCAGTAGGTTATGTGGGAGAGGCTGAACCCGATGGATGCATGTCTTTTTTCAGCCTATATAACTATGTAACTATGTAACTATAGTAGATAATACAAAAATGATAGAAAAATTAGTCCACATATCAAGGAAAATATTTGACATGTTTCTGATAGATACATATGTTTAAAAATTGTACTCAGAAACAGGCTAAATATGTTCCTTGGCATGTGTAACCATAACATTCCACCCATAATCCCATGTTAAAAAAATAATTATACTCCTATTCCTATCAGAAACAGAGTAAATATATTCTATGAATGCAGTCTGCATCCCTGAAGAGCCATGAGCGAAACGAGTGTTGGATGCACAGCGCAATTTGTGGCTCACACATCTTTTTGATACCAAGTTGTGTATCGGTTTGGAATGTTGGTGGATTGATAGAATACTAGTTGCTTAAATTAGTATGGACATATTGAGCCCAAGGGAAATAAGCATCTACGATTACTGCACATGCACTCTGGAGAACTTTTTTTTTTTTTTTTTATACTATGGAATGTTCAATATTGACTAGAATTTTACTTTTTAAGAGCTTGCAACATACATATATTTCCACCGCAGCCTGTAGCTAGGCATATGGTTCATTCCTTAGTTTAGTTGGGAAGTAATTCCCATTGTTTATATTCCCCATGTTTACAGGTGGAATAATATAAAATAATTATTTTTACCTTTGCAATAATTACGCATATTTGTCCTGTTTAAGGGCTTGGAGTGGTGTATATTCCAGGGAAGGAACCTCTGGTTCACGGTCATAATGAATGGCCGCAACTCATATGGGCCTTGTCCCCTGCTCCAGCATTCGTGGCCACCTCCACTCTCCTCACCCTCAAGCTGGGATGTGATCGGTGGGATTATCCCTCCGGTTGCACTTTGGGTGCTCGGGGCCATTTGGGGTGTGACAGCACAGTGTTGGCGGTTCGTGGAGCCCCGGACCGGGAGTGGGTTCTGGCGTGAGGCCGATCATCTGATGTCTCCAACCGAGGTGCAGCTATCCCCCTGACATGATCTGCTGCACCTGGTAATTCTTGTTGGGTCTCTGCCGCCTTCACAGGACATCGGCTTTGCCTGGCATCGGCCTGCTTGCCACCGGGAGGAGTGTGGGCCCTGGCCGCCACCTTAAGGCCTACTCCATCACCCTTCCGCAGATTGACAGTAACAACCAGCCAGGTAGAGCACACCCTGCAGGGGCGGGCCCCCTCACGTAGTGAGGTTAAATTTCTCATTTCCTCTATTCCTTTGGGGAAATTTTTCCTGGACTCGCTGCTGGTTTCCACATCTGCATTTTCAAATAATATTTCTATTATTATCGTGGGATTCTTATCCCAAAAAAAATTTTGGACCTCTCCTGGTGAGGACTATGTTGTTTTATCCCCCCTCCCCTTATACGAAGTAGGAACAATAAAAGACAAGACACTAGAGGTCTAGAGATATGCAGAAAAAAGCCCCCCCCCCCACCTTTGAGTGAAAAGGCAAAAGACTCTATACCACTGCAAAACTCCACTCGCTCTTATTGTTGAACTTAATCGATTTGTCAATTTGTGGTGAAATTGTCCTCCAAAAAACATACTCCAAAACCTCCTAGACCTTTGAAGAAACATTCACTGCTCACTACATTGCCACCATTCTTATCCCCTATCCCACAAGACTAGGAAGAGGACAACAGGTCCACACGCTAACAAATCTCGAATAGGATTCTCACACCAGCAGGGAAAATGGCCAAAGAGGTCGCCTCTGTCCACAAACCCATCTTTGAGGCACAATTCCAACAACTTAAACCCTCCATTGATAGTACTCTATCACTGTTTCAATTGCACGCTACACAAATTTCGGCACTGGAAGCCAGACAATCTGCAACAGATGACGACCTAACCTCGCTGAAGGTGACAGTCCAAACCCAACAAGCCTCAATCTACGATCTTCAGGATAAGCTGGATGATCCGGAAAATAGGAGCCGCTGCAACAATCTGTGTTTTATTGGCATCCCTGAAATCGGTCGCACTACAAATTCAATCACTCTCCTACAGGAGTGGCTCCCGTCTGCAATCTCTATACCTGTCAAAAAACACCGACCGCTCCAAATCAGGGCTCATCGCCTGGGAGCGACCGTCCCTGCAGACAATGCAAGGCCTCATACGGTTATTGCGAAATTTCATCAAGACGCACTAAAAATTCTCACAGCTTACAAAGAATTGACATCGGTTCTATTTCAACAATGAAAAGTCCGAATCCTCAGAGGTTTCTCCTCTCAAGTCACACAGAGGCGTCAGGCCTTCACCCCTACCTACTCAATGCTGTACAGTCAAGTCCTCAAATTTGCCCTCCTCTATCCAGCTACTCTAGGTCTTCAAATTGGGGGCAAAACCCTCTCTACAACCCCCCCTACAGAGGCCGACCTTTTCCTTCATCACGTTCTGCCGTCTGAAAAAAAAAAAATTGTGCCCATATAAAAATCTCTGGATATCTCAAGCGTTCCTATGTAGAAATCAAATTGTATAATTAATATCCCCAGGATAATTAGGGGAATACGCTTTGAGGGCTGAATCAGAATACCTAGCCAGGTAAAAAGGTATTTAGCCCACAAAATTAATGAAAAAGAATATGCAAAAGGTCGGCTGGAGCTGCAAGTACAGTATAGTGAATAAAACAGAATATCTAGACAGGCCGGAGAGTCGATAAAGTATGAAAGAAGAAAGGCAGAATATTCAGGCAGAATGGAGAGCAGAGCTCCTTTACGTGAATAAATCAGAATATTTAGGCAGGTCGGAGGGCCAGGTTTAACTATAAAGAAATGCAATATCTAGATGAAGTTTAGACAGGCTGAGGTGTCCATTACTACTCCGAGAACGGCAGAAAAGATTTCGAAAGGTGTGATAGGTTATCCAGTGAATGGGTCAGGACATTTTTTTTGGGTTGTAGCATCGAGTTGCATTCAAAGACAGTTTAAGATTATTTAGGGAGGTGGAGAACAGTTCTGCTGAGAACACACTGAATCATATAGGCAGGAGATAAAGGGACATTCGAGTCAATGACTGAAAAGCAGTATTTAGGATGCATGGCGCAGACCGTATTATGCAATAAAGACATTAGTGCGTTAAGGCAGGCTGACGGGTCAAATAGATCTGACACAAAATCCTTAAAGGGATACTATATGGCAGGCTTCAGCAACCTTGGTCCTCCAGATGTTTTGAAACTACATTTCCCCTAATGCCCTGTAACCCTAAAGAGGACTCGAGCATCATGGGAGATGCAATTCAAAAACATCTGGAGAGCTAAGGCTGCTGACCCTTTCCATAGGGTCAATACAGGAAGGACAGAAGGGTTAAACATTAACCCTATCCAACCCTCTCTGAACCTCACCTCCGGTTTTAATCATTTGGTAAGAAGAATTCCTACACCTTGAATATACAAGAATATCTATGAAACCTGGAGCACCAGGTACATTCAGTACATGATTTGGAATTTATAGGTAGGATGGAGATCAGATTCTACTCGTTGATTGATAGAATATTTTTTTTTAGGCTGGAACATTAGATTCTATTAATCGTATGAAACAGAACATGCCAGGAAAACGGTTTTACATTGAACTAGAATAATGAGGCAAAACAGAAATTATATTCACAGAATGAAAAAAAATGTTAATGGAAGTGGCGCATCATACTCTGGGCAATACAGTTACAGATGCAAGTATTTATAAAGCGCTAACAAGTTCTGTAGCACTGTACAATGGGAGACAGACAGAATAACAAATATACATAACCGTTACACACACAGAACAGAACAGTAGGAGAGAAGACCCGGCTTGAGAGTTTACAATCTAAGAGGAGAGGGGTGAGGGTTAATAGCAGATTATGTGAAGTAGCAGGGTGCATGTGGGCTGTGTGGGAAGATGGAGCAAGAAATGTACAGTGGGGGATTATGGAGTGAGCTGATGTGTTTTTAGAGACTTCTGAAAGGACTGGAGAGAGAGGGAGATTCTAATAGTGCGGGGAGGGAGTTCCATAGAAAGGGGGCGGCTCGGGAGAAGTCCTGAAGGCAGGAGTTGGGCTTGCGGGTACGAGGAACGGATAACCTCAGATCCTTGGCAGAGCGAAGTGGTCGGGACAGGATGTACCTGCTAATAAGGGAGGAGATGTAGGCAGCGGCGCAGGTATGGAGAGCTTTGTACGTGAGCACTAGTATTTTGAATTACTAAATTTTCCTATTGCCAGGACGGAAAGTTCGAATTTTAAGAATGACTCGCCGATTTTACAAAAATACAAGAAAGAGAAGCAAATAGGAACCTGAGTCCATGCCTTAAAATTGGATTCTAAAGGAAACAGGGAGCCAGTGTAGAGAATGACAAAGGGGCAAGGTGTGAGAGGTGCGGGAGGTGAGGTGTGAGAGGTGCGGGAGGGGAGTTGGATTAGTCTGGCACAGGCGTTCATTACACACTGCAGAGGGAGAATCTGGGATCTCTTAAGGCCAGAGAGGAGGTTGTTACAGTAGTCAAGGCGGGAGATACCGTAATAAGAGCTTGGATGAACATTTTAGTAGAGTCCTGATTAAGAAATGGACGGATGTGTGCAATGTTTTTTAGGCAATGAATGACTCTCAATGTCCGCTCAGACAGTCACATCAGACTGCAGAATGAAAGAGCATTAATTGACTCTGGAGCAGCAATCTTTACAAAACAAATATGACTAAACACACAGCACAGTCAGTAGGCATTGGATAAATTGTGTACCAATTCAAAATGTTCTCACCTTTTCATGCTCACCCATGAGGTGTCAAAGATACCCATCAGCCTTAATACACCTTCCAGAATGTCTCTGATGATATCTGGAGGCATGCGCAGAGATCGGATCTCAGACAGCGATTCAGGTTTGATATTTCCAACGGCTCGTTTCGCCTCATCAACCAAAGGCTAAGGAAAATAAAAAATATTAATGTTTCAAATACTGACCGTTTAGAATGTAAGTGCCCTGGGATCAGGTCACCCTGTATGGGTTTCCTATGGGAAAGACATGTCAAAAAGAGACGCGTTGTTAAGAATGACGCACCAATTCAGACGTGGATGAATTTGATCGTGCAGAATTCAGCTGCGGACAAATTTAACACTCCAACTTTGGGGTTAGAAATAAGGTTGAAGTTAAGGTTAGGGTTAGGTTACCATTTGAGCTATTTTGAGTGTTAGAATGAACTGTAACCCTAAACCCTAGCCCTAACATTCTGCTCCATTTTTAGTCAGATTCTGCCCCTTCTTTGGACACAAGCTATCACCCTAATTCCAGCTAAGAAAAAAATGCTCCATTTTGGACCGGAGCGTCGGATTCAGCCACGGCCGAATTCCAAAGGCATCCGATTCGGTAGTGGCAAAATTGGCATTTTATTTTTAAAGACAAGTCTTTTTTTTTTTTTTAAGTGTCTTTTCCATAGTAAAGTCTCTCTAAGCAATGTATCGGACATTCAATACCGTGCCGTAATTTAGTGTAACCTCAGCACTGCAGAATACATTTGTGCAATGCGAATAAACAAATAATAGCAATGCAAAATCAAATGAAAGAGCTATCGAGCGCTATTCACTCCTGATTTAGGTAATGATTCCCTATGCAACTAGAAGAGCCCATGCTGAAGCACCACTTGGCTATTTCAGGCTAGTTGCTCTGGTCGGTGTCCACTAAGAGCATAGTGAGCGGAGCCCTTTGTGTGGAAGAAAATGTTAAAGAGACAGAGAACATTTATACCGATCCAGGATCTTTACCTTAATACAACTACATTTTTACTTTATCAGGAACTAAGATAGTCTTTGAATAAATCTCACACTTTAATATTCCACACACACAAAAAAAACATCCTACTTCCCGTTAACCTCCCTGGCGGTCTAATTCTGATATATTTTATATGTCAGAATCGGTCCTATTTATTCTGGCCCCCTAGCGGTATAAGTGTGGCTCGGGGGTTAACTTTCAATACTGAGAGCGGTATCCCTGAGTCACACTCAGGCTGATACTTACATGTCCTGCGCTCCCTCGCTGTCCCCGCAGTCACACTGCAGCCGATCGCGACATCACACTTCCTGGTTCACTCCTCGCGAGAAGGGAACCAGGCAGTGTGACGTTGCGAGCGGCTGGAGGAGACTGCAGGGATCAGCGAGGGAGCGCAGGACATGTAAGTATCGGCCCGAGTGTGGCTCAGGGATACCGCTTTCGGTACAAAAAGTTAACACCGAGCCACACTCAGGATTACCGTCAGGGAGGTTAATGATCAATATAAGCCCTGGTTAAGAATATTTTATATATTTATTGTTTATTTAGCATATGAAGTCTATTTTGGCTCCACTAGGTTGCATTCACAAAAAGAACCAATAAACAAAACAGCATGACAAAATACATGAAGTTGAAAAGCTGCCAAAACGTTATTAAACCTTCCTGGGGCGACGACTCAACAGGGCTGGCCTAAAATGACATCTAGTTGTTGCAGACGTACAACTCCCACAATGCTTTGCACATCTTAAGGATTGAACTCTGGTTCTATAAAAAGTCTAGAACCTAACTTTTGTTCAATAATCTCTTGTCAATCTTCATAAGCCACTCGCATTACCTGCACTTCTTTCAGCTCATCTTCGATTTTCCTCTTCCTTTCTTCGATTTTCAGCGACTCTTCTGCAATTTTTTGTTTAATTTTCTCCATTTCGGTTTTCTGATCACTGGCATTCTGCAAAATATCCACAAGCGTAGGTTTATTTCACTGGATTTGCAAAAGTATAACAGGAAAATTTTTTTTTTTCCAAAGCCCCTGGATGCTCGCAGCTGAGCGTTGCCACGAGCATCCACTCTATTGGGTCTATAGGACTCCATTGAGCCAGACGCCGGCGATCACATGACCTGCCGGATCTCGCCTCGCGAGATCCGGCCGGGCAGCGTTGTGATACGCAGGGGGAGACTGAGGAACTTTTTCCCCCAGTCTCTTCCTGCTCCCGCCGGACGGAAGAGGCAGTTGGAGCCGCGGTCCTCGCCGTGAGACAGGAGGCGAGTATACAATCACGTTTTTTATTTTATTGGATGGCGTTAACGGATTCTACAGAAGCAGAATCCATTAACACCAAATCCTGGCTGTGGTTAACTTTTTGCTAACCGCGGCCAGACATTAAATCAGCGTTAGGACTTTGTAATACTAACATTGATTAACACTTTGCTCTCCCTATACTTAACATGGGGAGTGCAAAGTACAGTAACCTCGCGCTGAAAGGCACAAGGTACCAAACGCAAACGGGTTACTTAACCCGTTAGCGTTTGAATTGTAATATGCGGTAGCCATCACAGCTAACATTAACGCTCACGCAGGTGAGCATTAACGTTAGCACCAAGATTGCAATGTGGCCCCCAGATTCTTAACACAGCAGGCCTGCAGACACATCAGAAAGTAGTGGCAATTAGTCAGACAAAAGGGAGTATACACACAGCAAGTCAGTTTACCAAGCCATTAGTTTTGAGAAAAATATAATTAAGTATAGTTTGAAGAATCCTATTTACTTTCCCTGTAATCACTTGTAAAGAATTCTAGCCACACAAGTCTGACCCTGTACAGAAACGTACCCTAAGGACTCCAGGAGGAGATACTTGCTGCGCCGCGGAAACACTAAAGACTGTATCACTGAAGGTAGCGCATGGTTCCTGGGCAGGTGCCGAAGCAGCGACTGCCCTGGAATTTCACGTTAAAATGGGGGAAGCCCGCAGGCTCAGCTTTTTCTCGTTATCATCCTCATTTTAGCGTTAGCTATAAAATCTAGCCAAGGTTTATTAGAGCACACAGAATTCGAACAGCACTAGTGGCCTGCACTACAGCGAGTCTCTGCTCAGGTCTCACAAGGAGTCCATCGTAAGTGGCTCCATGTGATTTCTATACATGCAGCACTTCAGACACCGATGAATAGCCACATGGAATAATACAGATGTTATCTTATAAGAGTCCAAGTAAATCCTCAGCATGTCGTCCCGTTACCTGCATGGATGTTGTAATCTCCTGCAATGCTGAATCAGCTTCTGTCTGTTTCTTCTTCAATAATAAACTCTGTTCCCCAGCCTTTCTTTTTAATTCATCCACAAGGGACTTGGCTTCATTCAATTTAGATACTCCAGCCTATATAGAGATAAAATGCATCACATATATATCCTGCAATGCATAAAACTGAATTCCCATCTGTTTAAATCCTACCTCAGGTGTTTATAAACATTCTGAGGTATGTTTGGATGGAATGTTCTGATTCTGGTGTGCCACGTATTTATCAGAAATAAAGGTCTATTCACAAAGCATCGAAATTTCCTTGCTGTTCACGTCGGCAATTCTACTTCGCTGAATTCACGATTTAGCGAATGGTCACCGTAGTGCGCCAAAGATGGGGTCGCCAAAGCCTCATGAAAAAGATGGAGAAAATCGCAGAAGAGAACCGAAAAGCGCCAAAGTGCAAATTCCAGTGAAGAAAAGATTTCAAACCCATAAAAAGTGCATTAAAATGTTTGTAAATAGTAAAAAAAGATCCTTTAAAAAAATAATTAAAAGGTCTGTTGCAAAAAAAAAAAAAAAAACTTTTTGGGAAACCGAAAGGGGTTCTAAAAAATAAATAGGCTTTTTGCTGGAAATGAAAATATATATAGAATATTTTTTATTTTTTTTTACATTGGATCCTATGGGATTCACCTGTTTAAACCTGTAGAACTGAAACACCAAAATTAGGGCAAGTACCTTTACAAGTCTCCGTGTGGTAGGATATCGGTATATATATACTGTAAAAATCCTGGTTTGGAAATGAAATGCTGATGTGATTTACAAAATTATCTCTTACAATCACTTCACAAGATCACCAGAGTGATCTCCCTTTTTTCAAGTATTGATGTTGGCTGAATATAGTTGCTTGAGGCAACACACACACACTTATTCATACATAAGAATGATAGGAGTTATTTACATATATGAAATGGAGTGCTGTCCTCCTGGTTTGTTAAACACATATAAATATGTTTAATATTACAGAAGCCATTTGCACATCACAGCAATTCAAAGACCTGCGTCCCAGAGCTCCTGTGATACATTCCCCATATGCAGCAAGGAACGCTGGGTAAGACATGCAAATGACATCTGTCTCACTTTTTTGCATCCTGGGTCTGTTATTACACAGAACCTTTAAACCAATGCCATGTCATACTAGATGGCATTTTAAGCAGAGATCAGGTTTATGCAACTGGTCATAGATATACAGGTGAAACTCGAAAAATTAGAACATCGTGCAAAAGTTTATTTATTTCAGTAATGCAACTTTAAAGGTGAAACTAATATATGAGATTGTTCAAGCCGTGATTTGTCATAATTGTGATGATTATGGTTACAGCTCATGAAAACCCCAAATCCACAATCTCAGAAAATTAGAATATTACATGCAATCAATAAAACAAGGATTGTATATAGAACAATATGAGACCTCTGAAAAGTATAAACTGCATATGTGATCAGTACTTGGTTTGGGCCCCTTTTGCGGCAATGTGGCATGGAAGCTATCAGCCTGTGGCACTGCTGAGGTGTTATGGAAGACCAGGATGCTTCAATAGCGGCCTTCAGCTCTTCTGCATTGTTCGGTCTCATGTCTCTCATCTTTCTCTTGGCAATGCCCCATAGATTCTCTATGGGGTTCAGGTCAGGCGAGTTTGCTGGCCAATCAAGCCCAGAAATCCCACGGTCATTGAACCAGGTTTTGGTTCTTTTGGCAGTGTGGGCAGGTGCCAAGTCCTGCTGGAAAATGAAGTCAGCATCCCCATAAAGCTCGTCTGCGAAGAAAGCATGAAGTGCTCCAAAATCTCCTGGTAGACGGCTGTGTTGACCCTGGACTTGGACCAACACCAGCAGATGACATGGCTCCCCAAATCAACACAGAGTGTAGAGACTTCACACTGGACTTCAAGCATCTTGCAGTGTGTGCCTCTCCATTCTTCCTCCATACTCTGGGTCCTTGGTTTCCAAATGAGATGCAAAATTTGCTTTCCCTTCCACATAACATTCTATTAATGTGCTTTGATACAGCACTTTGGGAACATCCAACTTCTTTTGCAATGACCTTTTCAGGATTTCCCTCCTTATGGAGGGTGTCAATGATGGTTTTCTGCACAACTGTCAGGTCAGCAGTCTTTCCAGGATTGTGATTCCTACTGAACCAGACTGAGAGACCATTTAAAGGCTCAGGGACCCTTTGCAGTTGTTATGGCTTAATTAGCTGATTAGAGTGGGACACTTTGAGCCTAGAATATTGCACCTTTTCACAATATTCTAATTTTTTGAGATTGTGGATTTGGGGTTTTCATGAGCTGTAACCATAATCCTCACAATTATGACAAATCACGGCTTGAACTATCTTGCTTTGCATGTAATGAGTCTCATATATTAGTTTCACCTTTAAGTTGCATTACTGAAGTAAACAAACTTTTGCACGATATTCAAATTTTTCGAGTTTCACCTGTAGATATATATTACATGCACACACACCGTTATATATATACATATAATACTTTCTGGGGGAAAATCCCAAATATATGTATTAATATTTCAAAGAGAAAATACAAACACTGTGCATTTATCTCTGCTTTTCCATTTATTTTCTGACTAATCTGCCATGTTTGTTTTTAGATCCAATTTTTGGAGGTTTGGAGTGTGCCTGATATGTAGGCAGTTCTCTTTATTGCAGCAGGAAATTGCCTGTTTGAAGTCTGAGATTTGTAAATTATTTGTTAGAGAAACTCAGGCTATGACTGTTACAAAGCCACTGCCACAGAGGCCTCCTAGGAGCGGCAGATGGACTACTGTAGGATCTGGTAGACTTAGCGTTGTGGATAGAAAGCATGTCCCACAATCTGTGGCTCTTCTTAATTCTTTTGAGGCACTTTCAGAGTGTAGTGGTAAGACGGATGCAGGCTCAGACACCATAGTTGAGGAACCACCATCCACTATGCCTAAGGTATGCAGCACTGCAACCAAGGACAAAAATGAAAAGGTGCGACTTGATAGAAGGCAATTGTTGCTGGGTGATTCTATCATAAGAGGTGTTGAGCTGGAGAGTAGTGGTTTGGTGAGATGTCTTCCTGGGGCTACTGCTCGTAGAGACAGGAGACGTATTCTCAATATTGTCAAAGAAGCAAAGCAGCAAGGGGAAGTAGATGTTCTAGTCCATCTAGGGACAAATGACTTGGCTAGCAATGAGGTTTCTGAGATTAAGGAAGATTTTTGTGTTCTTGGAGGTGAAATACAGCAGATTGCGTCCACTGTGTCATTCTCTGAAGTTTTGGCCTGTGCATAACATTCAAGATAGGAAGATGCGCAATAGGGAATTCAATTTGTGGCTTCGGGAATGGTGTCGGGAGCAAGGATTTGGCTTTGTGTCCCATGATAGCTCTAATTGGAGCAGAAAGGAACTGTATAAAAAAGATGGTTTGCATCTTTCTCATAGGGGAACATATGTTCTCAGTGAGAAGTTCAAAGGTTTCACAAAGAAATATTAAACTAGGAGGGGGGGACAAAAGGGTAAACAATCTGCCCGATTGTCCCCCAAAACTAAATCGGAGGGTGCAAGCAACATGCGAGGTAAAAAATGACAAGCTCAGAGTCGTGTCTATAAATGCTTGCAGTTTAGTCAATAAAATCAATGAACTGGAGGCAATGATGGCAGCTGAAAAAGTAGATTTAGTGGCGGTTACTGAGACATGGTTCAGTGAGAAAAATAACTGGGACATAACAATACCGGGGTACTCTTTATATAGAAAAGACAGAGAAGGTAGGAAAGGAGGAGGAGTGGCCCTGTATGTGAAAAACAACATAAAAACGAACCAAATAAAAGTGAGCGAGGTGAACATAGAGTCAGTTTGGGTTACGCTAACATTGGCAATCCTACAGTAGCTCGTGTAGGTGTGATCTATAGACCCCCTGGACAAGTAGAAGAGCTAGATAATCTGCTGCTTGAGGAAATAGCCAAAATGGCAATGAAGGGGAAGTTATTATCATGGGGGACTTTAATCTTCCTGATGTGAACTGGAAAACCAAAATAGCTGGGTGCACCAGGAGTACAAATATTCTAAACTCCTTACTGGGATTATCTCTAACACAAGTAGTTGAGGAGCCGACCCGTAAAGAGGCCATATTGGATTTAATACTCACAAATGGAGGTTTGGTATCGGACGTTGTTGTAGGTGAAAATTTGGGATCTAGTGATCACCAGTCAGTGTGGTTTAATATAAGAACAGGGATGGAGCCGCACCACACAAAAACAAAAGTTTTAGACTTTAAAAAAACAGATTTTTCTAAAATGAGATTTTGTGTGGAGGAGTCATTATCAGACTGGAGGAGTTTAAAGGGAGTCCAGGAGAAATGGGATTATTTAAAGGAAGCATTATTGAAGGCCACAGGAAATTGCATTCGGCTTGTTAGCAAAAAAAAAAAAGGGAAGAAACCACTGTGGTACTCTGCAGAAGTGGCCAAAATAGTGAACAACAAGAAGATAGCATTCAATAATTATAAAAAAACTCAGCGTGAAGAGGATAGGCAAACCTATAAGATTAGGCAGAAAGAGGCAAAGCAATTTATAAGAGCTTCCAAAGCACACGCAGAAGAGAAAATAGCTCAGTCAGTAAAAAAGGGAGACAAAACATTTTTTAGATACATAAACGAGAAAAGAAAAGTAAAACAAGAATTAGTTAGATTAAAAACAAAGGAAGGAAGGTATGTAGAAGAGGATAAAAGTCTCGCTGACTGCCTCAATGTATATTTTTGTTCAGTCTTTGCAGAAGAAAAGGAAGGAAAGGGACCTCAGTTAGGAGAGAACACTAAAGAGACATTTACATATGAGTTTACAGAGGAGGACGTTCTACAGCAGCTGTCTAAAGTAAAGACAAATAAGTCAATGGGGCCTGATGGGATCCATCCTAAATTATTAAAAGAGCTCAGTGATGTAATAGCAAAACCGTTAACAAGGATTGGTTAAATAAATCTGTTAACAGGAGTCGTCCCAGAAGACTGGAAATTAGCAAATGTTGTGCCCATTTACAAGAAGGGTAGTAGGGAGGAATCGGGGAACTATAGGCCAGTTAGTCTTACGTCAGTAGTGGGGAAATTAATGGAAACCATGTTAAAGGAAAGGATTGTTGAACATCTAAAAACACATAGATTACAGAATCAGAAACAACATGGGTTTACCTCAGAGAGATCATGCCAAACTAATCTTATTGATTTTTTTGATTGGGTAACAAAAATAATAGACACAGGTGGTGCAGTAGACATTGCTTATTTAGATTTCAGTAAGGCTTTTGATACTGTTCCGCATAGAAGGCTTATCAATAAATAACTCACCTTACAGTCCTCTCCTCCTGTTTCCAACCCCAACCCTCCCAGATTGTGAGTTCCTACGGGAATAGGGCCCTCATCTCCTCCTGTACTGTTTGTCAAATGTTGTTCAATGTATTGTAACCCTGTCTATACTGTGCTTATTGTACAGCGCTGCGGAATATGCTGGCGCTTTATAAATAAAGAATAATAATAATAATAATAATAATAAATTGCCATCTTTGAGCTTGGATTCCAATATTGTTGAATGGATTAGGCAGTGGCTGAGTGACAGACAACAGAGGGTTGTGGTAAATGGAGTTTATTCGGCGCAAGGTCTTGTTACCAGTGGGGTACCTCAGGGGTCAGTACTTGGACCCATTCTCTTTAATATTTTTATTAGTGATATTGCAGAAGGTATTAATGGAAAAGTATGTCTTTTTGCTGATGACACAAAGATTTGCAACAGGGTTGACGTTCCTGGAGGGATCAGCCAAATGACAAATGATTTAGGTAAACTAAAAAAATGGTCGGAGTTGTGGCAATTGAGTTTTAATGTGGATAAGTGCAAGATAATGCACCTGGGACGTAAAAACCCAAGGGCTGAATATAGAATATTTGATACAGTCCTAACCTCAACATCTGAGGAAAGGGATTTAGGGGTCATTATTTCAGAGGATCTAAGGGTAAGTAGTCAATGTAATAGAGCAGCAGGAAATGCTAGCAGAATACTTGGTTGTGTAGGGAGAGGTATTAGCAGTAGGAAAAGGGAAGTGCTCATGCCACTGTACAGAGCACTGGTGAGACCTCACTTGGAGTACTGTGTGCAGTACTGGAGACCGTATCTCCAGAAGGATATAGACATCTTAGAGAGAGTTCAGAGAAGGGCTACTAAAATGGTGTACGGCTTGAAGGAGAAGAGTTACCAGGAAAGGCTTAATGATCTTAACATGTACAGCTTGGAAAAAAGACGAGACAGAGGAGATATGATAGAAACATTTAAATACGTAAAGGGAATCCACAAGGTAGAGGAAGGGAGTATATTTAAAAGGAAACAAAATAGCAAAACAAGAGGACATAGTCTTAGATTAGAGGGGCAAAGGTTTAAAAGTAACATCAGGAAGCATTATTTTACTGAGAGGGTGGTAGATACATGGAACAGTCTTCCAGTTGAAGTGGTAGAGGCCAAAACAGTAATTGAATTTAAGCAAGCATGGGATAGGCATAAGGCTATCCTAAACAAAAGATAAATCCAGGTCAAGTATCCATGTAATTGGGCAGACTAGATGGGCCGAAAGGTTCTTATCTGCCGACATTTTTTCTATGTTTCTATGTTTTACATTAAGCAGAGGTCGGGCAGTGCTCACCTGTAAGTGTTGCTGTCTCTTGGTTAGCTCTGCCTTTTTCGTGTTAAAGAGATTTCCGTACACTCGGAGGAAAGTCATGTACCGACTCGGAGTAGCACCATACACTTTGCAGGACTCGTGGATCATCAAAAAGGAGTTAAAAAATTCTGAATCACCTAATGATTAAAAGGTAAAAAAGTAGCAGAATGTCTAGAAACGTAAACACGGAGGAAACAACAGCACTACATCAAACCTGCAGAGTTCCGGGACATTACCTGGTGGGACCTTACTGTAGTCCATGCTCAGCTGAACGTTTTCCGGATTAGGGGAATCCACCAGCAGCATTCTAGGAATCTGAGAGGATCAGAAAAAGATTTAATTCCACAATAAAAGCATAATTAAATTGCAATGAGCCCATCTCACAAAACGCAAGTGGCTGCTTATCAAATTCCTAATTAGATTTCCAATAAATAGGTCAGGATTGACGAAACGGAAGACCCTTGTATATCATGGATCATCTCCTGGGGCTGTTTAGGCCGGGGTCAGATGAGTGCACTATGTGCGCCCATACTGACGTGCCTCCAGCCGTCCGTCGCAGCATTGTGACGCTTCGACGGGGCCGGCCACACGCTGTAGCGCGCACACGAATTGCGCGCGCTACAGTGGACATGCTGCAGACGTTCTGAAAGCCTCCCCGTCAAAGCGCTACGGCGCTCTTTCGACGGGGCTGCAAGGCATGATTCTCCACAGGAGGATCGAGTCTTGCAGCGCTGAGCGCACTTACTGCGCTCAGCGAGGCGGCCAGACGGCTGTCAGAGTGGAAGGAACGACCACTCTCACGGATGTTCTTTCTGCTCTGCAAACGCTCGTCTGACCCAGCCTTTGGTTTGATAAGGATCCAGGAGATTAAAAACATCATAAGATTTGCACTAGATGAAGCCTTGGAACCCCAAGTAATAGTCAACGAAGATCACACACGTTTATAACTGCAGAATCATTTATTTTGTTGATATTCAGGCCTGAAATTATGAACTCTGACTTTGTGTCCACATGGTGCTCTGTAAAAAACTGTGGGCCCTAGTCCATTGTTGACTCTAACATGGAGACGGTGCAGGATAAATGTGCACTTGCAGGTTTTCTCTTACCGTCTTCATGTTAACATCCTATTCCGGGGAAGGTGCTACCTCAGCGCCTTGCCCCAGAACGTAGCACTAACCTCCCCGATACCCATAGTAACAGTGCTCCCTTGCCACCGCGAGCATCAGCTCCTGGAATCCAAAGAGTCTTACACTTCCAGGCCACGAGATTGCACAACCCAACGGAGTGATCGCGGGGGAGACTAGGAAAGATTTGCTCCAAGTCTCTCTCTGCTCCCGGGGAGAAGCAGCGGCAGATTGGGACGCCCTTTTCACTGCAGGATGAGAGGTGAGTATGGGATTTTTTTTGGAGGATTTAGAGCGTGGTAAATGATTTTGTGTTTGTACAATCATCTCGATCCCAGGACATACTTGAAAACGAGAGAAATCTCAATGTATCCTTCCTGGTAAAATCCTTTTCAAATAAATAAATAAATTTAGCACAAGCTTTTAGGAGGTGGTAAAATTTTGCACTTCACGTCCCGTCGGTAAATTGTGCCGGCACTTTGTAATACCTCGTCGAGACACTAAAAATAGATAGCGTTCCCTATACTTAACATGGGGAGCGCAAAGTACAGTAAGATCGTGCGTGCCTTAATGACACGAAAAGTAGAGAATTCCACACCTGATCTCATGTGTCGAGGGGACAAAATTATTTAAAATGCCCTTCAGGCTGTGTGTATAAGTGTACATGAAACATAAATGGCTTTTGTATTTAGATTTGGGTCCCATGCCCAAGATATCACATTATTATATGCAAATAGAGGTGAAACAACTAATCGATTAATTGACAACTAATCAATGATTAAATTAGTTGTCAGCTATTTCCATTATCGATTAATCGGTGTCGATTAATCGTCCTGTGTACAGCACACACTGTTTAGTCAGACTGAGTTAAACGTAAATAACCTCAGCTTCAGAGCTGATTGGAGAAGAGGCGCTGCTGCTTTACTCGGTATGATTTTAGTTCTAGGGTTATGTTAGACACAACCAGTTTGTTTTTATTCCTTTTACAACAGTAGAACTATAACACAATCAATAGGATACTGCCACTGGGTGAAGGAGCTGTATGCCTGTGTTTAATACTTACTTGAAGCTGGAGTCCTGTGCCACCGCCCCACCCTCCCTGCCACACCCTCTTTGGTCAGGAACTGCCATTGGTCTGGTCCCTTTCCCCAAACTCACTCCCACACTCAGATTCGATCTTTTATCCGTACCCACTCTCTCTCACACTCAGGTCAAGTCACGTGAGCAAAGTCACTCCCTTCCACCTCCACTCCCTCCTCCCACTCAGTTTGTTGAGGAAATTATTAAAAAGGGACACTCTATGCACCCTGACCACTTTAGCTTATTAACCCCCAATTTCATGCTGACATCATAATCTATGACCAAGTGCTTTTAGCCACGTTCATTTGAGAAAGCAAACATGGGCTTAAGCTGAATTTGCAGCATCAATCCATCACTCTGACCAAGCACTCGCATACCTTGTGTGTGAAAAAGACACAAGATACGCAATTTGCGAATATACATACGAAAGTTACATACACTACGCAAATTACTTATGAAAAAGGGGGAGGGGTTGTGGTTATTTATTATTTTACATAAAATTCCTTTTAAGTAAACAAATTTTTTTCTATTTTTTTTTTATCCGATGAATCGATTAGTTGGCCGATTATTATTTCGATTAATCGATTATAAGAATAATCGTTAGTTGCAGGCCTGTATGCAAATATTCAAAAATCTGGAAAAAAATATGAGATCCATAACACTTCAGATCCCAAGCATTTTGGATAAGGGATCATCAACCTGTACTACCATTTGTGCTGTGAAAAGAGTGTCAGTAGTGCATTACAATATATCCCGCAGACGGAAAACTACAAAACGACCATGTTGAAATGTAGAGGACTTTGCTCAGATTAACATATAATCTAATTATAGAAATGCCCTACTGGGATTCATAAACTGATCCCTATATATACACCAGGGCTCAAAATTTCAAGTCCCAAGCTACTAGCCAGGCCTTAAGAGTTACTCGCCACTAGTTGCCCCACCTAACCCCTTATCCTGCCCTTCCTCTGCATTCCTACTCGCCCTCATGTAATTTCACTCGCCAAATGCGAGCGGAACTTTTGAGGCCTGAATACACTATTATTCATATTAATCCTATCAAGTGGGGGTTAGAAGCAAGGTAAGGTATTAGTAATTTAATGTAGGTCCAGGGGTCAAGTTGAGCAGGATATGTGGAAACACAGTTCCTCCATTATTTTAGCAGAGTTCCCATTTGCCCAACACGCTATGAAGCTCCTACTGTGTTTAATCATATGTTTCCATGTTAAGTCATAATATTATTTATTGTGCATTTTCAATAAAACACTGCCTACATTTAATCATATTAATATCAAATTGATTGAGTGTGGGTGTTATGTTAAGTGAGAGAGGATCTAGTTAATTAGGGGAGCAGAAATCCTGTAGTTCCTGCACTTATTCTGCAGGACTTGACCCCTGTGTAGGTCTCTATCTTAGTGAAATACACAAAACCTCCCTCTCTGTGTGTTAATACCCAAGAGCTATTCAATACGGTGACGGCGTCCTGCCATTAACTCCCATCAGCCTATGAAACATCTGTAACTCAGACCTAACATCTTCAGGCCCCAGAATTTAAAGTCAGGACGCACATACCTTCTTCATGCTCGTGTCAGACCATCCCTCCATCCACTGTACAGAGCACTTTTTGTACAATGCCGGGTTGCTTTCACAGTTGATGGTGAAGTTTGAGTTGGTGCAATCCATAATGAGAACGATATGCAGATTCTGCTGCACCCCTGAAATAACACACATAGCACTGCTCAGTTATTCTTCATATAAAGCGGGACCTGTGGTCCAAACGCTAGCTACGGGTAACGTCACCTACAGCACAAATAGCTTTAAACCATTCCTAATATAATAAGGATGGAGATCCAATGTCAGCGCAGAAGCGTAGCAAGGCATGTACTCACGGTATGTAAAATAACCAAATATAGGCCCGGTGAAACCGTCTTCAGATGCCTGATCCTTCAGCGGAGCCAACAGCGGCTCTAATTCCTCTATGGTGTACAGGCCAGGGACCTCCCCTGCAGAAAAACACACACAATTTCCATCAGAAAGAATCCGATGCTATAGCTAAGCTTGAAGTAATAAAATTGAATGAAATGCCTGAAGATTGAGGCAGCACAATCACCACTGAATGGCCTTGACACAAAGAATTCGGTCCCCAATGATTTCTGTGCTTCCTAAGCAGTAACATGATCCATTGAAAAACTTGTGGTCAGGTGGCAGATTTATCTACCAATATGCAAGAGGCTATGGACCTACAAAGCCCTCTCTAACTCCGCTGCCCACTACCTGTCCTCACTAATTACCAAATACACTCCCTAAGGTCAAACGGTGACCTGCGCCTAGCTTCTCCCCGCATCACCTCTTGACATGATAGACTGACGGATTTCTGACGTGCAGCCCCACCCTCGTACGGTCAGACTTTCCCCTAGTTTCCCTTCCTTCAAACACTCCCTTAAGACATTCCTATTTAGGGAAGCCGACCACCCAACTCACTAATACACCCCACTGCCCCAACTAGTCCATCGCTTTCGCCTTGCAGCCCATCGCTCTCGCCTTGCAGCCCATCGCTCTCGCCTTGCAGCCCATCGCTCTCGCCTTGCAGCCCATCGCTCTCGCCTTGCAGCCCATCGCTCTCCCCTTGCAACCCATCGCTCTCCCCTTGCAACCCATCGCTCTCACCTTGCAACCCATCGCTCTCACCTTCCAGTCCATCGCTCTCACCTTGCAGTCCTTTCCTCCTGTTTCCATCCCTAACCCTTCTAGATTGTGATTTCCCACAGGAATAGGGCCCTCGTTTCCTCCTGTACTGGTTTGTCAAAATGTTGTTCGGTCTCAATGCATTGTAACCCTATCTATATTGTGCCCATTGTTCAGCGCGGCAGAATATGTTTGCGCTGTATAAAGAATAATAATCCTAAAGATCGACATGGGGATGTAAACACCTGCTATCAGGCTAGAGAGGCATTACAAATCACTAAACCTCGTGACAGGCCACTGTGTGCAAAGCACAAGGGATGTGCGTGACTAATAAAACATCTAATTGTCAGACTTCCTGCAAAAACATTATATTAAAGGTGTGACGTGCGTCATTTGGACTTTGGGTGCAGGCCTGATTTGCTTTATTATTTTCATTGCCATTTCATGTGCAGAAGGTTTGTGTATCTGTTATTTGTTAATATGAGAAAAGTCCAAGTTTACCCTGTCAAGAATGTGCTTATCTGTTTCTAATTGAGTAGGTGGTTAATCTGTTGATTGTAATCTGTTATCCTGATTCCCATTGTCCTGCCTCGTTACAAAGGTTAAGTAATTTAATTTAGATTTAATTGTCTGTCCCAAATCTAATTATGTTTCAGCTTTCAAAAGGTAAATGTTTGTGCAATTATCGGTTTCAATATGATTAGGTCCCCCCAGCGGTTTCTAAGGAGGTTTTGTATATGCAAATGATCCCTGTGTGACCGTATAAATCCATGTGTGTGTCCATGAATAAACGAGTTCCATTCTAACCCTGAAAGACCTCAGATCTACAGCCTCGTCTTTTTTCTGGGGGATGCTAACAGGCTCTCTAGGTGTCCCAAGTCCTTGAGCTTCGTCTGAGGACTGGAGGAAGGCAGACGAGTCTGCCTGGGGAGAACACATGGGGTCCTGCAAGAAAGCGGCATTGGCAGATATGACCTTGTCAGGGTACAGAGATCTGTCACATAAGGGTTATAATATTGAATATGTGGGTGAAAGCTGCTTGATCCAAGATGAAATCTTACTGCCATCTAGGGTCAAGAAGGAATTATTTTTCCTGGTTTGCTGCATATTTGGAAATAAGGCCAAATAATCAATTTCTCAGGATTAGTATCACATTACAGGCAATTTTAGAGCAAGCTATACTGCGAGTAATTATCGGGATGCTTAAGCCACCATGACCACTGAATATTAATTAAAATAGTCATATGGCTAGTGAGCCACCCCATTCTATCACCTCTCCACCATGAAGGAGATCAAGCTCACTGGGCAGCTTTTGAGAGAAAGGGCGCAGTATGCTCATGGATGCAAAATGACATCAGTGCACACTGACCTAATTTAAGGAGTAGTGCCACTCATTGAAGAAAATCACTGGCCACTATTACAAAACTGGTGCCAACTTCGCCAGAGCTGTTGTAAATGAACTTAGCAACTCCATAGACTATAATGACTCTGTTAAGTTTACAACAGCTCTGGTTAAGTTAGCACCAGCTTCTAATACTGCCCGTTATGGGGCCAAAGTCTGAACTGCTTCCTGCAGGGGGAATAGTGTTGTGGAAAAAAGGGGCATATTACAGGCGCAGTAAAACAAACAATGGGAGAAGAAAACCAGGATGGGTGATTAGCAAGCGTTAATAAGTAACAGTTTTCTTTCCCCCACTCTTTTGTCTAGAGCAAGGGTTCAACAACCTTGGCTCTCCGGATGTTTTGGAAATGCATATTCCATGATGCTCGGCCACGCCTTAGATTAGCCGAGCCTCAAAGGAAATGTAGTTCCAAAATATCTGGAGGCACAAAGCTGCTGAGCCATTGGCTTTGAGTGTCCATTTAATTGCTTGAAGGAGATACCTGATGACAGCAGACTGTTAATCATCTCTAAAAACGTGGGATGAACAAACTGATAGTCCTCCAAAAGTAGCACGACTTGCTGCCCATCGATACCTGCCATCTGCATCACCTGCAGCAAAAAGAAGCAATTTAGAAATAGATAAAAAATATTACTAGTCCAGTTCACATCACATTAAAGGGCCACTACCACCAAAGAATGAAATGTCCTTATTGTGTTTATTTGTTGTTGCTGATATCTTACAGGTGTTTGTTTTTCTCTTGTATGTTTAGTTAAGAAAATATTTTACTCTATGTGTGTCACTGGGTGCATCCATTGTGGGATCTTTTACATTGTATTTTCTGCCTCCCCCAGCAGCTTTCCATCACTTACTCCTCACTGTGTGGCATAGAGCATAGAATGGACCCTACGGGTCGATCACTGACTCAAATCATTGCATTGTGCGGGATGTATTCAAAGGACATCACCAGGGGGTAGAGTAGAAGTGTTTTAAGCTCCCTGTCATATATCATTCAGCTGTCGTCTTTTATCTGGTGTAGCAAACAGAACACAATAGCCTTATCGAAACATTCCCTCCTCAACTCCACTTACTGTTAAATACTGTAGAAGATAAACCACAGCAGTAAAGTAAAACTTTTGCACAGATTTTGGTAAATGTTGCATCATGGGAAAAATCCACAAAATGTAAATAGGAGAAAAAAAAAACTAACTTTATTTTTTCCTTTTTACATGCAGATACTTACAAAGAAAAAAAAACAGCAGCATGTGTTTTATAATGTGTTTGTAATGCAAGTAATCTAGTTACAGCTTATTTAAGCTTATTTAATGGTCGTATCCATTTACCTAGATATAGGACCGCTAAGGGCTATATTCCATTCCTGACGCTAACATGTAGACGGTAAGCAGGAGAATGTGTGTTTGCAGATTTTCACTTACCATCTTCTTGTTAATGTCGTATTCCAGGGAAGGTGCCATCTCAGCGCCTCGCCCCGAAATGCAGTACTAACCTCCCTGATACTAGTTGTAGAGATTTTCCGCCACTGCAAGTATCAGAACCTGTAGTCCATAGGACTTCATGGAGGCTTGTGCTTCCAGGCCATGCGATAGCGCAGCGCTGCGCTGCACTAAGTGATCGCTGAGGAAGGCTAGGAACTATTTGTTGCCAGTCCACACTGTTGCCAGTGGGAAGATGCGGTGGATCGGGACACCCTTTACACTGGAGGATGAGAGGTGTGTATGGGATTTAATGGGGAGGTTTCAAAGTATGTTAAATGATTTTGAATTTAGCACCAGCTTTTCGGAGGTCAAGATCAGAATATCGATGCCAGACGTTAAACTTACTTTTAATAGCGCCAGCGCTTACATATCATAGTTACATAGGCTGAAAATAGACGTGCGTCCATTGGGTTCAGCCTTTCACATATCACCTATTATTATTATTATTATTATTTATTTATAAAGCGCCAGCATATTCCGCAGCGCTGTACAATAAGCACAGTACAGACAGGGTTACAATACATTGAACAACATTTGACAAACAGTACAGGAGGAGATGAGGGCCCTATTCCCGTAGGAACTCACAATCTAGGAGGGTTGGGGTTGGAAACAGGAGGAGAGGACTGTAAGGTGGAGAGTGATTGATGGTTGCGTCAGTGAGTTGGGTGGTAGGCTTCCCTAAATAGGAATGTTTTAAGGGAGCGTTTGAAGGAAGAGAAGTTAGGGGAAAGTCTGACAGTACGAGGGAGAGCGTTCCAGAGAGTGGGGGCTGCGCGTGAGAAATCCTGCAGTCTATCATGGGAAGAGGTGATGCGGGGAGAAGCTAGGCGCAGGTCACTGTTTGACCTTAGGGAGCGGGCTGGGGTGTATTTGGTGATTAGTGAGGACAGGTAGTGGGGCGCTGAGTTAGTGAGGGTTTTGTAGGTAAGGATAAGGATTTTGAACTTAATTCTGCAGTGGATGGGGAGCCAGTGAAGGGACTCGCAGAGGGAGCGGCAGAGACAGAGCGGCGGGTGAGGTGAATTAGCCTGGCGGAGGCGTTCAGGATGGATTGTAGGGGGGAGAGGTGGGACAGAGGGAGGCCAGATAAGAGATTATTGCAATAATCGAGTCGGGAGATTACCAGGGCGTGTATGAGTTGTTTTGTGGTGATCGCGGTAAGAAATGGCCGAATTCTGGAAATATTACGCAGTTGGTATCGGCAGGAGGAGGAAAGAGACTTGATGTGGGGGATGAAGGAAAGAGCAGAGTCCAGTGTAACTCCAAGACAGCGAACTTGGTTTGATGGGGAGATGGTGATCCCTCCACCGTGATAGAGAAGTCAGGAGGTGGGGAGGCATTAGAGGGAGGAATAAGTAGGAGCTCAGTCTTTGACATGTTGATCTTTAGGTGGTGGGAGGCCATCCAGGAGGAGATGCCAGATAAACAGTCACTGACTTTTGAAAGGACAGGGGGAGAGAGATCAGGGGTAGAGAGGTAGATCTGAGTGTCATCAGCGTAGAGGTGGTAATTAAAGCCAAAGCTGTTGATGATTTTGCCCAGGGAGGAGGTGTAGATGGAAAAGAGCAGAGGACCAAGGACAGAGCCTTGAGGTACACCAACAGATAGAGGCAATGAGGAGGAGGAGTTACCAGCAAAGGACACACAGAAGGACCTGTTGGATAAATAGGAGTCAACCCAAGCAAGTGCAGTGTCACCGAGACCCAGAGAGTTGAGGGTCTGTAGAAGGAGGGGGTGGTCAACAGTGTCAAAAGCAGCCGAGAGGTCAAGCAGGATGAGAATAGAATAGTGGCCGTGTTTTTTAGCAGTTAGGAGGTCGTTGGTGACTTTGGTGAGGGCAGTTTCAGTTGAGTGTAGGGGACGGAAGCCAGATTGCAGGGGGTCAAGTAGGGAATTGGAGGACAGGAAGAGGGAGAGGCGGTTGAAGACTAGTTTTTCTAAGAGCTTTGATGTGAAGGGAAGCAGGGATACAGGGCGGTAGTTGGATGCAGAGTTGGTGTCTAGGGATGGTTTCTTTAGTAAAGGGGTAACTAGTGCATGTTTGAAGGCGGATGGAAAGGAGCCAGTGGAGAGAGATAGGTTGAAGATGTGTGTGAGAGCAGGGGTGAGGGAGGAGGAGAGGGGAGGAATTAGATGTGAGGGAATGGGGTCAAGCGGGCACGTGGTGAGATGTGAGGAGGACAATAAGGAATTGACTTCCTCCTCAGTGGTTGGGAGGAAGCGGCAGAGGGTGGCAGAGGGGACCTGTGTGAGTGGAGGAGGCAGATAACTATCTTGTGTTGGGATGTTGCTTCTGATAGTTAAAGTTTTACTGAGGAAGTAGTCTGCTAGGTCTTGAGCGCTGAAGGCAGCTGAGGGGGAGGTGCAGGTGGGTGAGGAGGGTGTTGAAGGTGGACCAGAGCCGTTTAGGGTTGGAGGACAGCGTAGATATAAGAGATGAGAAGAAGGATTGTTTGGCCAAGTGGAGGGCAGAGGTGTATGACCGGAGAATAAACTTGAAGTGAACAAAATCAGCTTCAGAGCGGGATTTCCTCCAGGCACGCTCTGAGTGCGGGAGCATCTTTGCAGGTAGCGAGTTTGGAGGGTGTGCCAGGGCTGAAGCTGGCGGCGTGGGGCTTGCAGAGTCGAAGAGGAGCAAGAGTGTCAAGAGCAGAGATAAGAGTAGTGTTGTAGTGATTAGTGGCAGCATCAGGGCAGGTGAAGGATGAGGTGTGAGGGAGGTGGTGAAGTAGGTTGGAGAATTGATGGGGGTCCACAGCATGTAGATTTCTGCGAGTGTGTGTGCGGGGTGGGGGAGCAGGGTGTTTAGGAAGTCCAGATAGGTTGAAAGAGAGAAGGTGGTGGTCAGAGATGGGGAAAGGGCGACATTTGAACTCCGAAATGGAGCAGAGGTTGGAAAAGACCAGGTCAATAACGTGACCATCGCGGTGGGTAGGGAGGAGGGAGGATTGTGTGAGTCCAAGGGAGGACGTGAGTGAAAGAAGTTTGGAGGCAGCAGGAGCGGAAGGATCGTCAATGGGAATGTTGAAGTCCCCGAGAATTAGGCATGGAAGATTAGAAGACAGGAAGTGAGAAAGCCAGGTAGCAAAGTGGTCAAAGAACTGGGAGGTTGGTCCCGGTGGGCGGTAGATGACTGCCACCTGAGAGCCAGAGGAGAGAACAGGCGGATGCAGTGTGTCTCGAAGGAGGAGAAGGAGAGGGATGGGGGTGGAGGGAGATGCTGGTAGGTGCAGGTGGGAGAGAGCAGGAGCCCGACCCCACCATTTCTCTCTCACCCGGTCTGGGGGTATGGCTCAAGTGTAGACCGCCATGTGAGAGAGCAGCAACGGAGGCCGTGTCAGAGGGAGTTAGCCAGGTTTCAGTTAAAGCTAGGAGGTTGAAGGAGTTTGAAAGGAAGAGGTCATGGACGGCTGTGAGTTTGTTGCACACAGAGCGAGCGTTCCAGAGTGCGCAGGAGAAAGAGGACAGGCGCTGAGGGATGATGGGAATGAGGTTGCTGGGCTTGCAGGAGGTGATTTATGTGCGATGGAGATAGGATGAGAGTGAAGTATTGGATGTGTTGTGGGGCCAGGGTTAGGGGATATGTCACCTGAATAGAGTAACAGCAGGAGGGTGAGAAAGAGAAGGTGGGAATGGGATTTGTGGAGTGGGAGGCAGCACGAGAGTTAGAGGGAGACCATGTTCTGAGGAAACAAAGGAGCTCATGTGAGGCCATCATGTGGGACGAGAGGAGGGAGGGAGAGATGCAGATAGTGTAGGGGTCGGTGGTAGAGGGCAGGAGTTCCATTTAAGGAGAAAGGTAGAAGTAAAGAGTAGAAGCGTGAGAGAAAGCATGATATAGACTTGCGTTTACCCAGAGTAAAATTGGGCCTTGCAGTTCCTTTCTCCAGTCCCGCAACTCCAGGAATCAACTCTAAGCGTCCACTTAAGACTGTCACTTGTGAATGTCACAAGAGCCTGGGATAGTTGTTATATAGGACAGACTGATTGCAATCAGGCAGTTAAAAAGTCAACAGCTGAGCTAGATGGGCTGTGTCAATAGGGCAGGAGATTCACATGCTAATTAGCAAAGCAAATGGTGGAGAAAACAAAAATCAATAAAAAACAGAAAAAAAACCCCAAGGAAACGTTATAATGTGGGTGCCTGCGAATACTGGGTGATAATGCCTACCAGCAAAAGTATGCAGGGGTTCAGTTGAGCTGTGGGTGTCTGTGGATGATGGTGTGATAATGCCTACCAGCAAACGTATGCAGGGGTTCAGTTGAGCTGTGGGTGTCTGTGGATGATGGGTGATAATGCCTACCAGCAAAAGTATGCAGGGGTTCAGTTGAGCTGTGGGTGTCTGTGGATGATGGGTGATAATGCCTACCAGCAAACGTATGCAGGGGTTCAGTTGAGCTGTGGGTGTCTGTGGATGATGGGTGATAATGCCTACCAGCAAGTATGCAGGGGTTCAGTTGAGCTGTGGGTGTCTGTGGATGATGGGTGATAATGCCTACCAGCAAAAGTATGCAGGGGTTCAGTTGAGCTGTGGGTGTCTGTGGATGATGGGTGATAATGCCTACCAGCAAACGTATGCAGGGGTTCAGTTGAGCTGTGGGTGTCTGTGGATGATGGGTGATAATGCCTACCAGCAAACGTATGCAGGGGTTCAGTTGAGCTGTGGGTGTCTGTGGATGATGGGTGATAATGCCTACCTGTGAAGAGAGGAGACACAGGAATTAGGGATCGTGATGGCGTAGGGGGATCTTGGATAAAAGTCCTACTGCTGTTGATCCAAAAGAAAGCAAAAAACCCAGTCTGAAGCGCTCGCCAATATGCAACATACTAGGAAAAATTCCTTCTTGATCCCAGAATGGCGTCAGATTTCTCCTTGGGTCAAGCAGCTTTTACCCACATATTAAATATTATAACCCTTAATATTCTGTGTCTGCAGGAAGTCATCCAGTCGTTGTTAAAAAAGACTGTACAGTCTCTGACCCAACCTCCCCAACCTCCTTCCACAGCTTTATTGTTCTCTCCGTAAAATAACCCTTCCTGTGCTTAATGCTGAATTTCCTTTCGTCCAGTCTAAATGGGTGACCCCGTGTGATATTGGGTCGCAACATTAGCACCAACTATGAAACAGAGCCCAAGGTTGCTAAACACAGTGTCAAACACGCATAGCACTTTGGGGAGTTAACCGTGAAAAATAAATGTATATTTAATGAGTCCATCCTTACCTGTTTGAGATCATTTTTGAACTGTTTCAGCTCGTAGCCACGGGAAATCTTGGGTGTAACAAGCACAGCTCCATGCATGTGACTGACTAGAGAAGTGACTGTTCTTCGCCCGACGCCACTGCGACCTGCCAGCAAAAGAGAGCCACCCGGGACACTGAGAACTCTGTCCACATGGGACATATACTCCAGAACCTCATGGAAGAGCAGAATGTCCAGCTCACGGTTATCCCGACTGTACTGGATAACGCCCTAAGAAACATCATGTTAGAAAACATCAGTCTGCGAGCGGAAGAGCAAGACTATTTCAATCTTGATAATAAACAGCAAAAACTAAATGCGTAAACGTCCTTTAAAGCAATAGTCTTAAGATACAGGGTGCTCACAGGATCGCGAGGGGCAAACCTCCAGGTATAGATAAAAGGGATTCCAGACACTCCTAGCTTCACAAGAATACGGTACAGACGATGGTTCGGCTTCTCATGTTTGGCATTGGTGTTTAATCCAATCTACATACCTTTTTAATAACATCTTTTAAATCCACAGAGTTCAGTCTGCCAAGTGGCCGTCCATGAAGAGGTAACGATTGTCCTGGAGCAAATATCGAGCCCGCTTCATGTAGAGCCCCCCAGGTCACGTAAAACGAGTCTAAAATATAATCAGCTCAGCATGAAAGCCATGGCAAAACATCACGACTGTTCAACACCGTGAATCTGACTCTTACCAGAACACAGCCAAGATTTGCTAGAAGAAACAAAAGCTTCTCTCATAACAGAGACGCCCAACAAGAGTTTCCTAAAAGCCGAGCATCCATTATACAAAATGCTTGGGGACCAGAAGCGTTTTGGCTTTTGGGTTTCTTCAGATGTTCAGACATATCGGCATATAATAATGAGATCGTGGGGATGGGAACCAAGTCCACACACAAAATTCACGCCCACCTTACACACACAGCCTGAAGGGCAATTTATACAATATTTTTAATCATTTTGTGGCATCATGTAGGGGCTCAAAAAAAAATTCAGATTTTGGAAACCCCCCAGATTTTGGAATAGCTCAGATAAGGGATGCTCAATCAGTATATACATGCTTTTATGGTGCAAATGGTGCCACATGCTTTAAAACATCAGGCCTCCGGTGGTAGGGCATCAGTGTAGAGAGAGGGAAAACACCAGACCCATTTATCCCTTTCTTAGGCATCAAATGCCATAGCCTATTCCTAGCTTTATAAGATTATATAAAAGAGAACCAAACACAAAAACGCAAGGTGGGAGGAACAAAAAGGGACTGAAAAGTATAACAAACATAAATTATAGGCCTGGGCCCAAGAAAGTCATAAGATCAGGAATTTATGACTGGATGAAGTGCAGGGGGTAAGTACGAGATTTGGGTTTGAATATATTTTCATTGGGGCACATAATTGCTGTGGGTTTGGGTCGAAATCCTAACAACCAGGTTTCCGAAACGCCAACATCCCAACAGCCAACTTCCTGACAGAACAAGTGCCCGACATACCAAGTTCCCGACACAGACAACTCCCCGACGGCCAACTTCCTGACATCCAATATCCCGAGGGTTAACCCTCACCCTCTAACACCCTAAACCCTCACACTCTAACGCTCTAACCGTCCAGGAATTTGGATGTCGGGAAGTTGGGCTTCGGGATAATGGATGTCAGGACGTTGGCCGTCGGGGAGTTGTATGTGTCAGAAACTTGGTATATCGGGCACTTGTTCTGTCAGGAAGTTGGCATTTGGGAACCTGGTTGTCGGGATTTTGTCCAGCACCAGATTACTGCTACCCAAGTTTGGACACGGCCAAGGAGCAGAGAAATCATGCTCAGCTAAGCTTCTGTAACCTTCATTTAATATAAGTGGACTTACACTGTAATGAAGTCTCATTTTCTTATTTCAAATAAAAGCATCACTTTACCTGACATATTATCCAAAACATCCGACCCCCAGTCTCCTTGCAAGACGGACAATAAAATATTGTCAAAAGTATTCAACTCCTTAATGGTCACAAGTCTGTCGCTGAACAATCGGCGTGCCTCGTAAGCAACGATTTCCAGTACGTAATCTTGATTTTGCTTCGATGATCCTTACAAGGGATTAAAATAGAGTTAGTGAGGAAAAATGCCAATGCAGGAAAGACAACACATCTGTAACATCAGCATGGCATGCATATAGGTCAACATGTCAAAGACTGAGCTCCTACTTATTCCTCCCTCCAATGCCTCCCCACCTCCTGACTTCTCTATCACGGTGGAGGGTATCACCATCTCCCCATCAAACCAAGTTCGCTGTCTTGGAGTTACACTTGACTCTGCTCTTTCCTTCATCCCCCACATCAAGTCTCTTTCCTCCTCCTGCCGATACCAACTGCGTAATATTTCCAGAATTCGGCCATTTCTTACCGCTGTCACCACAAAACAACTCATACACGCCCTGGTAATCTCCCGACTCGACTATTGCAATAATCTCTTATCTGGCCTCCCTCTGTCCCGCCTCTCCCCCCTACAATCCATCCTGAACGCCTCCGCCAGGCTAATTCACCTCACCCGCCGCTCTGTCTCTGCCGCTCCCCTCTGCGAGTCCCTTCACTGGCTCCCCATCCACTGCAGAATTAAGTTCAAAATCCTTATCCTTACCTACAAAACCCTCACTAACTCAGCTCCCCACTACCTGTCCTCACTAATCACCAAATACACCCCGGCCCGCTCCCTAAGGTCAAACAGTGACCTGCGCCTAGCTTCTCCCCGCATCACCTCTTCCCATGATAGACTGCAGGATTTCTCACACGCAGCCCCCACTCTCTGGAACGCTCTCCCTCGTACAGTCAGACTTTCCCCTAACTTCTCTTCCTTCAAACGCTCCCTTAAAACGTTCCTATTTAGGGAAGCCTACCACCCAACTCACTGACACAACCATCAATCACTCTCACCTTACAGTCCTCTCCTCCGGTTTCCAACCCCAACCCTCCTAGATTGTGAGTTCCTACGGGAATAGGGCCTCATCTCCTCCTGTACTGTTTGTCAAATGTTGTTCAATGTATTGTATTGTAACCCTGTCTATACTGTGCCTATTGTACAGCGCTGCGGAATATGCTGGCGCTTTATAAATAAAGAATAATAAAATAATAATAATAGGGAGTTATTTCCAAGGCTGATGGTTCCCAATACAAGCACAGTGAGAACCATTCGATCGCCTGGACGCATGCTCGTGGATACAGACAGGTGGACCATAGGTGGAAACCTAGTCATAAATACTGACATTTGAGCTGAAGTTCAAAACATATTTTTCCCCTTTCTTCAAGTTTTTTGCGTTAGATATCGGATCTTAACAGCAACTCTTTACAGACGGCAGATCTCATTCACGAAGCACAGACATAAATATAACTAAATAATATCCCATAAGCCTGTCCCTGCTCTCAACCCCGTTCCAATGCCCCTTCTTCCCACCTTACCTGTCGCCCCTAACCCATTCCCCAATAAATTATGTCCATGGTTGCCGCTCTATGAGGATGACCTGACTATTCTCCTGCCGTTATTATACTGTATGCACACCATGTTGTATTATTACAGTGCTGGTTCATGTACAACAACTAAATGCAAAACAAAGTACCAACCTGCAGATAAATCGTATCTAAATAGTCCAAGGATCCACTGGGTAAGAATGCAGGGGGTAAAGAGGTAATGACTGTAATCATCGACAGAAAATCTGGCACGGACCTAAACGCAAGGAAGAATAATTAGGAATCGTTCAGGGAAATACATTTTATGAACAATTTACTGTAGATACTTGAGTATACCACGAGATACAGGTGACAAAAATAAACCTTAAAATTGGAGGGGGTCGCGGGATATTCGAGACCTCTGCATCGCGTGTAGAAAAAAAACTTGACTTGCTCGGCTGCACTAAGTGAGCACGTACCTGCCTCCCGAGTCCCGGCGCGTGTTCGACAAGGCTACAAAGAGCGATCCTCCAAAGGAGGAACGCGTTTTGCAGTGCTGAGCGCACTAACGTCAGAGTGGAAGGAAAGTCCACTCTCAGGATATTGTCGTTCTTAAGTGCGCTTGTGTGACCCCGGCATGGCACATTCATGCAGTACTTACAGTTGTGTTCAAAATTATTCAACCCCCACTGAAATTGAGTGTTTTGGCCAGTTTGACATTGATTTTGATCATTCAGTCATCTTGCTTACAATTAAATCAAAGAGGCACGTGTAGGTCAGACAGATATAACATAACATTTATAATGAAATAACCACAAATGTCTTTTCTGTGCTCACATCATTATCAGTTTTATTCAACCCCCAAGTGACATTCAATCTTAGTACTTAGTACAACATCCTTTTACAGTTATAACAGCTTTTAAACGTGAAGCATAGCTTGACACAAGTGTCTTGCAGCGATCTACGGGTGTCTTCGCCCATTAGTCATGGGCAAAAGCCTCCAGTTCAGTCACATTCTTAGGCTTGCGCACTGCAACTGCTTTCTTTAAGTCCCACCAGAGGTTCTCAATCGGATTTAAGTCAGGTGACTGCGATGGCCACTCCAAAATGTTCCAGCCTTTAATCTGCAACCATGCTCTAGTGGACTTGGAGGTATGCTTGGGATCATTGTCCTGTTGAAAGGTCCAACGACTCCCAAGCCTCAGGTTTGTGACGGACTTCATCACATTGTCATCCAATATCTCCCGGTACTGAAGAGAATTCATGGTACCTTGCACACGCTGAAGCTTCCCTGTACCTGCAGAAGCAAAACAGCCCCAAAGCAGGATTGACCCCCCGCCATGCTTCACAGTAGGCAAGGTGTTCTTTTCTTCATAGGCCTTGTTCTTCCTCCTCCAAACATAGCGTTGATCCATGGGCCCAAACAGTTCTAATTTTGTTTCATCGGTCCACAGAACACTATCCCAAAACTTCTGTGGTTTGTCCACATGACTTTTGGCATACTGCAGTCGACTCTTCTTATTCTTTGGAGACAGCAAGGTGGTGCGCCTGGGAGTTCTGGCATGGAGGCCTTCATTACGCAGTGTGCGCCGTATTGTCTGAGCTGAAACTTCAGTACCCACATCTGACAAATCTTTTCTCAGTTCCTCAGCAGTCACACGGGGACTTTTATCCACTCTACGCTTCAGGTAGCGCACAGCAGTAGAAGTCAGCATCTTCTTTCTGCCACGACCAGGTAGCGTTTCAACAGTGCCCTTTGCCTTGAATTTGCGAATGATGCTTCCTATGGTCTCTCTTGGTATGTTTAACATCTTGCAATCTTCTTATAGCCATTGCCCTTCCTGTGAAGAGTAATCACCTCTTCTCTTGTCTTCCTGGACCATTCTCTTGACTTCACCATGTTTGTAACCACACCAGTAAATGTCTAGAAGGAGCTGAGTATCACAGTCATTTTAAAGCTGCCTAATTGGTGCTTATTATGCTTTATTGCTGCTCCGTGACATCCACAGCTATTTTCAATACCTGATTGAAAACACTTGAATGAACCTCTTTTCTTCAGAGTGGTAGTCTTTAAGGGGTTGAATAATTGTGTCAATGAAGAATTCACAAAAGAAACATTTACTACTGTATTACAAAACCAATTGATGTCATTTTAGTTGCATATGGTTCTTTAAAAAGTCCTTGTAGGATTTCATTCTGAATACAATTACAAATGTACACTAAATTCCCTAAAACCCTTTACAGCATTGGGGGTTGAATAATTTTGAACACAACTGTACATGGCAACATGACGGTTTTCTAGGCAGGGTTTCATTTTAACCTCTAAGGCCAGATGCTTCTAACCTATAATCTGTTTTGCACTTTGAAAAGTATGCCAGTTCAAAATCACAAGCCCCATTTATATTGGGTTGCAGGGCTATTCACTTGCTTTCTGCTCGAATTGGTGCCCGTGACAGGGTACAGTGTGCTCATGTTGACCACTTGACAAGAGGAAGAGAATTCAATACCGACTTTGAAGGATTTTAATGGTTTATCGGTACAGTATACTTTTATAAATTTAGCTCCTCACGCTATATTCGAGTCTTGAGTCTTCCCTCATTTCCTTAATAAATCTCTATCCATCGCGTTATATGCGAGTCTTGAGTCTTCCCTCATTTCCTTAATAAATCTCTATCCATCGCGTTATTCTCGGGTCGCGCTATACTCGAGTATCTACAGTGTGTCAAAAAACCCACAATGTGTAGAGCCCCACTGGAGCAGCAACTGGGACTGTAATGGATAGCCCTCAACAACTATCTAGCATGGACCCAGGACATACTTGAAAACGAGAGCAATCTCAATGTATCCTTCCTGGTAAAATACTTTGCAAATAAATAAATGGACCCATGGAGTAAGAGGACTTAAGCAGTCAGACACCATCAGGACCATTTCTCTACAGGAGATGGTCGAGCATCAAAGGGGAACTCCCAAGGGCAAACCCTGGCCCTGGATTATTTCCTCCAATTCAGGAGAATGGTTCTAGCTATCACCTCTCCGTTCCCTTTTCAGGCTACCAGCAGAATGCCCTGGGGGTGGGTTCTGTCCAGGAAAGTCATGGTGGAAGAGAGGTATCAGGCCGGCACTGGTGTTGGAGGTTCCATCAGGTTTCCGGTGCTGGCTCCAAGGAGAATGCTTTAAAAGCAGGACACGCATGATGTCCGGGAAGGTGGGAGTCAATATATTCACCTGTTCATAAACCTGGACCATGGAACCTGCTAACTGGTGAATTTTCGCTAAAGAACTCCAAGCCGGGTGATTCTTCAGATTATTGCGAATGACGGGCTCCAGGTATGAGCTGCAAATCGTTTGCAACTGTTCTCTTTCAGGGTAGCTGTGAGAGTCAAGTAATGAAAAAATAACGTGTCTAACTCATGTCAACAATAATAACAACAAGCAATATTTATTAAGATACAAAAAGACATCAAACTGCTGGCGCTGCCCCTTTGAGCATGGGTATAAAGTATGTAACAGTATGCAAGGTGCAGCACAAGTATAAAGCTACGGAGAAAAGGCAGTAAAGCAAAATTAAATAGAAAAACAAAAGCAAAGCAAATTTTATGGTAATATCTTAGCGAGAGAAATGCTAGTGGAGCTAAATAGGTTTCAACCAGTCAGTGCCCTCCAACAACAGAAATGTGGTGCAGTAATGTGAGGGTACATGCGTGACGTCCTGCTACACACTATCGCATTAATGTCACAAAAACCATACAGTACATACTTCAGGCATGGTGCCACTCTTTGGATTTCAGTTCAGTGAAATGTCGGCGATTGTAGGAACTGCTGCAAACATGGATCAATACATGGGGTTATCCACTGCGCGCACAATGGTAGTTCCACTCGCTCATATGTGTGTAGGGTGGTGTAGACCCCCATTAAAATTTGCTAAAATAATCATTTAGCGCAGTGTTTCCCTACCCTGGTCCTCAGGTCCCCTAACAGGCCAGGTTTTCCAGATATCGAAGCACAGCACAGTTGATATGATTTGCTGCTCAGTGATTGAAGGATTCAGTCTGCATTTCCCCAAGGTGATCCTTAAAATCTGGCCTGTTAATGGGCCCTGAGGACCAGGATTGAGAAGACCCTGGTCTAGAGTATTGATTTTCAACCTTTTCATCTTACGGCACACTGATGAGGAGGTAAAAGCGGTCACAGTATAACTGTCGTTTTTTTAAGACTATATTTAAGGTAGAATTCCAGCCTAGCCATTAATAACATTTTGCAAATGTAAAAATCCTGAGCAAGCAATTTTCCATTTGTGGCTCACTATGAACGGTTCTATTCCATCTGAAAAGCTGTAATCGATGGAGCCACTATTTCTAAGTCACTTGCAGTGGCACTAGGTCATGCAGGAGTCGCAGAAGCACACTGAACAATTCATTCCCAGTGTTCTGCTACATGCGGCCAGAGGACATGGTGATCCGCTGCAAGGTGCCAGAGGATATGGCGATCCACTGCAAGGGGCCAGAGGATATGACAATCCGTTGCAAGAGGCCAGAGGAAAATGGCAATTCTCTGCAAGGGGCCAGAGGACATGCAATCCGCAGTAAGGGGCCAGAGGACATGGGGATACGCTGCAAGGGGCCAGAGAATATGGCAATCCATTGCAAGGGGCCAGAGGATATGGCGATCTGCTGCAAGGGGCCAGAGGACATGGAGATCTGCTGCAAGGGGCCAGAGGACATGGAGATCCACTGCAAGAGGCCATATGACATGGCTCGGTTGGAATAAGGCCCTTTATCACTTAATATCCAAACGTTAATATGGTAAGATTGCATTTCAATCTCTCTGCATTAATAAATTGCTTTGTGCCATTGGAAAATTTGAATATTTTGCAAAATTTCAGATTAGAGACTCTCAGCCTGTATATTCTGGAATACAGATGTAGAAATGTGGGTTTGGAGAAGAAAAAGAAAAATAGTTACAGTAGTAAAAGTGGTAAAATAATAAACACTTACTCAACCACACATATACGAACTACTGATGTGAAACGCGTAGTCAGTTTATGTCTTCCTATTGTTCCCCCTGCAGACATTGAGGCCACAATCTGGATATTTTCAAGACCAACCCATTCAAGATTGTCATCGTAGAAGCCGTGGTAAGTTAAAACCTGTGTCAACAGTGGGAAAGTATAAAATACTTCAAGTAGATAAGACATAAGACAACAATTCCCAGTATATGACTCTGCTGACATTCACCAGGAAGCTTTCTCAGAAGAGGGGCTGATGGAATAGCTTAATACAGAGAAGACTAAAAATATATATAAATTTTACCTTCCTGTAGTCTAGGTTTGCTGCTTGTTAGAATGTTGCGGAATATGCAATCAACAACAGAAAAGTGAAACGAGAGGATGCAGAAATTTGGAACTTTACATGAAGCTTATTTAAAGGAATTTCTCTTGACTTTATTTTTTTCCTAGCAATATGTTATTTTTTTATGGTTTCTGTTACATATATCCCGCAGTGAATTAATATAGACGAGAATCAATGTAAAAGATTTTATAAACCAGTTTGGAACAGCAGCAATCAATAAGAAAGAAGTAATTTATTATTTTAGATCTGAAGCTCACTTTGGAACAGGGTCCTCTATTCCTCCTGTACAAAACTTTGTCTTGTTTAATAGTATCTGTTTTAGACTTTTCAATAAGCCAAATGTGCAGATTGTGTTTGATTACATAGCTGTGGAATTTCTTGGCTCGATAAATTATGCAGAGCTCAAAAATTCTACTCGTCCTCTCGCCCAGGGCAAGTAGAAATTTTACTCCTCAAAACACGGCCTTGTCCTCTTTAAAGGCATCTTGCGAGAGGAGGCTTCACAGTGCAAAGTAATCAGAGCCAAAGAGACGTCGAGGAGATGCAACATGGAGTCATGAAAGCAGACCATCGAAGTAGAGATATGGGGAGAGCCATCGGTTGCAAAAGTGCAGGGCGATCTTATTCATGTACTAGGTGGAAAGCCTGCCCAGAGGGCAGTCTATTGTTAAGTGAGGTGTGCATGAATGTTTGCCGAAATGAAAGCACAGCAATGTCAAGGAAAGACAATTTTTTTTGGTCATATGGGTATATATTGCCCTCAGCTCATATGGGTATATATTGCCCCTAGCTCACATGGGTATATATTGCCACCAGCTCACATGGGTATATCTGCCCCCAGCTCACATGGATATATTTGCCCCCAACTCACATGGATATATTTGCCCCTAGCTCACATGGGTATATTTGCCCCTGGCTCACATGGGTATATTTCCCCCAGCTCTCATGGGTATATTTGGCCCAAGCTCAAATGGATATGTTGCCCCCAGCTCACATGGGTATATTTGCCCCAACTCACATGGATTTATTTGCCCCAGCTCACATGGGTATTATTGCCCCCTGCTCACATGGGTATTATTGCCCCCTGCGTATAATTGCCCCAAGCTCACATGGGTATAATTGCCCCAAGTTCACATGGGTATATTTTCCCCAGCTCACATGGATATAATTGCCCCCTGCTCACATGGGTATAATTTCCCCCTGCTCACATGGGTATAATTGCCCCCTGCGTATAATTGCCCCCTGCTCACATGGGTATAATTGCCCCCAGCTCACATGGGTATAATTGCCCCCAGCTCACATGGGTATAATTGCCCCCAGCTCACATGGGTATAATTGCCCCAAGCTCACATGAGTATATTTTCCCCCAGCTCACATGGATATATTTGCCCCAGCACACATGGGTATAATTGCCCCCTGCTCACATGGGTACATTTTCCCCCAGCTCACATGGATGAGCCCACCGGCAACAGGGACTTCAAGATGGCCACCGGCGAGCAGGGACTTAAAGATAGCCGCCGGCGGGCTCCCTCTGACATCATTAGAGGGGGCCCGTCGGCGGCTAACTTCAAGTCCCTGCTCGCCAGTGGGCATACATGGGCCCAGCCTCGGGCGAGCAGGGATCCGCCAAAAAAAAGAAAGCGGAGCCGTTGGAGAGGCGCGCGCAAAGCGCCTCTCTCACCTCCTCAGTGACTGAGCTGTGAGGAGGTGAGACAGGGAGAGGCACGCGCCTCTCCAACAGCTCCGCTTTTTTTTTTTCTAACAGTTTTTAAATGTCCGTCGCGCATGCGCACTCAGCGCTTGACGGCGACGGACTTTAAAACGGTTTTATTATATAGATGTATGGACACAGTCTGTGGCTTGAGTTGCCAGTTATAGGAAGATTGATGGCAGAAGGAACAATGCAAACTGTGGGGATATGGGGAGGGTTGTAGTTAAGACTAGAGAGATATGGATGGGATAATATGATCTTTGGGGATATGGGGAGCATGGGAGCAATATGAACCAGGGATGTGAGGCAAACAATATAATCTGTGTTGATAGAGGGAATGTGGAAGAAGTATAAACTGGAGAGATATGAGAGAGGGGGCAATATAAACTGTAAGGATATGAAGGCCAATATAGAGTGTTTTGGGCTCGTGTGGAGTGAGCAGGTGATGGTTGAGATGCAGGTGGCTAGTGGCTTATTAAAGGGATACTATAGGGTTAGGATAGGAGGGGGTAGGAAATAGAGGGTTAAACATTAATCCCTCCTGACCCCATTCGCAGTCTGCCTCCCATTTTAATCCTTTAGCTTTACCTAAATCCAGCGATGGTCTCCCATAACATGCTGCCAGCAGCAGCAAGTCACATGATCGCAGGCGGCTGGACGCTCCTGGCAATACATTGATTTTCATTACCAGGAGCCATAGAGAATCATTGGAGGGACTTGGTTCCCAAAGGTCCTGAAGCACCAGAACCTGGGCTCATTGCTCGCTGAGATCAGGTTCTGGGCAGCACTAAGAGAGGGAGCTGTGTGATCAGTAAGATAACACTGACTGGCCACACTGTGTGAAGTGTCCCTTACAGTATTATTAGAATGATCATTTCTACATGATTTTCAGATTGACGTTTATTACAAACCAAAATGGTCAGCGATGCATGGTGACTCTACCAGCTCAAGTCAAGGGAAGCTAAATTCCTGAAGGCTACATTGGTGGGACAATCTATCAATGGTCTTACCTGCTGTAGAAATGCCACCAAGTTGCTGGTCCCCCATTTGTCAGGCTTTGGAAGGTTGATATCCTTTAGATAAAGCACCAGCCTCTCGCAGTCTTTTGGTCTATACACCCGGCCGGTGTTGGTGCTGAATACCATGCATGTTTGGGAAAGCTTCTGTAAGACGTGACGGGAAGATGTCTGGGCGCTACAATGAATAGTAGCGATGTGGGTAGAACGCAGCTGAGAAAAGGCGTAACGCAGGAACATTCTAAAACACAAACGTTAGAAATACAGCGTCATTCTTCCTCCTAAAAGTCATTTCTTTGATTCTGCAAAGTGCTCATTGTAACAAAACAAGAGAACGAGAAGAGAAAGTCCACCTAGTGAAGGCTTCACATCAAAACTCTGCAAAAACTCCAGTGACATTAAAGCGGAAAGAAAAAAAAAAGAGACCCCCAAAAACCCCGAAGAATAAAATACTCCCCCTGGTTGAGCTTACCCTTTCCCGCAGCCCTCTGGCCCGACCAATATAAAAGGCTGCTTTGTCTCGGACCCCAGCCATGGTTTGAAATAGTCCAGCCCTCGCTGTATATCGGGGGTTCTTATGACTGGGAGGGCCTGGGGATTACTGAAATCTTCGATCGACAAGTTTTCTGGTTTTTCAAAGACGTAGGATTCCAAACGCTCCGTTTTTGAGTTGTAAAATGTTTCGAGTGGCTTACGGGGGTCAGGAGGAGACTCTCGAGCCCAGCCAAATACCTACAACAGTGGAGAAGACATACAAGCATAGAATCATAAAAACATGCAGTCAAAGACTAATAGGGAGGGAGACACGGAGGGATATAGGGAGAGAGGGAGTGAGGAAGGGGAAAAAAACGACAAAGGCAGAAATAGGTACAGAGCGAGGAGGGGACTGCAAAAGAGGGAATGAAAGAGGGAGGTATGGGAAGGAAAAAAGGATAGGAGGAGAAAAGGTAGGATGAGAGGGAAAAAGGAGAGCACGAGGAAGGGAAGGGAAGGGAAAGGGAAAGGGAAAGGGAAAGGGAAAGGAGTGGGGAGCGGCTATTTGAAGTTGCTGAACATAAACTCAAGGTTCCTGAAACGAGAAGATAATCCGAAGCCACTGTTTTTTTTTTTTTTTACCTGCCCCAAAATCCTATGTTTATGTTGTTTTAAAAAAACATGAGACTATTTCCTGTATCATCCTTTACCTCTTTGGCAAATGCATGCCTAGATTTCATGCTGAGATTTCCCCCAAGGCCACGAATGAGACCAATAATGAACTGACTGCGATCAGTGCAAGCGTGCAGGTGGGACAATCCATTCATAACAGTTCCAATGAGACTGGTTTCCACCACAAAGTCATTCTAGTGATAAAACATAAGACAAACATTACAATCTCAGCTGAACCATCATAAAATACCTTTATAGATTATAATGCATTTAAAATATTGTGCATCATGTTCCTGAAATTAGAAGAAAGTGATTTTAAAGGGAATTTTATTGTGGTGTTCAGTTGTAACTTAATATATAACCAAAATACTGCACCATTGTCTCTTTATATCTTTGAAAAGACTCGCCAGATAATGACATTTCTATACTGTAATTTGTTTAAGCTGCTGCTTGTTTTCTGTTGTCATCTCTCTTCTTCTATCTCCTGTTTAATCTGAACCCATCCCCCGTCACCACCGAAAACTGCAACAGAAATTCTATTAAACAGGAATATCCTGGATCCTGATAGCAAATGATAGATACAAACTTGGAAATGGCTTTTCTTTATCTAAATCATTTCAGAATGTTAAACTGGCACTTTAATGAAAATTACCCCACCCCCTTTGCCCTATAATAATTGGGCAGAAGCTGCTGACGGGTCCCCACGCAATTGTGGTTTATTTTTTCTTTCTAGGTTTTTAATTTACTCTAAATGCTCACGTTTCGGGGGGCGTGGCCGGCTGTGGAAGGAGACGGACGTGCTCTGGCGGAGCTCTGCTTCGTTTTGTCCCGTTAGTGACTCCTAGCTGACTTTTATTGCCGAATTTATTGTCCTACGGATCCTAAACGGCTGGCCACTGGAATAGAGCAGTCCGGAGCCCAATCCCCCCCCCCCTCTGGACCAGAGATTTACCAGATAGCTGCCGTCCTTGGCTGAGGTAGGATGCCGGCGGCCATCTTGCGGCCTAACGCTCGGCTCCACACTTCCCCTTGCCTCGTGGCTCTGCCTGCTGCATCCCTGTCTGGAATAGTATCAGGGACTGAGGAGACGGTGGGCCCACTTCTCCCGGCTGCTCCTTTGGAACGTGCTGCGGATGATTGGGGGGAAGGTTCCCCTCCCTACTCCGGAGGAGTTGATGCCGTTATTGGAGGCCTGGATGCCTGTCTGCGGCTGCTGACAGGGGACGACGATGGCCCACTTACTAGGGGTCTTTGGTGTGAGCTGATGGTAGCGCTGCGGAGCTGTCGGGTGCCAAGAGTTCCAGAGACAACTGTTCCCGGTAACGTTTCTTCTCCGAGCACAGATGACACCTGCAAGCCCGCTGCTGCTGTAGACGGAGCCGCCGGGCCTGTGTGCCTGCTAGTGAGGAAGAGGGATCGGAGGGGGCCTGTGGGGCTGCTGCTGTTGACGAAAGGGGCTGTGGAGAGGACGGTGACCCTGATGGGGAAGGGGCCCTGATGTCTCGACCCCTGAAGGCAGCTTTGACCCGCGGGGCTGGAGCTGAGATGGCACCCTGTGATCTCCAGCAGAAACCTGCTATCGCTGAGATGGCCCCCCTCCGGAAGCCTGCTGAGACGGTGGATGCGCCCCTCGGTGCAGTGCTGCGGACACCTGCACTCTACGTGGAGGCGGCTGGAGTTGCCTATGTGCCTGGGTGTCGTGGAATGCGAGGCGCCTTCCAAGAACGGTGTCCTATTGGAGGGTCCTCCACTGCTCTCTGGCTGTTTACAGGCTGAAGAGACCCCCCTCAGTTCTCACCCCGGCCGTTTCCCAGCACTTCCCCCGTAAAACGACATCTCTTTTGCCACCCCTTAATCTGCTTTGATCTCTGAGGATTATAATTTCCAGCTGTGCTCTGCTGAATGCCTTGCTCCTATGTGTTTTATTTCTTTATTTTTATCCGGACATTTCCGCTATATCTACGCCACCCCCCCATGAGTATTTTGTGGTGACCCCCCCCCCCCACCCATGATGACTCTTATCTTGATCCCTATGGGCCCACCCTTTCTGTGCTTTGTTTGGCTGAGACTAGCGAGTTCCCCCGCCTCCACTGGGAGTGAGCCGGGAAAGTCACAATACAGGCAGTTGCCGTTCTCCCTCCATCAAATTTATTTTGTTTTTCACTATCCCCCCACTTTTTTTTTTTTTTTTTTTTTTTCTTTCTCTCCCTCCCTCTCTCTTACACCATTGATGGCATGCGGTTGGTGTAGTTCGCGTCCCCTTACCTTCATTCTTTTTATTTCTTTTCCTAAGTTGTTGTACTGCTGACCCCATTTTGACTTAATTTCTATTTAGATGAGACCCCCCTATTTGGGGAAGTTTATTGTTACTCTCCTGATGTACTTCTGCTGACTGTTTATATACTGGCTGTCTTATTGCTGATGTTTTTTCAAAATAAAAGATTTGAAATATAAATGCTCACGTTTCCTCTCTCGGCACACACTGCTCATCCCAGTCAGTCAGTTCAGAGCTTCTGAAATGCAGAAGTCCCTGCAGCTTTTTTTTCTTCTTCAGGAGGCTCACTATTTGCAGGAGGTCTGACGTCAACAGTGACCGATCTGGTGACTGTCAGCCCAGAAATTCAACATCCCAGCTGCCTGGTGACACGTGTGTGAGGAGGAAACTTGTGTGCCAGTGTTTTCTGCCAAACTGGGCTGTGGAGGGGGGAGGGGGCACGCTAAAATGGTCAGGGTGTGTAGTGTGTACCTTTAATGATGTAATGCAAAGGGCCTGAATGAGCAAACAACAGGGTGACATAAGGAAGCCAACGAAACATAAACAGACATGCATTTCTAGCTAATTTACCTGTTTGAGAACCCAGTTTAATCCCTTTTCGAAATAGTCTCCGATCCAGTTTTCCAGATTGTGTCTGAGGTTCTCGGGCTGTCCACGCAGCCAGGAACGAATGAGAGAGTTAAGGTCTGTGTTCTCGTCGCTGCACAAAAAGAAAAAAAGGAACAAAGATCTGACATTAATACCGACAATAAAAAGATGTAAACATATTCTTGGATTTAGAAAGACAAACTAAAATATTAAATAAAATGAATGTGCTTCTATGTGTTGCTTATTGATCAGTTCACACAAAGACAACAGCAGAATGACAAGAAAATTTGCACAACTCTTTAACAACAGCCAACTAAGGCTAGGGTCAGACTGAGGCAGTGCGAACGCGCGTGCAGCCGCACTTAATCACGGCCGTACTAGCAGCAGATGCCGGGCAATGACGGCCAATATACGAAGTACGGTCGCACAAAAGTCCGGCTGCGCAACGCAAGTGGAAAATGAACGCATTTTTTCAAGAACGTTAAACCACTAGTACTGACGTACAGAGTGTGCTGCGTCCGCTAGAGGCGTGTGTGCGTGATTAGGAGACGTCAGACGCTGCTAATGTCCGGCCAACATAACGTCCAGACCCAAAAAGTGTTTTATTGATGATCCGTACAAAATCACGGATGAAACTGCGCATAGTATGACCGCTATTGCGTATTCCGTGAAAAAATACGTCCATTCTTCGAACGCACTTTTTCACGGACGACGCGAAAAATGCGTTCGTCTGACCCTAGCCTTAGTAACACCAGGGCAAAAGGTGCTTGTATTGTGCGGACTTAACGCATAAAGACAGCACTGCTTGCAAGCTCAGGGATGTGTGTGCTCCTATAACAGATAACATTTCAGAACATCCCCTACATCTGACATGCTTGCCCAGCAAAGTCATCTTCAACTTCACAAATTCCTAACATAATACAGGTTGAGTATCGCTCATCCAAAATATTACAAAAGCCGAAAAAAATCATTTGTGGCTCCAGAACAAGCTCCCAAATTTGCAAACACATCTGACATGACAGTCGTTGAGCTGAAATTATTTGAAAAGCTTCGACATCTGTTTTTTCTTCAAGGAAACACAGAGCCCGAGCTGTAATGTACATGTAGTGCCTCTAATGGCCAGCAGAGGGAACGCTACGCCTGTCAAATAGGGTTTACAGACAGTGTAGATAAAAAGTAAAGATGTTTCTGGAAAGAACACTATCAGGGTTATTCAAAGAGAATCGAAAAGTCACCGCACGTTCGGTGACTTTTCGTTCTTCTCAATTCAGTACGATTTGGCGATCTCATTTCGGCGACCCTGCAGTGTATTCAGCAAGCACCACAGGGTCGTCGTAATGCAGGGAGAAGTCGCCGCAAACCCGCCGACAACGCACTGCAAAACCCAGGCAAATGCACACTGAAACCCGCAAAAATGAATGGATTAAAAAAAAAAAAACGTTGAATGTTTGAAAAGTGAAACGCTGGTTGCAAAGAAACTACAGAACGAAAATGTCTGAAATTTACATATAAGATCCAATGAATGATAATAAAAAGGGCTGTTACAGAAAAATGAACAAACGTTAAAAAAATAATAATAATAATAATAATAATAATCGGAAAAAAGTTTTTGGCAAAAGATCACAAAAAATGCTTAAAATATCCCAAAAAAATCTATAAATAAAAGAGACTTTTTACTGCAGAATATTATAATCAACAATTTATTAGATATTGCTTTAAAATGGGAATATTTTTAACATTGAAGCCTATGGGATTCGCCTGAATAAATCGGTCGCATGAAGCCACCAAATGGCAGGACAATTCGTCAACTTTTCACAGCTGGTTTGTGTTTTCTGAATAGAGGAAGCATTGCTTCTCTATGGGGATTCACTGCCCTCGAACAGGCACCGTATGTGCAGGCAATTCGCCAGGATTTGGCAAATTGTCTGCGCTCTGGATAGCCGAATGGCCAAGAAAGGTAACCGAACACTGATTTTCAGCATTTGGTTCCCTTTCAGCAGCCATTCGGATCTCTTTGAATAACCCTGTATGTGAGTAATGGAGTGGTTTTACATAAATCCACTGGGACCTACCAGTGGTTTAATGGAAAGCTACTTGGTAATGAATTAAAGGTACACTACCCCTTACATAAACTGTAACTAGATTACTCGTACATTACAAATAAGACCACTTTATAAAATACATTATAAAACACATGCTGCTGGTTTCTCTTTGAAGTAATTGCATGTAAAAAGGAAAAATACAGTTTTGTTTTTTTTATCTCCTGTCTCCATCTTGTACATTTTTTCCATGATGCAACATTTACCAAAATCTAATAGTGAGTTTTACTTTCTGGCTGTGCTTTATCTTATGCGGTATTTAACAGTTAATTAGGTGGAGGAGGGAATCTTTAGATAAGGCAGTAAGGGGGGTGTATTGTATTTTGCAGGCTAATATACACTATATTGCCAAAAGTATTTGCTCACCTGCCTTGACTCGCATATGGATGGGTGAGCGAATACTTTTTGGCAATATATATATATATATATATATAATAGAGATGGCAGATGAATGATATAAGACAGGGAGACTTCTACTCTACCCCTTGGTGACATCCTTTGAATACATCCCACAATACAATGATGTGACTGACAGACCCATTCACTCCATTCTATGGACAAAGGTCACAGTGAGGAGCAAGTGATGTAAAGATACGGGGGGGGGGGCAATTTACAAAAAAAAAGATCACACAATGGATGCACCCAGTGACACATAGAATAAAATATTTTATTATCTAAACATACAAGAGAAAAACAAACAGATGTAAGATATCAGCGACATAAAATATACACTATAAGGATATTTAATTTTTTGTTGGTAGTGGGTTTTTAAGTTCACAACTGACTAGCTAAGCCAAGTTAAATCAAAATGAGGAATTACAGGCATCTTCACGGACTACTACAAATTTATGGAGTAACTATTTACACTGTATGTCTTTAAAATCTCCCCTGTGGGTCCAGATCAGGGATGTCAAACTCTGGTCTCCCCAGATGTCATTGAACTACAACTCCCATGATTCTCCCATGATTTCCTGGCTGTAATGTGGGGTGTCCTGTGCACATGTGCAGAATGTTCCCCTCGCCGCCACTATCCGAATGGAGTACTGATTTTGGGCCAAACCCACTGAATACAGGAGATCCTCACAGGGTGAAAACCAAACTGGGACTGACTGTATTTACACTTTACAATTAGGAAAACCACACACACAGGGTGAGGGTATAAGACAATGGAAACACAACCAGTGTTGAAACAAAGGATCAGGAGGTAGCATTGGGATCCGGTTAAAGCTAGTTGCTGGGGGAAAGGAGGGGGGTGATGGAAGCATGTGAAACAGCACAGTAAATACCACAGGAGACTCCACAATAAATACATAAGGGAATATTAATATAACACAGACATCAGGGAATAGGGTACAGAAAACCCAAACACCCTGCATCTAAAATTATAGATACAGGGTGACTTTGACAAAGGAAAGGGCAGGGAAACAATATGAAACTTCAGGCCCGCAACTCTCAAATACATTTCTAGGCCCCTGTACCCAAAGTGACACACGTCACACTGGCCATCTAATGCATTCAATCAATTGCATACCATGAACATGTGGGGGGCTGGATTTTGACATCCCTGGTCTAGATATTCAGGCTTACCGAGACAATCATCCCAATGCAAGAGAAAGTGGAAACGGATCACCCACCTCCACACACAGGGTCTGAAACACTGTCAAGATTCATTAAGTTACATTATCACAAAAGTGATCCACAACAGGAGTCTCCATCTTCATTACTCTCACCTCAAGAATATCATCCCCATTCTGGATATGGTCGCTGGAGACGCGCTGCTAAGGTCATGCGTTTCAAACAAAAAGTTAACATTGGGGCCAAACTGGATTCTTTCTCCACTGGGCATGGTGAGGAGGCGATTGTCGTCAAGGACGGAGTTCAACGATTCGATCCATTCTGGGTCGATGTCACCATCGCAGATAATCCACGAGTTAATGTCTGTGTATGAGAACGCATATGCATTTAGCGTAATTCACAAGAGAACCTTAAAATTAGCTTCACCTTGGGAAAATACAGACTGAATCCTGCAATCATTGAGCAGCAAATCATATCAACTGTGCCGTGCTTCACATATCCGGCAAACCTGGCCTGTTACGGGGACCTGAGAACAGGTTTGGGAAACACTGACCTAAATCAATAAAAACATCTTACTTGTATACCCATCAGTCCTTTCCTAATTCCATTGAAAATTATTAGGAGAGATTAAACCTGGAGCGAAGGGGGTTTGTGAAACGAACTTATATAAGCATACAATACACAAAATGTTAGTTTATTTGCAGATGAAACCTTGACTAACCCGGGCCTCGATTTAATTCCTTTGGATTAGAATTTTCAAATCATTACAATCTGTTAGAAAAATATGGAATGACTTATCAGGAAAAATTCCCATAGACTTTAATGGTGAGAAACCAGCTTGACAATTCTCTAATTGTAATCGTGTGAAAGTGCTTATTCAAGTGAATTAAATTAAGGCCCATGTTGCAGTTTATAGGAGAAACAACTTAACTAATTCAGCTTCAGAAACCCTCAGGGATACGTAGGGGTTCATACAATCATTATTATTAGTGATGCACCGGAATTCCGGCCACCGAGACATATCAGCTGAAAATGGTATTATCGGTTTCCGCCGAAAGCAAAAAACCAGCCGAAAAAAGGTCAGCCAAAAATTGATGCCCCCAGCGGACACTGAGCGAGCACTCTTTCGATGCTGCGTACCTGGAGATAATTGTAATTGGAAAGAGGCAGAAGCTGCTACATATACTTATTTTTGCACACAAAGGGTTAACTGCATGCTGGAGGAGCTGCTGAACACTATCACGGCAAGTAGTAACCTCTGGCCTCTCAGTGACAAGGAACGAGTGATTTATCACTGACCTCCTGCCAGCTGTGCTGTGTCCGCTCTGAGGCAGCTATACACTGAGGAGGACGGAGGGGGTTAATGTGAGGCTGCGTCACATCACAGCCAGGCTGCTTTCAAAGACATTATTATTGTCATCATTTATATAGCGCCAACATTTTCCGCAGCGCTTTACAATAACCAAAGAGAACAAGATACAGATAAATGGACATAGGATGGAAACAAGAGGTGTAGAGGGCCCTGCTCATAGGAACTTACAACCTGCTTTCAAAAAGTTAATGGAACTTATTATACACATGATCACTTTGCATTGGTTTATCTTTTTCCTTTGCATCTTAAAGGCCCCTTTAGAATGTTTTGTTTTTCTGCACATTAAAAAATAACCGAGATTACTAAGAGAGACAAAAAAAAAAAACCATACATAAACACCACAGGCATGATAGCTGTATACGAGTCTGGGTGCAGCGTCCAAAACCTACAACTCCATAGAGTAGAGACACAATTTAACACATATCTTTTATTTAGTCATCATATAAACAGACTGATATTTAGTCTCCATATGAGCCATTATCGATGATATATATGTTACGGTTAAAATCAGATAGCCTAAAGTATGAATAAGCATCACAGGACATGTAGCAACGAAACATATATGGGGTGCCAGAGATTGCCATCTCTGTCCTATAGTGTAACCTTTCACAGTAAGATATGTTACAATATACAGATTTACTATAGTAACAATATCACAGTGACAGAAGGAAGCCGCTGAATGCTCAGATTCCAGATCATGCTGTGGATTGCTATTATTGTGTATCGTTATGAGAAAAAAGTGATTATTCTATGTTTGGAGGCCAGTAAAGAGACATGCAGTGCAAATTATGGGACGCATGCTGGGAATAAGGTTTCCATCACCTAAATGGTTAAAACCTCACATTGCTAACAAAGCTGGAACATTTTTACCTTGCGGTTCCCGCACTACTTGACGAGCACTGTTGGTCAGGACGCCGTCAGACCACTCTCTTGTGTCCATGTCTATGTGGCCGAGCAGTTGGTGCCTGGGCATGGCTTTTGGATTCATGGTATATTGTTTTACTACTTTGCCAATCTTTCCAAGTGCTGCTCTTAACATGCGCCATAGAGTCGACTTGCCGGCGCCGCTAGGCCCCACGATTACTACACCCATTCTCTGACGCAACTGCTCATACAACTCCAGGGCTTTCTTCATCTGGAAAATAAACAGAAAATTTGATATTTTAGGGATGGGATCCAAAACTAAACACAAAATTCATCTAAGTTACACATACACCTTAAAGCAACACTACCACTAACCTAAGCTGTAACTAGATTACTTGTGCATTACAAACAACAACACTTTATAAATCAAATTATAAAACACAAGCTGCCGTTTATTTTCTTTTTTTAAGTAATCGCATGTAAAAAGGAAAAAAAGGTGGTTTTTTTACCTCCGGTTTCCATTTGGTGGATTTTTTCCATGATGCAACATTTACCAAAATCTTAGCACAAGCCTCACTTTACAGCTCTGACATAGGATAAAATATGTTTAAACAATGCTGCACGGGATCTGTTGTGCTGTCTAGGCTACCCAAGATAAGATATGGCAGCTGAATGAGATCTGATAGTGGGCTTACAGCACTTTATACTATCCCCTGTTGATGACATGTACAAACAGCCTGCACAAATACAGCCCTATGGGTAATTTTTTTACGTTCTGACCAATAGACTTCATTCGATGCCTAAATCCCACACAGTGAGGAGCAGTTGCTGTATGAAACTATGGGTGCCAGATTACAACACTAAAGGGTCTATTCACAAAGTACTAAAATTGCATGCAATTATGGTGTTTTGAGTTACAGCCCATTTCACCACATTTCGGCGACTCCATTTCAGCAAAAATACGGTGAATTAACTATTTAGTGAACAGTCACCATATTTTCCCCAAATTGGAGTCGCCGGAGCAGCTAACGGACATCGGCTAAAACTGTGCCGTATTAGCATTGGAGAATGACGCCAAGCTGCAAAAAAAGGAAAGGAAGGAAAAAGGAAGACTCCTTTCTCCTAATGGGAGTATAAATCAATAAAATGTGTCAAAATCATATAAAACAGTCCTTTAAAAAAAGAATAAAAAGGTCTGTTACAAAATAAAAAACAGTCTTTAAAAGAAAGAAAAAAACTTGTAACCGTGTAAAAAATACAGAAAGGTGTTCTGAAAAATAAAAATAGGTTTTGCTGAAAATGTAAATAAATGGTCTTCAATAATATTAAAAACGTTTTTACACTGAATCCTATGGGATTTCCCTGTTGAAACCTGTAGAACTGAAACAATGAAATTCAGAGCATTTCGCAGGAATTTCAGTGCAGTTCAGCATTCTGTGAATAGAAGAGATGATAGTCTTCTATGGGGCAATTTTGGTGCCACCGAATTGCACCGTAGTTTGCTGTCAATTCGCCAGTATTTGGGGAATTGACAGCTTAGTGAATAGACCAATTGGCCCAAAATTGCACCAAACAGTGAAATTCACCGGCAGGTGCAATTCAAGGCCTGTTCGGATGTTAATGAATAACCCAGTAAAGATCACACAATGGATGCACCCAGTGACACCCACTATCTTTTGGTTCTTTGTGATCCAGGTGTTCTATATCTCAAGGGCTACGTCCTGCAAGTTTTGGTGGGTGATATATTTATTTATATCAATTACTTGCTATCCTTTTGTCCCACCCTGTGTAGAGTGGGCTTTTGTTGTCTTCATGGGAGATGTAGTTTCAAAAGATCTGGGTCCAAGGTTGCTGCCGCCTGCTGTAGCAGATGTACAGTTGATCTGAAAGGTGTATGCTCAGTCGTACCTGGCTAGGAATGATTTCTAAATTTGCTTCCTCAAACACTTGCTGGAGAGCCGCATTCAGCTGCAGGTACTGCACGTCTTCAAAATCGATTCCGGGAAAGATATCTTTAATCAGGGCATCGCAGCGAGAGCAGTCTGCAAAAGTGAGCTTGGACATGGTGTTCAGTCGCAAGGCTTGTACCACAATATGGCTTTCATTAACTGAAAAATAACCAAACAAACGAATGAAGGAATGTTGCAGAACATTTTGCCGAAATGCAAATTAATAGTAAAAATAATTACAGAATAAATCTTTACTTTTCAGATTTGTTCCATTTTTCTTCTGTAGGTGAAGAAGACTCCCGCAACCTTTTAAAACCGTTTTTAATGCTCGCAAGCCCCAATCGTAATGTTGCTGAGGTGTCAGGAGCTCCCTGGGGGAATGAAAGAAAAAAAAAAAAAAAAAGAGAGTCCTTTTCATAATAAACCTCAACTCTAAGAAAAACATTTTAAAAAAAGCCTAAAATGTTTAACATAATATAATTAAAAAAATCTGATTTTACCTGGCAAGATTAAATATAGCCACTAGTTTTCTACCGAGTGTCTTTGCGTCTTTAAATCCCTCGGAATACAGGATCACTTCAGCAATGAGTTCATTGTCGGGACGGGACATGGCCACTGGCCGGAAAAGCTGTTTCAGGTTATCAGGAAGCTTCTGTCGACCTCCATATCCTTTTCCAGCAGGGTTCATGGTTATAAATATTCCAGAGTTAGGATCCATTTCCACCTGTATCATCCAAAAACGCATGATTTATAGAAGAAGAAAAAACCTGAACAACATCTATGAAGGTGTCATTATTACTGCCAGTCTTAACCTTTTCACTACTGTGATAGAGTGCACGAGATGATCAAGAGCTCCTGCAGGAGCCAAACATTGAGTAAACTCGATCTGGTCCTATTCTGGAGCAATACCAAGAAATTGTGTTTACTGCAAATGCAATTCGTTTAAAAATGAGCTCCAGAATGTGCCCCCAAATCGGACACATCAGCCAAGGTGCTGAAGCTGTCTGACCAGTTTAGAGATCAATGTTCTTGAACCCAGGACATACTTGAAAACGAGAGAAATCTCACTGTATCCTTCCTGGTAAAATCCTTTATAAATAAATAAATAAATCTGTTTTCCTTTCTTAAAAACCACAGAGTTCCAGCAGTATTCTTTCTTGTACTTTTTGGCCAGCATGCTGAGCCCTCTGCTTGTCAAACACGCTTAAGGTCCCTAAAATGTATTTATGACGTTTAAAACATACATTATTGCACTGTCTGTAATATAGAAAGGTTTTCCAGAAATCCACTGGGTGCTGCATTGTTTTTAAGTGCGGTACCATAATCCAAAGATAATACAACCCATAAAACATTTAGTAAATGTTATTTGTGCAGGTGACACTCACCCTAATAACAAAACGTATTTAACATTTCTGAAGTCTGCTTTACCTCATTCCCCAACAAATCACAGGTCGGTTTCTGGTTCTTCAAAGCATCCTGTATGGTCTGTATTTGCATAGACACAGCAGAAAGGACGGCTTCCTCCAATCGGTTGAATTCATCAAAGCAGCCCCAGGCACCGCATTTCACAAGGCCAACAAATATCCTGCCCATTGATTTCACATCAATGCCCTAAAAATACAAATAAATCAACAGATATTTTTTTTAAAAATTATGACATTGCCCATCATACACTTCCTGGTCCAAAAATATAAAAAAAGTCACATGCTCTACTATTTGGTTGCATCGCCTTTTGCTGTGATTCCGGCACACATTCACCGTGGCATCGTTTCAATAAGCTCAAGCAATGTCACAGCATTTATTTGTGTCCAGAGTGGCATTAATTTGTGGCCAAGATCTTGTATTGATGATGGGAGAGTCACAGCGCTGCGTAACGTCTTCTTCAGCTCATTATCCCATAGGTTATCAATGGGGTTATGGTCTGGACTGTGCGGTGGCCAATCCATGTGTGAAAATGATGTCTCATGCTCCCTGAACCACTCTGGCACAATTTGAGCCCGATGAATCCTGGCATTGCCATCTTGGAATATGCCCGCCGTGCCATCAGGGAAGAAAAAACCCATTGATGGAAAAACTGCTCATTGAGTATATTCAGGGAGTCACATGACCTAATTTTTTTAGGCACATAGCATTGCTGAACCTAAACCTGACAAACTGAACCAACCCAAAAAACAGGTTTGCATGGTAGGTGGTAACATATTTTTGGCCAGTTTATATTCTCTTATCCAAGTACGGATTATGAAGGATTAGGATGTATTGCGTGTGCACGACCCACTGCTGCCATTGTGTGTAAGAAAGCTTCCGTGCCTTGATTTTGTTTGCCTTCCTCTCTTAAATTTAAAATCTCAAAAAAAGCCCATTGAATGTTACCCATTACAAAGCCAATAAAACGTTTACCTCATCACAATTGAACACCAACACTTGTCGCCCGAGAAGTCCACCCAAGGCTTTTACAGACTCTGTTTTACCGGTTCCTGCTGGCCCATAGGGATTCCCACCAAGGCCCATCTTGATAGCTTGAGTTAGGGTAAGGTAGCATTTGTCTGTCAGTGGTGTGTAGACCAACTTTGGAGCATTACCCTGTAACCAGAGAGTAGTTATAACCTTATATATAAAGTCTGATAGCATTTCTCTGCAAATGCAGGCATGAACAACTGATCTGCTGTACAGGTTGTATAGTTGTATGTACAGGGCGGACACACCGTACGCAGAATTTTGTAATTCAGAAGACTCTGAAAACCAGAATTTCTTCTAGACTGACTTTTTACTTACCAGTATTTTTCCGTGTATAAGACTATACTTTTGTCTAAAATCATTAAGCCATAAATTGCGGGTCGTCTTTTACACGGGACTAACTGGTACCAAATATCAGATGTGGGCTTGTTCTGAGTGTTGGGGGTCGTCTTATACATGGGGACGTCTTCTACATAGAAAAATACTGCTGTGTGTTCACACTGTGCATCTCCAGCATGTCACATGCTGCACAAAGACAGCAAGAATGGCACTGGCGCTGCACAGTATGTCCCTTGCAATTGCTGCACAGTTTGTATCCCACTGGTGCTGCCACAGCATGTGCCTCATGAATCCTCTGATGCGTCTCCTCTCCCTTACGACTCTGGAATTTGGTCAGATTCCAAAAACAAGAAGAATTCGAAATCCAGAATTTGTATTACAAGTATTCCAGTAAATTGTGATCATCCTATATACCATAAATATATATATATATATATATATGCACATAAACAGCTATTACTTATTCTCATTCTATGAAACTGCAGGAAAAATCCATAGAAAAGGGGGCATGATCACAACTTAAATGTTAAAGGCAAGATGCAAACGGAAAACTTGTGCATCAGTTGTTTTTCATTTGTGGCTCACCTTTAGGCTAGGGTCAGACGAGCGTGATTTCTATGTACTGTACGTCGGTGCACACGGACGTACGTCAGTACGGAAGACACAGTAGTGGCCACACAGTCTGTTTATTCACTGACGTATATTTAGACGGATGTAGGAGGGAAAATAAATGAAAAAGCAAAAACATTTTGTCCGTGAAAAATGCTGGACGTATAAATGCAGTCCGTCTGACCACGTTCCATCACTCACACACAAAGCTACGCAGACGTTGCGGACGCAGCGCACTTTGTGCGTGCGTTCTAGGAGTTGTACGTTCTTGCCTGCCTTGCGTCCGTGGGCCGCGGCCGTTGAGCGTCCGCAGTTCAGTGCGGACGTACTTCATGTGTCGGGCTCCAATGGGCTTTCTGTCATGCTATCACGGATGTACTTTTAGGCGCAATCACGGACGTGAACACTACGCTCGTCTGACCCCAGCCTTAAAGTTTGTATTATGACTGAACCGCATTACCAGCAGCTTGAGATGTAATACTTCTGCGTGATGATAATCTCAGCGGCTCTGTGCGCTGTGGTGTTATTAGCTCCAGGAGCCTATAGGACTCCATGGATACTGACGCAAGCTTGCCCAATTGAGATCCAGCCAGGACGGCGGAGTGATACCCGGAGGAACAACAGGAACTATTGCTCCCAGTGTTCAGCTGCCCGCAGAGCGAGGAAGTGGCGGATCACGCCGCTCTCTGCACTGAGGGATCTGAGGAGAGTATGTGATTTTTTGGTATGGTTAGAATAATGTGTTAAGTGATTTCGCTTCAGCACAATCACATAACAGCAGCCTTTGAAAGATGTCATTCCTTTCTGAAAACCGTCAGGCGTAGAATGAGAACGAGCTGGTTGGAATAGCTCAATCTCCATCTGCTAGGTGACAGAGGAGATATGATAGAAACACTTAAATACATAAAGGGAATCCACAAGGTAGAGGAAGGGAGTATATTTAAAAGTAAACAAAGTAGCAAAACAAGAGGACATAGTCTTAGACTAGAGGGGCAAAGGTTTAAAAGTAACATCAGGAAGCATTATTTTACTGAGAGGGTGGTGGATACATGGAACAGCCTTCCAGTAGAAGTGGTAGAGGCCAAAACAGTAATTGAATTTAAGCAGGCATGGGATAGGCATAAGGCTATCCTAAACAAAAGATAAATCCAGGTTAAGTATCCATGTAATTGGGCAGACTAGATGGGCCGAAAGGTTCTTATCTGCTGACATTTTCTATGTTTCTAGGTGAAGATTAACAGCTCCCGTACAAAGTATAGAAGTCGTTAATGTACAGTAAGCAAGCGCAACATCCATCTCATATGAAATAGGGTGAGTTAAAGTTAAGCATGGCGTTCAAGTCGTTATGCTGTATGGCTCAAACGCTGTGCTTTGCATCCTGGTTGTGATTTGGCCCAAGATCGACATGTTAGCAGTATTTCATTTTCACGGATTTCTTTATACATTTAAAATGCAGCCAGTAAAGGGAGTTAAAAAAACCTCACTCAAAAAATGTAAACCCAGTGCTGATGTATTTTTAGTTACCTGATACTCGTAGGTGTATTGCATTTCTGCATCGACCATCTGAACGTAGCACTTTTTATCCGGCTTCATGTAAAACCTGAGCTGCTTCTTCCACACCCAGTCTTCAGTGGTGCGGACCTGAGCTTCATTCAACGTCTTCACCACGTCAATGTTGTGAATAACATCCAGAATAAGCGCTTTTAACTTTAACCCAAGGACTCCTCCATCTTCAAAAAAAAATAAATTAAAAATATTACATTTACAGAAAAGTAAGCTCACTTGCGAATCAGCTTTCTGGGTTATAACACGTGGTTTTGGACTATACGGTTGTATTAAAAACTTTTCTTAGAGATGATTCCCCTGCCAACGTCGCCCCTGAGAGCCGGTCTGAACGAGACTCGCAGCAGCCGCAGCTGTGTTAGATCTGCTAGTGACAAACAGAAAAAGCTCTCTGCCTGTCAAATAAAACACCCAGCCTGTAAATCCAATGTAACAATATCACAATAAATATAGACGGTCTGTGTCTTTGTGCGCGTGCGTGTCAATGAGTGTGCGTGCATGTCTATGTGTGTGCATATGCATGTCTGTGTGGGTAATAAGTGTAAATCAGATCTACCTCTCTACCCCTGAGCTCTTCCTCCTGAACTTTCTAAAGTCAGCGACTGTTTATCTGGCATCTCCTCCTGATGACCGCTCACCAACTAATAGTAGGAGCTCAGTCTTGGAATTGTTAATCTAATAACTCCCTCTAATGCCTCCCCACCTCCTGACTTCTCCATCATGGATGATGGTATCACTATCTCCCCATCTAACCAGGTTCGCTGTCTCGAAGTTACACTTGACTCGGCTCTTTCCTACATCCCCCACATCCAGTCTCTTTCCTCCTCCTGCCGCTACCAATTACGTAATATTTCCAGAATTCGGCCATTTCTTACCGCTGACACCACAAAGCAACTCATCCATGCCCTTGTAATGTCCTGACTTCACTACTGTAATAATCTTCCAACTGGCCTCCCTCTCTCCTGCCTCTTCTCCCCTACAAACCATTCTGAATGCCTCTGCCAGGCTCATCCACCTCACCCTCCGTTCCTCTCTGTGACTCCCTTCACTGGCTCCCCATCCACTGCAGAATTTAATTCAAAATCCTTACCCTGACCTACAAAGCTCTCACTAACTCAGCTCCCCACTACCTGTCCTCACTAATCACCAAATACACCCCAGCCCGCTCCTTAAGATCAAACAGTGACCTGCGCCTAGCATCCTCTGGAACGCTCTCCCTCGTACGGTCAGACTTTCCCCTAGTTTCCGTTCCATCAAATCGCTCCCTTAAGACATTCCTATTCAGGCAAACCTATCACCCGACTCACTGACACACCTCACTGCCCCAACCAGTCCATCACTCTCACCTAGCAGTTCATCATTCTCACCTAGCAGTCCATCACTCTCACCTAGCAGTCCATCACTCTCACCTAGCAGTCCATCACTCTCACCTAGCAGTCCATCACTCTCACCTAGCAGTCCATCACTCTCACCTAGCAGTCCATCACTCCCACCTAGCAGTCCATCACTCTCACCTAGCAGTCCATCACTCTCACCTAGCAGTCCATCACTCTCACCTAGCAGTCCATCATAATATGCTGCCACTATATAGATAAATAATAGTAATAACAAAGTACACCCCTGTGTTAGTGCTCCTCTCCCTGGCTATCCTGAGGTCCTCTCCTCAATCTGCTGACTTGTTGCAATGCAATCGGAAGAAGACCGAGGATAAAACATTTCCTCTGTCTCCTTCCGTTGGAACTTGCCCGACATAAGATCTTCTATTTCAGTTCTCGTGCAGCTCCCTTGGGTACACACAGTCCTGTAGACTCCAGAGTGTATCGTGCGAGAGGAGACGGTCACCGCTCATACTAGTAGTGCTTGGCACTTTAACTTAAAGGGTACTATATGGTTAAAATGGGAGGGGAGCAAACAGTGTGTTAAACACCCTCCTCAATTTTAACTCTTTTAGTTTCCATTAAAAAAAAAAAAAAACTGAATCCAGTGCTGATCTCCAGCAGCAGCATGTTACATGACCACAGGGTGGGCAGGACATTGAATCGGGCCCTTTGAGTCCCTCTGAGGGGAGAGGGATCCGGGAGCTCAGAGCAGTGTAAAACCAAGGAGTCAGCAACGTTGGTTTCGAAGAGGTTTTGAAACTACATTTCCCATAATGCTCAGACACTCTTTGAGCCCACTAGTCATCGTGGTATATGTAGTTCCAAAAAATCTGGCTTGTCAAAGATTGCTGAACCCTAGGCATGGGTATTATATAACGGAGTTGAGGCACTAGGACACCTTAATGTCACCATTATGATTTTAGTTGGTGATATTTTGTTTTGGAATGTTGTCGTGTGACAGCTGCATAGTGTTAGCTTACATGTATACATACCTGTGCCTGTTGTATCATCAATGCTGGTGTAGTGCTCCAGCTTGGCAGTGAGGTCCAGCTCCACTTCGTGTAGGCTGCCATGTCGTATTGCACTCTCAACATCTTCCGTAAATTGAATTTGTTCAGCCAGGCACAGGATCTGAAAGGACAAGGTTACCAGAATGTGATATGGAGATTACACAATGTTACACAATGTTCAATCAATGACATTGGTGAGAATATAAATCTCCCATAAACAGAGTCTTCCTATACGAGTAATTCTGTACCCAGCACATTGTACTCCGGCCATAAATCCCATGTAAGTTAACCTGTTGTGTTCAGATTTTATGAAAACCTTCATTAGCAATGAATATCACATGGCTCCTACACATCGGTTCGCTTACCATCCACCCAGGGCTAGGTTTGCCATTATAGGTCAAGCACCCCTCATTTGCAATTCTTGGGAACAGGAAAATGTCAGGATTTTTTGGTTTTCAAAATACCTTTAAATCCCACAAACAATGGATGTGTAGGATGTGGAAGGGCATATAGGCCTGAAAGATGGTGCCTGTGCCCGACGGGCATGAAAAACTAGGTCAACAACCTAATGATTGTGGTTGCAATCCAAATGACAGGGATAGGCTCAGAGTGTGGAGATCGCCATCACGTCAGGGTAGTAGGCAGCAGAGGGCTCAGGCATAGGCACGCAGGGCTATTCGTTGAGACAGCAGATGGAGATGAGGTGCCCCAGCAATGTTGCTGTTTAGATACCGTGGGGCTATGGAAGGTTCACTGTAATCCCCGCTACTTATTTTTGAGGTTTGCATGGTGTTGGCAGGTGAACGAAAACGTTGAAGGCCATTTAAAGGGCCACTAGCACCAAAGAATGAAATGTTCTTATTGTGTTTATTTGATGTTGCTGATATCTTACATGTGCTTTGTTTTTCTCTTGTATGTTTAGTTAAGACAATATTTTACTCTATATGTGTCACTGGGTGCATCCATTCTGTGATCTTTTGTGTTTTAAACTGCCCCCCCCCTATCTTTCCATCACTTGCTCCTCACTGCGTGATAATGGCCATAGATTGGAGACTATGGGGCAATCACTGACTCAAATCATTGTATTTTGTGGGATGTATTCAAAGGTCATCACCTAGATTAGCAGCCTTTTAAGATCCCTGTTTTATCTCATTCAGCTGCCATCTCTTATCTCAGTTAGCTTGGAGAACACTAGACTTCCTGCCGCCTTATCTAAACATTCCCTCCTCCACCTCATTAACGGTTAAATAATGTAGATTACACGACAGAACAAAAAGTAAACCTTTTGCGCAAATTTTGTAAATGTTGCACCATGAGAAAAATCCACAAAATAGAAACAGGAGATAAAAAAATACTAACTTTATTTTTCCATGCAATTAATTCAATGAAATAAAAAACAGCAGCATGTGTTTTATAATGTGTTTTATTAAGTGGTTTTATTTGTAATGTACATGTATTTTAATTACAGCTTATGTTAGTGGTAGTGTTCCTAAAATCCTTTGTGGTTTTGTTTAGCAAGCTCAGATGACAATTTTTTGTATCATTTTAATCCAGTGCTGAGGTTATCTATTGTGACGGTTTAAGGGCATAAAGGAAGGTTACAAAGATATTGCCATTTGACGTGACATTTTTAATATTCAAATATTTGAAATGGGAGCATTACACACCTGGGAAGGATAGCGCATTGGGTCAATGTTGCCTTGTGATGTCTTCCCTGCGTTAACACACTCCACAAGTAACAACTGAAGCGTGGCCTTCATCCATGCGGCTAAACTGCTCAACCAGACCTATCAGACACAACATGTGAGACAATGAGGACTGCGGCACCCTGTGGACACTGTGAACATGGTTAATACTCACCCTTTCACCACAAGTACTCTTTGCGGAAAAAAATATTGTCATAGCATTTATTTGAAACATGGGATGTGTACTACTTAGCGTATCAGCACAGGATAAAGTAGCAATTTTAATATAAATTCCTCAATGAATAATTTTTTCATTTATTTGTTTATCCATTACAGAAAGATCAAATGTTTGATGGGATTATTTACAAAGTGTCGGTTTTACAAATACTTGCAAAAATTACCCGTATCATAGGGCCAACAAACGCCGGCATTTCCAAATGTAAAATCCAAACAGCGACAGGAGAGGTTTTACTATGAATCCTCTCCAGTCACTGCTTGGATTTTAATTTTGTGAAAAGCCGGTGTTTGTCGGCCCTGCAATCTGGGCAATTTTTGCCGGTATTTGTAATACCAGCACTTTGTGAATAACTACTTTAGATTTTGATGGTATCACTGATCTTGTACAATGCCATACGGGGTGTGCATTATTAGAATACAGGCAGAAAGGGCCTTTGTACTAAATACAGTAACTATGATAAAGATTGATAATAACATGGTCAGATCTCTTGTTTGTGATGATTTGTAGGGATCCTAGAGAGATTATTAGTAATGCAGCTTCCACAAAATACCAATAGAATATTAAAATAATATCTGTATGTGCTGCATAATGCCTGTGTATGGAAATTACAGTAACACCATGTATCTGTATGTGCTGCATAATGCCGGTGTATGGAAATTACAGTAACACCATGTATCTGTATGTGCTGCATAATGCCTGTGTATGGGAATTACAGTAACACCTTATATCTGTATGTGCTGCATAATGCCTGTGTATGGGAATTACAGTAACACCATGTATCTGTATGTGCAGCATAATGCCTGTGTATGGAAATTACAGTAACACCATGTATCTGTATGTGCTGCATAGTGCCTGTGTGTGGGAATTACAGTAACACCTTGTATCTGTATGTGCTGCATAATGCCTGTGTATGGAAATTACAGTAACACCTTGTATCTGTATGTGCTGCATAATGCCTGTGTATGGAAATTACAGTAACACCTTGTATCTGTATGTGCTGCATAATGCCTGTGTATGGGAATTACAGTAACACCTTGTATCTGTATGTGCTGCATAATGTCCGTGTATGGAAATTACAGTAACACCATGTATCTGTATGTGCTGCATAATGCCTGTGTATGGGAATTACAGTAACACCTTGTATCTGTATGTGCTGCATAATGCCTGTGTATGGAAATGACAGTAACACCTTGCATCTGTACTGTACAGGGATTTTCAGTCATTATAACCCCATGAATCATATCGCTGTACAGCAGTGAGTGACCCCAGAGCTCTCTCTGGTTATTGTAATGCAGCAGCAAATTTTGATGTCTTTTCTTTATGTATATTGGGGTGGGGATGACCAGTCATTCTCCTGGTTTTCACCCTTACAGCTTAAAGTCTACCTGTAGTGCCCAGGTGCATTTTGGCTGTGATATCTCATTTGGGGGTGGATATTGCACTGCTCCTATCAATCAATGTGATATCTCATCCCTTGAAGAGCTGTCACAGCCTATAATTATCCTGTTCCCACAGGAGACCATGCCAGGTTTGCCCTACATGGGCAGAGTAATAAGACAGCCATCGCACAGTGCTGCATGATTGGCTCTTGGCGGTGAGGTAGGCCCACTGACTTGCAGACTGCAATTAAGGGCACAGGATGAGCATAGGGCCTTTCACGTGGGTGGCATGCTACTGGAAATGAGTAAAAGCAGAGGTTTGATAGGGAATAACTGAACTCAGCTGCATGTGTTAAGAACAAAATGCTAACACGTACATAGGGATTGCTTCCCTATAAAATGAGCCCAACTTCATTTGGGCATTACGGGGGAACTTTAATAGCAGTAACACAGGATTAATATTTTGCTTCTCCCCAAAGAACATCCGTCCTGCATTGAAAAGTAATGCAAATTGAATTTCTGGCTAGATCTCATTTTTTCAGAACAAGAAAAAAAAAAGATTATCAGGTCTATTCAAAGAAAGGTGAAACTTAGGAGAATGACTGGAGAAGTGAAAATTCTAGGTCAAAATAGCCAAACCAGAAAAATTCTCCCATTTATCTCACTTTCCAAATCGGCTATTTGGTCTTGATTGTTCTCTTCTCCTGCCAGTTGTCCAGAGTTTCACCTTTCTCTGAATAACCCTGTATACATGTTTTTGAATTTGAAATGGTTAATGGTGTTCACCTCAACATCACTGGAAACCAGAACCATGTTTTTCAGAGGAACAACTTCTCCTTCGAGGGATTTCATGGCAGTTATATTCTTGAAGTCTTTGTCAAAGATAACGCTATTCACTCCTGTGAAAAAGACATAAAAAAAAGATCAAATAAAATAAAAACAACCATAAAAAATAAAACACACACATTTTCTTTTCTGCAACCTGACGCGCCGGGCTAATTACAAGAACAAATATGAAATTCTCATTTAGTGTTCGTGAGAAGCTAACCAGTGTTAAAGGGACACTACCACTTACATAAGCTGTAACTAGATTACTCATGCATTAAAAAATAAAATCCCATTATTAAACACATGCTGCTGTTTTTTTTTTTTCTTTGTTTGAAGTAATTGCATGTAAAAAGAAAATTAGGTTTTATCTCTTGTTTCCATTGTGTAGACTTTTCCTAAAATGCAACATTTACAAAAATCTTATGGTGAGTTTTACTTTGTGGCTGTGCTTCATCCTATACAGTATTTAACAGTTAATGAGGCGGAGGAAGGAATGTTTAGATAAGGCTATTGTGATTCAGGCTACTCAAGATAAGAGATGGCAGCTGAATGAAATAAGACAGGGAGTTTAAAAGACTTCTAATCTACCCCTGGTGATGTCCTTTGAATACATCCCACATAATACAATGATTTGAGTCAGTGATCGACCCATAAAGGGATATTCAGAGAAAGGTCAAAATCAGGAGAACTTTTGACCTAGAATTTTCACTTCTCCAGTCATTCTCCTGGTTTTCACCTTTCTCTGAATAACCCGGATAGACTCCATTATATGGCCAAAGCCACACAATGAGGATCGAGTGATGGAAAGATATGGGGGGGGGGGGAGCAGTTTAAAACACAAAAGATCACAAAAGGAAAGCACCCAGTGACACATATACAGGTCTAGTCACTAAGGCTAGGGACAGATGAGCGCATTTTCTGCGGCCACCGTCAAAATGTACGTCGATGCGTGCGCACGCATTTTTTCACGGAATACGCTTAAGTGGTCAGACGACCACAGTCGCACAGTCGCAGGTACTCACCAACGCAATTCTAGGGAAATCCGGCTGTTTGAACGTTATGTAGGCCGCACACTAGCAGCGTCTGACGTCTCCTAATCACGCACACACGCTGCCATGCGGCCGCAGCGCACTCTGTACGTCTGTAGCAGCGGTTTCACGTTCTGAGAAAAATGCGTTCATTTGCCGGTTCCGTGGTGTCGGCGCACTTTTGTACGCACGTACTGCGTATATTGGCCGTCATTGGCCGTTATGTGCTGCTACTGCCGCCGTGATTTAGTGCGCCTGCACGCGCGTTCCGACTGCCCCACTCTGACCCTAGCCTAAAAGGAGAAAATCAGGAGAACTGACAGGAGAAGAGAACAATCTAGACCAAATAGCCGATTTGGAAAGTGAGATAAAGGGGAGAATTTTTCTAGTTTGGCTATTTTGACCTAGGATTTTCACTTCTCTAGTCATTCTCCTGAGTTTCACCTTTATTGAATAGACCTGATTAGTTAACAAAAATATTTAACTCAAACATACAAGAGAAAAACTAAGCACGTATAAGCTAATATATTTAAGAAATTACATAAACTGAATATATTACATTTTGTTTATTTAAATGTAAAAATGTAATAAAAATAATATACTAAAAATATTAAATATTAACGTTTTATATAAATGGATACAATTAAGATATTAAATTCAAAATTATAACATAATAAAATATTAACATTTAATATAGCTAATATAAATGCACAAATATAAAAAATAATTACATTTGCAAACGTACAGCAAGAATTAGAGATGGAAAAAAATCTTGCCGCTGCGGTAACTTAACTCAACTGACATCAAAGGAAAGATGGAAAAATAAAGGTTGTAGTCCACTTTTTATTCCCAGATTATTGAATGTTAAATGGAACATGAAAATGCTAAAGCAGATTTGAAAATCTAGCCACTCTCCCAGGCACATACAGGCAACATATGGAGATGATTATCTAGAACAATACGACAAACGTCCATGTAACCCACAGATTGTAAAGGGAATTTTTATTTCTCATCGTGTAAACCAGCAGTTGGCAAATTCTCCAAGTATGTGGAGACCCGAACCATGAGCCCTAAAGCAAACCATCATTTTACCAGCAAACAATTTCTTGAGGTGCGTCTGAATTACTGCCGGATTGGTGGACTGGCCCAGGATCTCCAAGAGGTCGTCATCTCCAATGAAATAAAATCTGGGGAAGGCGGATCGTTTTTCCTGTGAAGAAGTCAAAAATTTACAAAAGTAAAGTAAGGTTTTCAACAACACATAACAGACACATAACAGAGTGAGACTTCCTTGGAAAATATTAAGAAGGAACAAACCTCCAAAAATTCATTCAATGATTTCTGGCACCTTTGAAGCTGATCGAGTATGGTGATCAGAGAGTTCCTGATTCCAGCACGTGAGGTGAGCAACGTAACCCGGTCATCCTTCTTAATATCGAACATTATAGATCTAAAGGGAAAGGGACGTGGGGAGTGTAAGGTAGATTGTATAGAATAAAGAATAGATATATATATATATATATCTCGCAGAACACTATAGTTGTGAGGACTGAGTGCGTGACCTCATGGCAAGAAAATCAATACAATTTATTTGATACAAATAAAAAGGAGTATAGCGCTCCAAAAATATTTAACATAATAACGATACAACACAAATCTTACTAGTTTAGTGTGGATGGGTCCCGATCTCCTGTCACTATACCACCTTACTCATACTTATGTCCCCTACTGGTAGGGATTTTTTGGCATGACGTGGTGCTTCCAATATGCCCATTTCCCCAGTCAATTTGCTGGGATGAAATGTAATGATTATGTTAGACATGGAGGGGGTCGATTGATGGCAGAGGTGGTCTGGCATAGAAACCCCTTTCCAGGTATATACCCCCAGTATGTAGATCCATCTGGTCATCCCTATGACACTTACAGGTCTATTCAAAGAAAAGTGAAACTCAGGAGAATGACTGGAGAAGTGAAAATTCTAGGTTAAATTAGCTAAACCAGAAAAATTCTCCCATTTATCTCACTTTCCAAATCAGCTATTTGTTTTCTTCTCCTGATTTTCACCATTCTCTGAATAAACCTGATATTCTTTTGTTAGCTCCCATTTGTCTTAGCAAATGCAGTTGTTGAGAAAAGACAAAACTCGATAGCTATGGGGCAACCGGCTGGGTGGAGTAGAGGTAATGTCACTGCTCTGCATGGAGAGAGCCTGTGGAGTCATGGGTTCGATCCCGGCAAGAGCACCTCTCCAGTAAGTGTCCTTGGGCAAGACACCTAACGGTATATACTCGCCACCCAGGACATACTTAAAAACAAGAGAAATCTCAATGTATCCTTCCTGGTAAAATCCTTTCTTAAAAAATTGCAGATCTTTACATGATGTTGCGGATTTCTTACATGTGCTTTGTTTTTTCTCTTGTTTGTTTAGTTAAGAAAATATTTTCCTCTATATGTGCCACTGGGTGCATCCATTGTGGGATCTTTTACATTGTAATCTGCCTCCCGCAGTAACTTTACATCACTTGCTCCTCACTGTGTGGCTTTGGCCATAGAATGGAGTCTATGGGTCGATCACTGACTCATATTATTTATTTGCAAAGTATTTTACCAGGAAGGATACATTGAGATTTCTCTCCTTTTCAAGTATGTCCTGGGTTCAAGAACATTGGATTTTTACAGTAGGGTACATCATTATATTGCGTGGGATGTATTTAAAGGACAACACCAGGGTGTAGTATAAATTGTTGGAAGCCCACTATCATTATCAAATTTAGTTGCCATATCTTATTTCAGGTAGCCCAGACAACACAAAAGATCCTCTGCAGTCTTGCCTAAGTATTCCCTCCACCACTCTGTTGCCTCTTCACTATTGCTTTATTCTATACCACAACAGGAAAGAGAGACTTGTGCTAAGGGTTAGGATAATGCTGAATCATTGGGGGGGGGTCCACAAAATGGAAAAATTAGATTTTTCTCATAGCTTTTTTTTCCCCCTATTTACAAGCAATTAGTATTAACATAGAAGAAAAAAAACAACCGCAGGTGTTTTCTAAGGGGTTTGTGATTGCCATGCACACGTAATTTAGTTACAGCTTATATTAGTGGTAGTGTCTCTTTAATCACTTAACCTGTTTTATGGGTGTACGTGTGCTGACCTGTTCTCTATAATAAATTGTGATATTTTGCAATTTTAACCCATAAAAGCCTGGATGTGATGAGAGGGAGCTGCCACCTATTCAACACTACTTTTCAGAGGTCTACTTTCTCTTCTTTCTTTACTACCAAGTCTAAAGTGGTATAAATTAGGATTTTTCAATTTTCTACAACATATTTTTTGCAGAGATAAAATGCCTTGAAAAACACAATATCGCCAATTGAATGTTCTCTATATCTTGACATTTTTATTTTAGCGTAATCCACACTTTATAGTGCTTGGCAATCTTCCCTTCTAGTGATTGCTGCGGGCAATGTATTATTTGTGATATTTATTTAACCTTCCTGAGATGTTTTAGGCTGTATATAAACTGAACGCAGACAACCTTCTTTAGAATGCGGAGCTTGGCGTGGACACATTGTAACGCCAGATTTACAAAGCAGAAAAACTATAAAAATGTCATGGTGGCAGTTCATATTAAAAAGATATTACTGTACCAAAGAATAATTCATTTTAATTTAAGGTAGGATTAAAAAAAATTGATTTAAGCCCCAATTTAATTTAGGTTGAATGAAGGTGTAAAAATAATAATAAAAAATAAAAAACACTAATGTAAAACTTACACTTAAAGGGACACTCTAGGCAACATGACCACCTAAGCTATTTTAGGTGGTCATGATGCCCAGAGTATGCCGCCCTCTGTCCCCCCTCCCTCCGCTCAGCGGTTCAGCTGTAAATGTTGAAAACAGCTGAGAGAGGCGGAGAACTTTACTCCGCCCTCCCAGCTGTCAGTCAGCAGAGCGGGAATCATATTTCCCGCTTCTGCTGACTTTTGTCGAGTAGGAGACGTCATCGCGTTTTCAGCGCGATGACGTCTCCAACTCACCGCAGAAGCTGGCGGCTCCCTCTGAGGGTTAGTGTTGCGCGCATCCTCTTGCGCGCAACACTAATCCTCAGAGGGAGCCGGGAGGAAGCCTGCCGATTGGCTGGCTTACGTGAGAGGCGCGCATGCGCGCTTCTCACGTAAACCAGAAGGCAAGAAGACTCAAGAAGGACGGGAGCGGAAGAGGAGGGAGGTGAGTATGAAAAAAAAAAAAAGATGCTGCTGGAAACAAGTGGATTTTAGGGTAAGTATTACAGTTACAAAAAAAACTAAAAACATTTATTAAGGGAGTAGGGATAGATTAAGGTTAAAAAACGGGAGGGGGTGATTTTTTTATTAGAGTGTCCCTTTAATACAGATTTATTAGAAGAGAAATTGATATCTTTCTGTGTCTTGGTGGTTATGATGTGCGTTTATGGAGGATGATGTATCAGCAACTATGGCCCACCAGATGCATGGTAAAAATACTGAACATTTAACATTTCAAAATGCAATATTAGCATGTCTCTACTGTAAATTAATATCTCCTATATATTGTATAATTATAAAGGAGGAATTAATTTGCGCATGGGGCTAGAAAAAACTATTCTATGGCAGCTCGCGCTTCGATTCTGGGGCCGGTATTCCTCAAAGAAATAATAACAACAAGTCCTGGAGTCAAGTGACTCGGCTTTTGCAAAATCACTCAACACACTCTAATAAATCCCTTACTCACCTTTACAACAGTAGCAGAACTATAACACAAACAATAGGATACTGCCACTGAGTGAAGGAGCTGTATGCCAGTGTTTTAGCCTTACTTGAAGCTGGAGTCCTGTGCCACCACCGCGCCCTCCCTGTCACACCCTCTTTGGTCGGGAACTGCTATTCCCTCCCTTTGGTCTGGTCCTTTTCTCCAAACTCACTCCCACACTCAGATCCGGTGTTTTGTCCAGACCCACTCCCTCTCGCACTCAGGTCAAGTCACTTGAGCAAAGTCCCTCCCTTCCACCTCCAGTCCCTCCTTCCACTCAGTTTGTTCACAAAATTATTTAAAAGGGACACTCTACGCACCTTGACCACTTCAGCTTATTAACCCCCGATTTTCATGCTGACATCATCATCTATGACCAAGTGCTTGTAGCCGCATTCATTTGAGAAGCAACCATGGGCTTAAGCTGCGCATGCAGCAATCAACCCATCCCTTGGACCTAGCACTCGCATACCTTGTGTGAAAAAGTATGCAAGATACGCAATTTGCGGATGTATGTACACTCCTCAAATTGCTTATGAAAAAAAGGGGGGGTTATTTTTTTTACATAAAATTCCTTTTAAAGTAAACAAATTGTTTTTCTAATTTTTTTTATCCCATGAATCGATTAATCGAAATAATAAAATCGGCCAACTAATCGATTATGAGATTGTTAGTTGCAGCCCTAACCAACTTTGTAATACTGCCCTAAGAGGGTTATTCTTGAATGCCCGAATTTGCCACTGAATGGTAAATTTAACCTTATCTGCGATTTCAAGCCAATTCATGGATTCACTAAACTGTCCTCCTAGATTGTGAGTTCCTATGGGAATAGGGCCCTCATCTCCTCCTGTACTGTTTGTCAAATGTTGTTCAATGTATTGTAACCCTGTCTATACTGTGCTTATTGTACAGCGCTGCGGAATATGCTGGCGCTTTATAAATAAAGAATAATAATAATAACTGTCAATTCGCCAAATACAAACGAATTGACAGCGAAATATAGTACATTTCACTGCAATTCGCCAGCACCAAAATTGTCCCATAGAGCAGTGGTTCTCAACCCCAGTCCTAAGGTCCCCCCTAACAGGTCAGGTTTTCCAGATATCTGAAGCACAGCACAGGTGATAGGATTTGCTGCTCAGTGATTGCAGGATTCAATCTGCGTTTCCCCAAGGTGATCCTTAAAACCTGCTCTAGGGAACCATCAATTTGTCTACTCACAGAATGCCGAATAGCACTGGAAGTTTGGCCTGATTTTCGTGTTTCAAGTTTGAACAGACAAATGCATTTCAATGTAATAAAAAGAAAATAAAAAAAAATCCATTTAAGAACCGCTTATTCTTTTTGTTAAAAAAATATATATCTTTTTTTAAAAGACATTTTTCGGTTTATTAAAGGATTTTTTATTATTTACATACATTTTTTACTACATTTTTATTGGTATAAGCTCCTATTTTTGTCAGTTTGGTGGAAGTCGCAGAGGCAATTTCGGCAAACGTCCAATAACTGCTTCAGCGTCTCCAGTTAACAAAATATGGTGAATATTCAATAAATATTGAAGACACCGAATTTGAGGAAATGTAATCGCCGAAGCTGTTCCCCTGTTTCAGTCCACGGATGGCTGCCAATACTGCGGCTGGTGTAGAACAGGTGAGATAAAATCGAGACATTATGGAAAATAGGCTCACACGGATTTTTCTCACTGTCTTCCTTTTACTGGCAACTGGGGCATAAAGCTCCTAGAAGGCCAAGGCTGAGCACTCCTGTCGACCAAAGTGTTGCATCAGCCTCTAGAATAAAGCCAATATGCCGGATTTGGTGTGTCTGGTAGCCTCCAATGTGCCCCTGGCTTAAAGCCATAGACGACTCTGCCAAACAGGAAGAAAAAAAGAAGATGAATGGGATGATTTTTGGGCTAAATTTTGGAAAAGGGAGTGCCTGCGCATGGGGTCGGTAAGAAGATCTGCATGTAGATTGGGGTTTTTATTTTTGTCTCGTCTTAGCTTTGTGATCCATGAGATCTGAGCTCGTCATAGTCAAATGCATAAGATGCAATAAAACCATCCATGCGGTGTCAGAGGCCTTCCTGCCCGCTTCCGTCATACCATGCATTATAACAGCTTTCATAAGGGTCGTTTAAGACGAGCAGAGCGTGAAGATGAGGACAGATCTCTGCCTCCAATACCGATCCAAGGAATGATCATTCAGGCAGCATTATGGAAGCTGTGTTATATATTTTACAGCAAGGTAAATGGAGCCATCCTGGGATCGAAGCCGACCGCCGCACTCCTACTTAAACGTTAATAGAACGTTAAAGAACTCGGGGAAGATAGGACTACATTGAGGCGGACGCTGCTGGTCACATGACCTGCAGGATCTTGCCTCGCGAGATCTGGCAGGTCAGTGTAGTGACCTACAGAGGGAGACTGAGGGACTTTTTTCCCCCCAATCGCTCACTGCTCCCGACGGCAAGAAGGAGCGGAGGGAGCCGCCGTTCTTACCGTGGGATGGGAGGTGAGTATGTGATTTTTTTGGGGGGGGATTTTCTGCTGGTGCTGACAGATTCCGCAGAAGCCGTATCAGTTAGCACCAGCTCCAAGCTGTGGTTAACTTTCAGTTTCAGTTAACCACAGCGCAGGTAATTAGTGTTAGGACTGTGTAATCCTAACACTAATTAACTCTTTGCGCTCCTCATGTTAAGCATAGGGAGCGCAAAGTACAGTAAGCTCGCACTGAAAATTGCAAGATCCGAATTGCTAACAGTTTTTTTTACCCCGTTAGCTTTCAGATTGTAATATGGTGCGCCTGCGCTAGGGCAACCAGAGCTAACGTTAACGTTCACACAGGTGAGTGCTAACATTATGATTGAAATAGTGCCCTATATTTTTAATGTGTACTTAAAGGGACACTCTACATATCCTGACCCCTTCAGTGCTTTAAAGAGGCCAGGTTGTGTAGAGTTCCCCCCTCACCCCAGCCCTGATCGAGTGAAATCATTGCCTGAAGTGGAAGAGTTTCCTCCGCCTACGGCAGTGTCACCAGAAGCTAGAATTTTGAATTTCCCGGCTTCTGGTCACCAGATCAGTCACTGGTGATGTCAGCACGAACAACCTGCTAGCGTCACCTTGTCGTGGCCCGCTGGCCAAAGCCGGACCCCTGAGAGAAGTAGCTGATGGATCAGTTCTGCACATGTGCTCTCAGCTCTGTTCCATCAGTCTGCGCGGGCACTATGGAACATGTACCATAAAGCGCCACATTACAAAGTTGGTGCTAACTTAACCAGAGCGGTTGTAAACTGAAAACCTCCATAGGCTATAATGGCTCTGGGAAGTTTACAACAGCTCTGGTTAAGTTAGCACCAACATTGTAATATGGCGGAAAGTGTGCACAATTTGTGATTCTTACACTACGCAAATTACATGGAAAAGATGAAGGGACTTCTGGATTCGGAAGCCCCTGAGCTGATTGGAGGAGCAGCGCATGCCAATGGTGAAGAAGTAAGTCTCACACAAACCCCCCCCCCCCCCAGAAAGTAAAAAAGAGGAAAAATACATAAAAATATAACAGGGGCAAATGCTGTCAGCAGCACCTGCTCAATTAATTTTAAAGGGGGAAAAAAGGGGGGGTGTTATGTTTATTAAATAGCACCTTTAATGAATGTTTAAAAGTTTTTTGTAATGAAGTCCCAGAGGGCATCCCTCAAGAACAAACACACACACACAGTTAGACAACAAGTAAATTCCAGACCATTCAGGGCCCAAAAGGTTAGCCATCGCTGCCTTAGAAAAGAATTCAGATTCAAAGAGGTTTTGTTTTTGCTGTGATTTTACGTACCGGAAATCTTCATCTACCCTGTTAAAGCGCGCTTGCTCTCTTGGAAGGGCACCACGACCAAAGATGGGCTCCAAGTACACCCACTTCCTTTGTATCTGGTTCAGGTTCTGCAGGTATTCATCCAGTTCGGCCAGCTTTCTTTCCCAAATAGACACTTTGTCCTCAAACCCCTTATAGTAGGGAGAATCCTTGAGAGACTGAAGAAGGCAACGATTATCCCCGACTTGATTCACTATGTCTTTCCAGTCTTTGATGAGCTTTATAGTCCGTCCTTGGCTGTCTTCATAGTCTGTCAAGGTGAAGACAGCACCAGCTCCCCAAAGATCCAGCTCCCGCAGGGCCTCACGGATTGTGACTTCACCCTGAGCACGGCTATTTAGATCCTATTTAAAAAGACGGAACACTTTATAATATAAGTCACCTGTGGAAATTCAGGCTGTAAGCAGGCCAATGGTTTCCAACATTTACATGATACGAGCCATATAAATTATACTACGGGTTGAGCGTCCCTCATCTGAAATGCTCACAAAGAGATTTGGATTCAGACTGGAGATTTTGGCATATTTGCATAGAATATTGAAATATCTCGGAGATGGGACCCAAGTCTAAAAAGGAAATGTATTTATGTTTCATATACACCCTGTACACACAGCCTGAAGGGCACTTACTATATACATATTCATTTTGTCCCCATCACTTGAAATAAGATGTGGAATTTTCCACTGTTGGTGCCATCTCAGCACTCGAACATTCTGTATTTGAGTATTTTGGGTTTTGGCATTCCAGAGAAGAGATACACAAGTCATAATACCAAAAAGTTCCTACCGCTAAAGACTATTCTAATACCTTCTTCCACGTTTGACCCTGGTATAAACTTAACCAGAGCTGATGTAAACGAAGCAACACAACAGACTCTAATGTCTTGTAATACAGATACTCAGAAAACTCAACTTGTCTCCAATTGCCTTGAATCAGGAATTTGACTCCAAAGAAGCAAAATGAAGACTACCTATTACAACACATTTTATTATTGCATTTTACCCATCTTTGAAAATATTTTTAGAAAAGGGAGATAAGAGAGATATATGAATCGCCCTTAAAAGGGGGACATGGAGAGAGAAGGGAATCTTATGATGTGGATTTCTTTCCTCATCTGATTTTTTTTTTTACGTTGATATTTAGTTAAAATGCCAGAAATGGCAGGTTGAGACATAATGATTTACCTTAAGTTCTGTAGCTTTAGATATAATAGTGTCAGCAACCTTGAGTAGATCTCCAAACAACAGTTTCTCTAAGGTGGTTCCTTTTGGAAGTCCGAGGAGCCTGAAAAGGTCCAGCCAGTGATCCTGGGACAGGTGCTCTCCACGTACATACTTCAGAACCGGAATAACATTCTACAAGGAGTTAAAAAAAAAGTTTAACGGAGATCAAATATACACAATCTGGAAATTAGCAATGGGGCTGCAGACTGTACCCCAAAAGTTGACACCAGAGGTGATGAATCAGCTGGGGATGCAAGTTTTAACGAAAGGCCCCAGCTGCAGTAACCCTTTTTGCCCAGCAGATGGCCTGGCTGTCAAATAGGGATACTACAGTAGAAAATATATTGTGAATTTTCCTAATAATTTTTTACTGCATCATCATTATTATTATTGAAAAGTAGTTTACCCCAAAAAAAAAAAAAAAAAAAAATTAATACAAATCTCTGGTTCCTGACAGTGGAGTTTCTGAAAAATCCCTTGGTAGTGCAGGAGTTAAATACTTTTGTAAATCCTTGAACTGTTCCTGCTCGCAAAGGCAAAATGCACAGCTCAGACCCTCATTACACCACAGGAAGAAGGTCCAAAAATTAAAAGTCTTGTATTGTGATCTATGAGAACAGATCCCAGTGACAGGAGCGTGTAGTCTTGGCCCATACAGCAGCTTTAATCACCACAAAGGATTTGTGGAACTGTTATTTAAGCTGTACGTAAAAGGTGCTGCCTCTGCTTTCAGGTGACATTAGCTGAAAGCGATACGATAACATTAGCCCACAAAAGAAATCTGGAATAGTTTTGATTAATACCTTATATCTGTCAATATCTTTCTGGATCTTTACAGACATTGTAGTGTGTTCCTCCACTTTCCTCAGCCTCTCATGCCAGGACAAAAGATATTCCTCAAAACTATAATATTTAGTCCTAGAAGAGAAAAAATATATGTTAGCAATGAAGACATCTTCCAGATAAGACAGATAAAAGCGCTTAAAAAACTGGAGAAGAACAGAATGTAAATACTGCTGTAGATGTGCTTAAATCGTGTTAATGGCCAATACACAGATCGGTCTATTCACTGCTATGGAGGTGAAAACCAGAAGCATGTATCTAAATTCGGTCATAATAATAATAATAATAATATATAGAATTAGGTCCATATATATTTGGACACAGGCACAATTTTCATACTTTTGGCTCTGTATGCCGACAGAATCAAATGAAAACGAAACAATCCAAATGGATTTGAAGCGCAGACTTTTAGCTTTAATTCAAAAGTGGTTGAACATAAATATCAAGTACGAATTTTAGGGACTGTAACCATTTTTATTCACAGTCGTCGCCCCCCCCCCCTCATTTTTAGGGGCTCAAAAGTAACTGGACAAATGAATATAATCATAAATAAAAAGTTCATTTTAATATCCTTTACTGGCAATGACTGCCTGAAGTCTGGAACCCATGGACATTACCAGAGACTTACAGGGTTATTCAGAGAAAGTGAAACTCCGGAGAATTGGCAGGAGAAGAGAACAATCTAGACCAAATATCCGATTTGGAAAGTGAGAAAAATGGGAGAATTTTTCTGGTTTGGCTATTTTGACCTAGAATTTTCACTTCTCCAGTCATTCTCCTGGTTTCACCTTTCCTTGAATAGATCCTGTGGTTTCCCCCTTTCTGGTGCTTTGCCAGGCTCTAACTGCAGCTGTCTTCAGTTGTTCTTTGTTTGTGGGTCTTTCTACGTTTAGTTTTGCCTTCAGTAAGTGAAATGCTGCTCAATTGGGTTGAGATCAGGTGATTGACTCGGCCATTGCAGAATATTCCACTTTTTTGTCCTTCAAAAACTCCTGGGTTGCTTTTGCAGTGTGTTTTGGATCATTGTCCATCATTACTGTGAAGCATCGTCCAGTCAACTTTGCTGTATTTGGCTGAATCTGGGCTGACAGTATATCTCGGCTATATCACATGTATATCACTGCTGAATTCATCCGGCTGCTTCTGTCACATCATCAATAAACACCAATGACCCAGTACCATTGGAAGCCATGCACACCCATGCTATCACACTGCCTCCACCATGTTTTACAGATGACGTGTTTTTTGAATCATGAGCTGGTCCAAGCCTTCGCCACACATTTTTTCTTCTCGTCATTCTGGTAGAGATTAATCTTAGTTTCATCCATCCAAAGAATGCTTTTCCAGAACTGCTCTGGCTTTTTTAGATTTTTTTTTGGCAAAGTCTAATCTGGCTTTTCTATTCTTCAGGCTTATGAATGGTTTGCACCTTGTGGTGAACCCTCTGTATTTGCTCTCGTAAAGTCTTCTCTTGATTGTAGACTTTGACAATGATATGCCCACCTCCAGGAGTGTGTCCTGCACTTGTCTGGATGTTGTGAGTGGGTTTTTCTTTACCATAGAGAGAATCCTGTGATCATCCACCACTGTTGTATTTAATGGACGTCCAGGCCTTTTTATGTTGCTGAGCTCACCAGTGCGTTCTTCTTTCCTCCGAATATATCAAACTGTTGATTTGGCTGCTCCTAATGTTGCTGCATCTCTCTGATGGATTTGCTTCGTCTTTGAAGCCTTACAATGGTCTGTTTCACTTGCATGGACAGCTCCTTTGAACGCATGATGTAGGTTCACAGCAATAGAGTCCAAATGACCTAGGACATACTTGAAACCTAGAGAAATCTCAATGTATCCTTCCTGACAAAATACTTTCTCCAAAAAATAAATAAATGCAAACACCACACTTAGAATCAACTCCAGACCTTTTACCTGTTTAATTGATGAAGAAATAATGAAGGAGTATCCCACACCTGGCCATGAAACAGCTTTTGATTCAAGTGTCCAATTACTTTTTGTCCCTTGAGAAAAAAAAAAAAGGGGGTGGCTACTCTTAGGAGCTGCAGTTCCTAAACCCTTCCTCCAATTTGGATGTACATACCCTCAAATTAAACCTGAGGAGAGTGTGCACTTTCAGCCCATATCCATTATAGAACTATAGCTTGAATATGTTTTGGTAAATACTGGAAAAAAATAAAATTGTGCCCGTGTCCAAATATATATATATATATACTGTGATAGAGATATATATATATATACACACACACACACGATACACTGGACTCCGCTTAATTATGCGATTAGAAGTTTTAAAAAGGCCTATCTGAAGATACTTTAATAAAGAAGGAGATTTAATTATTATGATTATTATTTTTTATTTATAAAGCTCCAGCATATTCCGCAACGCTGTACAATAAACACAGTATAGACAGGGTTACAATACATTGAACAACATTTGACAAACAGTACAGGAGGAGATGAGGGCCCTATTCCCATAGGAACTCACAATCTGGGAGGGTTGGGGTTGGAAACAGGAGGAGAGGACTGTAAGGTGAGAGTGATTGATGGTTGCGTCAGTGAGTTGGGTGGTAGGCTTCCCTAAATAGGAACGTTTTAAGGGAGCGTTTGAAGGAAGAGAAGTTAGGGGAAAGTCTGACAGTACGAGGGAGAGTGTTCCAGAAAGTGGGGGCTGCGCGTGAGAAATCCTGCAGTCTATCATGGGAAGAGGTGATGCGGGGAGAAGCTAGGCGCAGGTCACTGTTTGACCTTAGGGAGCGGGCTGGGGTGTATCTGGTGATTAGTGAGGACAGGTAGTGGGGAGCTGAGCTGAGTTTAATCACTAATGTCAGTGTACTCCATCACAAGTGATACCTATTCTGCCCTTATAAGATTAACCCCTTACTGGTACAAAGTATCTCTTGGTGTTCCCTGCAACGCAAGGTAAATAGGGGCTTGCCATGGAGAACCTGTAAACTACGGGTGGGCATTTGTTTTGGCTCGGGGGCCACTTTGTGGGAGCGGAGGCTAGCGGAGGGCTGCACCTTTTAAAATGATGAAATAGTGGTAGTTTTATTCAATTTATTTATTGTGCTAATTTCATATAATCTATAGCTGCAAGCACATTTAATTTCAAACCAGTTTAATGAGACAAACATATCCTATCACACTTTTCTACAATTTTTTTGAAATCAGGAGTGAGATTGCTTGGAGATTCTCATCACAGCCTGCAAGTTATATGTTGGTATATATGGGTATATATTGCCCCCAGCTCACATGGATATATATATTGCCCCAGCTCACATGGATATATATTGCCACCAGCTCACATGGGTAAATATTGCCCCCTGCTCTCATCTCCTCTGCTGTGGCCCCAAGCGCCGCTCCACGTCCACCGGCATTCTTCTACTCACGAGGCGAGCGGCCACTGGCATGCAGCTTTGCCACTCGCCGGGGATGGGAACCACCTGACCAGCCGCGTTCTCGCGAGATCGCGCGCTGGTCATGTGGTTCCCATCCCAGGCGAGCGGCCACGCTGCAGGTCAGCGGTCTCTCTCCTCGGGAGTAGAAGACTGCCGCTGTCTTGGCGGGTCGCAAAAAACTATTTAGTGTATCAAGGTGATGGGCGTCGTCAATCTGCCTTAATATAAGTTATAAATTTTCCCAAAAGAGTCGTGGTTGGTTATTTTTTTCTGGTCTTTGTTTGAGTCCAGCACAAAGGGATTGACCACACCTTAATATAGGTTATATGTTTTGTATAAAAGGGACAAGCATGCCTGTGTAGTTTCTTTGTTGCTGAACGAATGATAATCTCTACTAAAGATATAATTTTAATACATCGACTCTGAGGCTCCTATTGCTTCTCTTTCTTGCTTTATTAAACATAGCAGCAAGTGGCAACTAGCAAGAACTTTGAAAATATGAAGCATTTATATTGAATAAAAGAGAAAACATAATAACAGTAGTAACAGATATATATATGGTATCTTCCGACACCCCTTCATTCCTTTGGACTGGTCCTCCTTCCTGTCTGTACCCATCAAAACCGAGCAACGCCCTTCCTACTTCCTCTTTCATTGCTGCTCGGCGACTAGTTAAGTATAACAAATTGCCTCTGATATTATCTGCTGTTTGCATAGACTTGGATTGATTTTGGGTTAAATATATATGTTTCAATTTCATTTGGTACTTTTTCTGAGCTCGCCCGGCTTTACCGCGGCATTCTTATCCTAGTTCAGTATATTGCCATCATACTCTGTTCATTTATCTGCCGTTTGCATAGATTTTTAAAGACACTAGATGTGTATATATATATTTATTTGTGCTTTTTCATCGGGCGCCCGGCTTTAACCGCGGCGTTCGCATTTTCTCATTAGTTCATTAATATATACTGTACTGTGACCGCGGCGTACCTCCGTCTGCCTGCCTGATCGAGACGCTGCACGCGCTCGCTGGCTGGGTGGGCGGGGGGGGGCTTAGTCCGCGAGGTCTACACGCGGGGTTTTTCTGTCCGGCGCCATCATCGATACATCCCAGCGCCAGGTCACGAGGCAAAACCCCGCAGCGTCTAATTTCCCAAGAGGATTCTGAACATGCCTCAAACGTTTTTAACACGGTGTTCACATGTCCCGTTCATTCGTTTGTTTCTCCTTCACTGTGACCGCGGCGTACCTCCATCTGCCTGCCTGCTCGAGACGAAGCACGCGCTCGCTGGCCGGGTGGGCGGAGGTTTAGTCCGCAAGGTCTGCACATGCGGGGTTTCTGACAAGCACCATGCCACGAGGCAAAACCCCGCAACGTCCAGCTTCCCCAGAGGATTCTGAACATAACTGTGCCTATTGTACAGCGCTGCGGTATATGCTGGCGCATTATAAATAATAACAATAATAAAATAATAATAATAATAATTCCTCAAAAGACAGTTCGGGTGAGCAGCAGCCTAAAACACCCGTTCTTGTCAAGGCACAGATGGCTCCCTCCCAGCCTTCCATCCTGGACCCATACATGCAGGCATCTAAGGATCTGCAGTATTTAAGGCAGTCTCAGTCCTGTCAGCAGACTTCACTTGCTCTCAAACAGAAGTGATGGATGAGACTCGCCACATTGATAATCCCCCGCTGCTAGCGGTTTCTGATCAGGGCGATACACTCACTGCGGTGAGGCCCCCCGAGACCCCCCTGGCCACCACCACGGGGAAACAGTCCGTGAAACACGCACGACACGTGACTGGAGGGGCTGGCAACCCCGCAACATTGCCGGGACGCGTGCACCCATCCCCCGCTGCTGCAACCCGTAAACGTGCTCCTGCACACCCGGGTACAGCTTCCACCAAGAGTTAAGGTCTCTATCGTATCTTATCCAGACACTGCTGTTGTCCCTGCTCCGTTTCAGGACTCATACCCTGACTCCGAGGAGGATGACACTGGCGACGTCATTGATGTATATGCCTCTGACGAGGAATTCCCTGAGACCCCTTTAAGGGTTCATTTCAAAGCCCACCCGGGCATTATTATTTATGCTTATTGTACAGCGCTGCGGAATATGCTGGCGCTTTATAAATAAAGAATAATAATAATAATAATGATCTTATGGGGAACCAACACTTTTGCCCGACGTCTTTTCCCATCCAAGATCCACGGAATGGTCCCAATTACCCCACGTTGAGAAGTGGGTCGATGCACAGGTGCGTACAGCCCTGGACAAAGCTACTCGTAAACCGCATGAAAGCGGAGAGTCCCCGTCCCACCACGAGTGGTAAAACTTGCTTAACTCCCGCAGTGGATAAGAGTTTTCGTTGATATAAAATTTCACCCCTAGGGGCTGGACCCCCAGTAACGGCATAGACCACGCATTTGGGGTTTGCCAAGGTAAACTATTTGACACCATGGGACCCCTGGTAAAATTGCTGGATACAGCAGAGCAGACTAAATCATCGGGTGATCCCCTGGACCCCAAATTACTAACTGGGCCCAAAGGTCACTTAGCTTCCTTGGCAATGCCAACACGGCTCTAGACTCGGAAAGGCGTAAACGCATCCTGTTAAAGATGAATCGCCAACTAGCTGGTGTGGCGGATAATGCATTGGGTGCTGCAGCTAACGGTGCTTTGTTCGGAAAAGGTTTCCTGCGAGACATGAATGAATATTCCGGTGCCTTTAATACTATGGAACGAGTGTCCAATTCGCTTACAAAAAGGTATTCTCTGGGGTTTCTCCGCGGACCGATGGATATTGGGGCCGAGCTACCGGCCATGCAAAACCCATCACCACCGGCCCCGCGGGAGGCAACCCCTCCACTACCGCTAATCCAGCACCTCCCTCGTTTTTCCCTACCTGTTCACGACCGTGACGGGGCAGAGGATTCCGGGGTGCCAGAGGCGGTCATCCTTACCCTTCAGACATACAAAAGGTACCTTTACACCGTCTACACCAGTCTACGACCACCGTGGGGGTTGCTTTCGATATTTTCACACTGTATGGTGTCGCACTACATCAGACCATTGGGTCCTCAATACTGTACAAGAGTTTGCTCTGGAGTTCTATTCTTCCCCACTCCACCTGTCAGTTTCCCCCCTTCTTTTTCCCTCTTTTGGGGGATGGGCGGATACTGGTGGAGTGGGGTACTATGGAACTAGCCCAGAAAGGGGCCATAGAGCGTGTTCCACAGGGGTCCGCGGGCTTCCTGAGCAACCTGTTCCTGGTGCCCAAGAAGGACGGCGGCAGTCGTCCAGTCATCACCCTCAGAATTGAATGGATCAGTGATCTACCGGCACTCCCAGAGGGAGGGTACACATATGCTATGGGATCGGTTGGGACCCCGCGATTGGTTGGCAATGGTGGATCTCAAGGACGCATTCCTGACCATCCCGATTGCCAAGGACTCGCGGGCTTTCTTTCAATTCCTTTGGGATTCCGATCTCTGGAGGTTTCGCTGTCTACCTTTCGGCCTGTCTTTGACCCTTGGGACTTTCCAAGGTACGGAAGCCAATCGTGGCATGGCTATGCGCCAAGAGTATCCGTCTTATGGTGTATCTAGACGCCGTATTACTGATGGCCTCATCGGAGTATCAACTGCGTCTCTATGTACAGTGGAATTAAATCTCTGGGTTTTCCTAGTGCATCAGGAAAATCAGTCCGCTTTCCCTCTCAGTCCCTGAAAGTTCCTGGGATTCAGGGTGGACAGGGTTCTGATGTCGCTGATAGTTCCTCTGCCCAAGGGTCGATCTCTTCCGCGACGTTCGGTCCCTTTTGGAAACGTATTCCCCATCCTTACGGGACCTTCCTCACGTGAGCGACCTTCTGGCAGTCCCGAGACTGTCTGTGAAGCCAGCATCCCTGCAATATCGGGCCCTCCATCGCCCGAAGGACCCCCTTTTCTCTGAAAAGGTCTCCTCTGTTCCTCTCCTGTTACAAGTTACCTGGTTCACCTGACATCATTGGTGTCTGTCAAGGGATCAGGATCCCTTCCAGGCCCCTTTGTGATTCGTGTTGGACTTTCTTATGGAAGTCTTTGATCAGGGTAGGCTTACCGCACACTTCATGTTTATAGATTGGCTTTATCCGCTTATCATGTAGGTTTTCAAGGAACGCCTTTAGGCAAACACCCTCTGGTTTGCTATTTCCTTAGGGATATCAGATCTGATTGTACTCCGCTACCGCGGTATACGGTTATTTGGGACGGTATCCTTTAACTTGATTCCCTGGCACAATGGCCTTATCATCAGGATTTAATTTTGCGTCAACTTTTCTGCTAAGTTGTTGGCCCTTCTATTCTTGATATCATGCAGGAGGGTGGCTGATGTCAGGGCCCATTCTTTCAGGTCTGGGGGTGTTCGCTTTGACATCTCCCGCCGTGCTAGGACATCCGTTTCGTCTGCCTTTTACCCGGCGTTTTCCTCACGCCCAACTTTTTATCCGGTTATGTGTCTCCAGGTGTATGAATCCTGTCCCTCTACGATTTAGGGGTCCTGACCCGTCTCCAATTTTCGTTGCGTTTACATCTCCTTTCGCCCCGGTGGGTACGACTACGCTTGCGCGTTGGCTATTGGAATTGTCAGGGATTAATACATATGTTTGGCGCGCATTCGATTCGCAGCGCTATGGCGTCTTTCGCTGTTTCGGCAGGTTGTCGGTTGGAGGACTTATTGCGATCAGCTGACTGGTCCAGAGCGTCCACCTTCCGATCCTTTTACTTTCAGCCTGTTGTTCATTGGTCATCCGCAGTTGTGGGTTAGCTTTGAACAAGCAATAGGAGCCTCAGAGTCGATGTATTAAAATTATAGAATTTAGCTAAGTATGACGATAAGTTAGAATTTTAATAATAAGACTCTGAGGCGAGTATTGCCCGCCACTCCCACCGCTATTGTGGTTTGTTGTTTGCTGGGTCTGCGGATCCAATATCTTCCACTCTCACGTCTTCTTTTTCCTCAGCCTCGTGACGGATTTCCTTGTTTCCTGTGGATTGCCCTTTGGGTTTACTACTCTCCTACATTGATCACCTCGTACAGCAAAGAAAGAGGAAGTAGGAAGGGCGTTGCTCGGTTTTGATGGGTACAGACAGGAAGGAGGACCAGTCCAAAGGAATGAAGGGGTGTCGGAAGATACCATATATATATCTGTTACTACTGTTATTATGTTTTCTCTTTTATTCAATATAAATGCTTCATATTTTCAAAGTTCTTGCTAGTTGCCACTTGCTGCTATGTTTAATAAAGCAAGAAAGAGAAGCAATACTCGCCTCAGAGTCTTATTATTAAAATTCTAACTTATCGTCATACTTAGCTAAATTCTATAATTATAGTAATATTTGAGTCCCTTATTGAATAATTGCCAAAATGTCTGACTGAGGTCATTTACAGGTTTTGTAACCTGTGTACTGGAATATATATATATATATATATTCATCATAATACAGTAAGCAAAGAGGTCCTGTTTAAGAGCTTACAATCTAAAAGTATTTGAGTGAAAGTTTAATGGAAAGCACCTACAGGTTTTGTAGCGCTGTACAGAGGAAATTAGGCAGATTTCAGGTGATGAGTGGGGATAGAAGGTTTTTTTTGTTGACAAAGGGAGATGTATCTGCTCTGATAGGAGTGAGGTATAACAGCCAATGTGGACTGGACAGGAATCTCTTTTCTATAACGAACATTTCTATTGGATGTTGAAATAATAAACGGTTCTGACTGCCAACGAGCTAGTCAGATGTTGAACTGCCATATCTAGGTGTGGTTGTTTCTATCATCTCCTCTGATCAGTGTCGCGCAGCGCCTTACTTCATCTTTGATATATGGGAAGAAAACGGTCTATTGAAATTTCATATATGGTAATTATATTAGGGAATTTTTTTTTTTTTTTTCTTAGGATTATAATTGAACAATGTGAATAGGGAGTGGTGGGGGTGCTAGTCCGACAGGGTGGTCTGTCCTTAACATGTAACACAAGGAGGTGTGTGTGTGTATATCACACACACACACACTCTCTCCAATTTAGATTAGAGGAATCAATCTTACTTTCTGATTATTTTTTTTCTATACATATGTTTTAGAAATACTGAAGTGCATCACCGCGAACAATTTCAAGTTTATTTCTATATCCATTCTCAGAAATAATTATAACAAATATAACCTTTATACAGGAGACATGTATAAATCAGTTATAAATAAACATAAGTAAATATTAATATGTTAATAATTTCCCTGTGAAAACCATATGGTGTCTGCCATCAGTGGTGGACATACCTGAAGGAGATCCAGTCTTCCTTTGCCCTTTCATTCAAACCTTTGTGGAACTCTTCATACAAGGACCACGTTTTTGAGCAACCTTCAAGGTCTATCCAGATCTCTTCGGCCAGAGTGAAATCAGGAGCTTCCAGGTCAAAGTGCATACAGTCCTCACTGAGAGAGAAGAAACAGAAAAGATCTACACAACAATTCACTTGCTCACAAGGATAAACAGCACATGGACATTGTTATCCCTACCTGACGGTTTCCTTCTTGTGATACACAAGGTCTCTGAGAGAAATAAACCATCTGACCTTCACACAGTGGGATATAATGACTCAAAAGGCTCTCCTAATTATGAACAACGGTTCCCATGGCAAGAAACACAGTGGCCAAAATAGTGAAGAACAAGAAGATAGCATTCAATAATTATAAAAAAACTCAGCGTGAAGAAGATAGGCAAACCTATAAGATTAGGCAGAAAGAGGCAAAGCAATTTATAAGAGCTTCCAAAGCACACGCAGAAGAGAAAATAGCTCAGTCAGTAAAAAAGGGAGACAAAACATTTTTTAGATACATAAACGAGAAAAGAAAAGTAAAACAAGGATTAGTTAGATTAAAAACAAAGGAAGGAAGGTATGTAGAAGAGGATAAAAGTCTCGCTGACTGCCTCAATGAATATTTTTGTTCAGTCTTTGCAGAAGAAAAGGAAGGAAAGGGACCTCAGTTAGGAGAGAACACTAAAGAGACATTTACATATGAGTTTGCAGAGGAGGAGGTTCTAAAGCAGCTGTCTAAAGTAAAGACAAATAAGTCAATGGGGCCTGATGGGATCCATCCTAAATTATTAAAAGAGCTCAGTGATGTAATAGCAAAACCGTTAACAGATTTATTTAACCAATCCTTGTTAACAGGAGCCGTCCCAGAAGACTGGAAATTAGCAAATGTTGTGCCCATTTACAAGAAGGGTAGTAGGGAGGAATCGGGGAACTATAGGCCAGTTAGTCTTACGTCAGTAGTGGGGAAATTAATGGAAACCATGTTAAAGGAAAGGATTGTTGAACATCTAAAAACACATAGATTACAGGATCAGAAACAACATGGGTTTACCTCAGGGAGATCATGCCAAACTAATCTTATTGATTTTTTTGATTGGGTAACAAAAATAATAGACACAGGTGGTGCAGTAGACATTGCTTATTTAGATTTCAGTAAGGCTTTTTGATACTGTTCCGCATAGAAGGCTTATCAATAAATTGCAATCTTTGATCTTGGATTCCAATATTGTTGAATGGATTAGGCAGTGGCTGAGTGACAGACAACAGAGGGTTGTGGTAAATGGAGTTTATTCGGCGCAAGGTCTTGTTACCAGTGGGGTACCTCAGGGGTCAGTACTTGGACCCATTCTCTTTAATATTTTTATTAGTGATATTGCAGAAGGTATTAATGGAAAAGTATGTCTTTTTGCTGATGACACAAAGATTTGCAACAGGGTTGACGTTCCTGGAGGGATCAGCCAAATGACAAATGATTTAGGTAAACTAAAAAAATGGTCGGAGTTGTGGCAATTGAGTTTTAATGTGGATAAGTGCAGGATAATGCACCTGGGACGTAAAAACCCAAGGGCTGAATATAGAATATTTGATACAGTCCTAACCTCAACATCTGAGGAAAGGGATTTATGGGTCATTATTTCAGAGGATCTAAGGGTAAGTAGTCGATGTAATAGAGCAGCAGGAAATGCTAGCAGAATGCTTGGTTGTGTAGGGAGAGGTATTAGCAGTAGGAAAAGGGAAGTGCTCATGCCACTGTACAGAGCACTGGTGAGACCTCACTTGGAGTACTGTGTGCAGTACTGGAGACCGTATCTCCAGGAGGATATAGACATCTTAGAGAGAGTTCAGAGAAGGGCTACTAAAATGGTGTACGGCTTGAAGGAGAAAAGTTACCAAGAAAGGCTTAATGATCTTAACATGTACAGCTTGGAAAAAAGACGAGACAGAGGAGATATGATAGAAACATTTAAATACGTAAAGGGAATCCACAAGGTAGAGGAAGGGAGTATATTTAAAAGGAAACAAAATAGCAAAACAAGAGGACATAGTCTTAGATTAGAGGGGCAAAGGTTTAAAAGTAACATCAGGAAGCATTATTTTACTGAGTGGGTGGTGGATACATGGTACAGTCTTCCAGTAGAAGTGGTAGAGGCCAAAACAGTAATTGAATTTAAGCAAGCATGGGATAGGCATAAGGCTATCCTAAACAAAAGATAAATCCAGGTCAAGTATCCATGTAATTGGGCAGACTGGATGGGCCAAAAGGTTCTTATCTGCTGACATTTTTCTATGTTTCTATGTTTCTATGTCTCATGGTACCATAAAAGGGTAGGAAATGCCATAAAGTGGACCCACTGTGGACAGATTGACTTGCCTTGCGATTTCCCATCAAGTGATGGTTATGGCTTTGAACATAAGATTGTGTTATGTGGTTGTTGCTTATAGAAAGCAAATTGTGTGAGTTGTGCGAGTAATGGTGTGATTGTGTGGCCCGCCGTGGTGACGACAGTCTAGGAAATGGCTGCTGTGAGCTGGAGAAGCACCTTCCATGGAGGAAATTACTTTTTAATCCATAACTGCTCGTCTGACCTCTAATTTAATGGAAGTGTTTGATAGCTGAGGGAGGAGGTGCAATTGAGAAGGTATTACTGAGAATATCCTGCATATATTTGCTGGCTTCTTGGCATAATGTATAGATGGAATTTATTTCCTCATGCGGGCAGGAAGGCAATGGGTTGTCATCCCCTGCGCAGTGGGACCAGAGATGAGTAATTGTTGGGGGGGGGGGTCATATTTATTATACAGTGTTAAGCGATTTTGAAAAAGTGACATCCCCTAAAGGGACAATCTACACACCCTGACCATTTTAGGCAATAAAAGTGGTTAAAATGTTTGGAGCAGCTGCAAGTGTCAGCTAAAGAAATATACCTTCCCCCTCCCCTCCCATTCCACTGCTTAGCCACAGTGCAAACATTCACACACACATATAATTCGAAAATTTCTTGCTCCGGTGCAGTCAATCCAGCTGCAGGTAGATAAGAGACCAAAATCCAGACGCACACGGAGACTTCTTTTCAAAGTTTAAATAAAAGAAGACTTTATTCTGGCATCAAATTTGATGCCAGAATAAAGTTTTATTTTATTTAAACTTTGAAAAGAAGTCTCCGTGTGCGTCTGGATTTTGGTCTTATATATATATATAGGCTGAAACAACTAATCGATTAATCGACAACTAATCAATGATTAATATAGCTGTCAACTATTTCCATTATCAAATCGGTGTCGATTAAACAGTGTGCTGTACACAGGACGATTAGAGTCAGACTGAGTTAAACATAAATAACCTCGGCTTCAGAGCAGATTGGAGAAGATGCACCGCTGCTTTACTAGATAGGATTTAGTTCTAGGGTTATGTCAGACACAACCAGTTTGTTTTTATTCCGCTGACAACAGTAGCAGAACTATAACACAAACAATAGGATACCGCCACTGGGTGAAGGAGCTGTATGCCTGTGTTTTAGCTTTACTTGAAGCTGGAGTCCTGTGCCACCACCCCACCCTCCTTGCTACACCCTCTTTGGTCTGGTCCCTTTCCCCAAACTCACTCCCACACTCAGATCCGGTGTTTTTTCCATACCCACTCACACTCAGGTCAAGTCACTTTAGCAAAGTCCCTCCCTTCCACCTCCAGTCCCTCTCCCACTCAGTTTGTTCACGAAATTCTTTAAAAGGGACACTCTACGGACCCTGACCACTTTAGCTTATTAACCCCGATTTCATACTGACATCATCATCTATGACCAAGTGCTTGTAGCCGCGTTCACTTGAGAAAGCAAACACGGGCTTAAGCTGTGCATGCAGCATCAACACATCCCTGTGACCAAGCACTCGCATACCTTGTGTGAGAAGTACGCAAGATACGCAATTTGCATATGTACGTACGAAAGTTACACACACTATGCAAATTACTTATGAAAAAAGGGGGAGGGGTTGTGTTTTTGTTTTTACATAAAATTCCTTTTTTTATCCAATGAATCGATTAATCGGCCAACTAATCAATTATGAAAATAATCGTTAGTTGCAGCCCTAATATATATATATATTATATATGTGTCTATCATATACCCACCAAAAAAAATCTCAAAGAATATCTAAAAGACGGCGAGTGCAATTTAAGACTAGAATAACAAAACCAGGAATCGCTTGTTATTCTCCAGCAAATTAACGCTTCATATACAAAGGGCCCTATCACCTCCTTAACGATGGAGCTCACATAAGTGAGCATTAGCGCTAGGTTAAATGAGGTGATGGCATTACAGCCACATCACCTCCCCATCGCTAATGGGTTAAAACGAAGCAAAAAACCTTAGAGAATCGGTATTAGCGCTTTTTAGCTCAAGTTTACTGTACTTTGCTCTCCTTATACTTAGCATGGGGAGAACAAAGAGTACCGTATTTTTCACTCCATAAGATGCACCTGACCATAAGACGCACCTAGTTTTTTGGAGGAGGAAAACAGGAAAATAAATATTCTGAATCAAATAGTGTAATAATGGATACTCCCCCAGCTCCTCTCATGGATATACTGCCCCAGCTCATGGATACTGTCCCCCAGCTCATGGATACTGTCCCCCAGCTCATGGATAATGTCCCCCAGCTCATGGATAATGTGCCCCAGCTCATGGATAATGCCCCAAATCACACATGGATATGCCCCAGCTCATGGATATGCCCCAGCTCATGGATATGCCCCAGCTCACACATGGATTTGCCCCAGCTCATGGATATACTGCCCCAGCACATGAATAATGCCCCAGCTCACACATGGATATACTGCCCCAGCTCACACATGGATATACTGCCCCAGCTCATGGATATGCCCCAGCTCATGGATATGCCCCAGCTCATGGATTTGCCCCAGCTCATGGATATGCCCCAGCTCATGGATTTGCCCCAGCTCATGGATTTTCCCCAGCTCACACATGGATTTGCCCCAGCTCATGGATTTGCCCCAGCTCATGGATTTGCCCCAGCTCATGGATATGCCCCAGCTCACACGTGGATATGCCTCAGCTCACCTGCCGCCGCCGCGTTCGTCTCCCTCTGAGCGTGAGTCTGGCGGCAGGAAGCTTGGGCAATCGCCTGGGGGAGTCAGATCGCAGTCACGTGGCTCCCCCAGGCAAGTGCCTAAGCTCCTTGCCGCCGGACGCACGCTCAAAGGAAGCCGAACGCGGCGGCGGCAGGTGAGTTGGGCATATCATCATTTTTGGGCATCATTTTTTGGACATTCGCTCCATAAGACACACCCACTTTCCCCCCCACTTTTTGGGGGGAGAAAAGTGCGTCTTATGGAGCAAAAAATATGGTAATTAGCATCAGGATCGAATTCCTAACACTAATTACTCACAGCTGTTGCTAACGGAAAAAAGTTTGCTACAGCTTAGAGCTTCTGCAGAATCAGTCAGCTGCAACTGTAAACCACCCCTCCTCCCAAAAAAAAAAAAAATCAATCAAATGCTCACCTCTCATCCCGCGGCGAGAACGACGGCCTGATCCGCTGCTTCCGGCCGCCATGAGCAGAGAGAGCCTAGGGAAAAAAGTCCCCATGCCCCCTCCGCGATCACTCGGCCGACCTGCAGGGTCTCATGAGAGGTGCGATCCTGCAGGTCATGTGACCCAGCAGCAGAAGCAGAAAGGGATGCATGCGACAGCGCTTTAGCGCTGCCCGAGTATCTTGGAGCCTAGCGGCCGCTGCGAGGCGGACTGCTGGACAGCAATTAGCGAACGCTAATACTTCCCCTTAGCGTCTCCCTTTTAACTCAGGGCAGCTAATAGTCTATCCCCATTTTGGGCACTATCATTTTTTCAGGGCCGATACTGATTCCAATTATCTGAAGCCTTTCTGGCCGATATACAGAATATGGCCCCAGATATCGGCTATTTAAACTTGTAGAAAAGAAACAATACAAATATCACATTATGTTATTCCTTTTAATAAACACATTCTGTTAATAAGTTAAATGAACAAAGTTCAATGTTTCTGATTTTATTAAAAAATATATATTTTTATTTAAGTTTTTTAATTGTACAAACAACATTGTCATGTCTAGACTTTGGATATAGCAATAATACCTCATATGACCCTGTATGTAAGTGGTCGGCAACCTTGGCACTCCAGATGTTTTTGGAACTACAGTATATCTGCCATAATGTGGAGCTATTCATTAGGTTCTTGGAGCCTCATTAGAAATGTAGTCGCAAAACATCTGGAGGGCCAAGGTTGCTGATCCCTGCTTTAGGAAATAGGAACCAGAAATACAGGGGACAAATAGATCTCTGCATCCTGTATAGGGAATTCCCTACCAGATGGGAGGGAAGCCCAATTTCTGTTGTCACCATGCTCATGTGCAATACCGACAGTAGGCAGGGGAAGTCCTAGAGCGAGGGTTGAAAGCCTGCTGTGGGAGAAATCCCAGATAGGCACCGATCTGTGGGACCTTGCGTGTAATGGTTGCAGTGAGCCAGCATGTTCAGTTATTGGCAAATAAAAGAAGGAGACCGATATCAGTAATTTGCTGAATATTGGCCACTGATAATTAGCAAAGCCGATAATAATCGGTCTATCCCTAATACAAAATAACGGAAAAGTTACGTTCCAGTAACCAGGTGTAACAGCAACTGGATCCAGTGACTTGAGATGTCAGAATAGGGTGCAGAGTATGTTTACAAAGCAAAATAAAATAAACTGACTCAAATCAAAATACTTGCTGTAAAGGAAAAACTCCAACATCAAGAGGAGAAAAAACTCATCAAAATCAACAAATTCTTACTGGTTTGTTTTAGTGACAGTTTCCCAGATTTGATATGTAAGAAGTGATAAAATACCCACATCAATTTTTTCTTCGTCACTTCAAGTTCATCAAACTCTAATTTCCTTTCCTTTATTGACTGAGCGCTCTTCTCCAAAATATCATCTTGACACGTTTCGATGATGTCATCGCTTGGTTTAAACTGGTCCCAGCGGGCTTTAAATTTTTCTAGCTCCTGAACGTAGATGTTCACCCTGGACTTCACGTTGTCCTTCATTAGATCAATCTGCAAACGAATGGAAACACAATGAGACCGACTTTTAATTTAATGACTGTGTTACGGGCATTTGGGTAAAAAAGTTGGAGGCTGTGTATTTGATAAGGGCCTCAGATACCCATGTGACCTCTGAGTAACCACAGTATTGGCGTTAGCTTCCCACCTAAAGCAGCTTCGCTTTGGTGTTGGCGGGCGGGCTTAACTTTAATGGCCAATTGACTAGAGACCTCTGTGTTTTTGTTTAGTATTAATATATGGGATTCCATGCGAAATGACATTTTTTCATATATATCTTATGCATGATACAAGACTGAATACCAACAGGATACGCTGCAAGACTGAGAGTAATTTAAGTAGAGTGCTGGAATGCAAGAACACAGAGAACAAATAGTTCTTCGGAGCTCATCCACATTAAAGTGCATTCCTGCATGATTACATGCACTGAAGGAAAAGGAATCCTCAGACCACCATCTGCTAACCTATAAGAAGGACCCTATAAGTAGTTAAATAACACCCCATGAATTATAATATTAATAGATAAATTAAGGTTTAAAATATAAGAAATAGTTTTAAGATAAATTGATAATCAGCAGTATTATAGGATTAAGTTTCAGTTCTCAATATGTTTGCAAGTGTCTCTGAAATTATGCTGATGTTTGCAAAATGACAAAAGTCCTGATGTTTGCAAATGTTTTTTTGAAGTGATAAAAAAAAAGTGCTGATGTCTGAAGAAATGCTGATATCTCAAGAAATCACATGCCGAGGCCACGGGAAGGTCCAGAAATGTGTCACCAGACCTGTATTGAAACTGGCCAATGAACTATGTTATGTTTTGAAATGTTAACCAATGAAATAAAGAGACAACGTTTTTGTTAGAAGCATAAATATGCGTCAAAAAACGTTGGAAGGCAGAGAGAAATTGCCAGACAAAATTACATGCCTCGTGTGTCCTTTTTTTGAAAGGATTTTCTCTCTCCCTGCGCAGAAGGAGAGTTAACTCAAGGTGTGCCTAAGACAGGATCTTAGGGGTTAAGGACGGACAATTGGAGACCATTATTCTCTTCAATCTGGAGGCACTGCCGAAATGAACAGTCACCCCTCGTCCTGGTGAGTATATTGTCTTGTCTGGACGAGGGCAATGACAACGTTTATCTCGAACTAAAGTTAGTTGTCCATGTCCTATAGTGTTAAAGGAAACGTTGCCAGGGGCCGTTTATTAAAAGAAAACGTTGCCACGGGCCGTTTATTACAAATTAAAAGAAAACGTTGCCACGGCCGTTTATTTAAAGATGGAGTGGGTCAGGAACCACACTCATAGAAGGGACATTAGATGTCCAATTGATCACACCTTGCGTTAACCCTCATAAAATGTATAGTATAAGAATATAGAGTATAAGAATAATAGAGTATAAGAATATTAGAGTATAAGAATATTAGAGTATAAGAATATTAGAGTGTTAAGATTCACTGTTGTAAGGTAAGACAGACGTCCATCAGTTGTGATAATAGAGTTATAAGTTAAAATAACGAACAATCCGCAAGGTGAGGCGGAAAAGTCGTTATGTATATGTATATATATATATATGTATATATTGTTAAAGTATATATTATTATAGAGTGATAAGTTAATTGGGTGGCAGGAAAATCTGTAAAGTATGCAGACTTTTGCCCCATTGTATACTGATGGTACTGTGTATATATATATGTATATATAAGAGCTGACTGGTTGGACATTGTTTGCTGTGAGGTGTATGTTGTATTAAGCAGATGTGTTTGTTGGCCATTTGTGTGTTAGTTGCTGACTGATGGGGTGGATGATGTTGGTCATGTATGCAGTTACTAACTGGAGATATATATATTGTGAAGCTAGTTTTTATATACTATTGGATTGTGGTTTATAAATTTTTGTTTATGATATGAAGGAATTATATAACTACAAAATAAAAAAGCAAAAGATTAGAAGTTTGATTCTCGAGATTAGGGGAGGATTCACTAAATAAGTTTTTATTATTTATCCTTAAATTAGCTCATTTTTTGTTGATCCATGTGGCATAGAGATATAATATATATATAGTAAGAATTTAAATTGTTTTTCTTTTCGAGCACTGTGAAGAGTCTCTCTTTTTTTTTTCTTTCTCTATTTTACCTGCCTGATTATTCAATTGTACAACTAACCATGGGTATTTAAAGTAGCAAGGTTAAAGAATATCCCTTACTGAAAATAGGAGAGTTTTGTAAAGATTATGTAGTACGAGTAGGGGGCACAGATTGCTATTTAATTAACCCATGGATAGATAATCTAGCGGGATGGACAGAAGCAGTGGGAGTTGTGATCCTTTCCTCAGACAGGGAGACCACAGCCCATTCTATATGGATATAGTGAAAGGATTATGTCTCGACGACACCGAGGCATGGCCCTATTATCAGGGAGACCCTCAGTGGGACATGCAGTATATGAAATTGGGGAGGGGGGGACAATGATTAATGGTGAAACAATGTAGAAGAGGGACCCCATTGTCCTCTGACAGCGCCAGACTGCATAAAATAGAACAGAGTATACCACGGAATAAACAAGAAATACCCCGTGCCAGCTGGGAACCACGACCCCTCCGTCTTATAGACAATCCATATATCTGTCCCTTTACTGAGACAGAGGTCTTGGGTGCGGTGGGGGCAATGGAGGATTTGAACCCTTCGGCCCATCCACATCCAAAGACGGGAAAAAGAAAAAAGAGGAAGTAAAAGAGAAAATAGGAAGGAAAAAAAAAAAAAAAAGCAGAAGAATATATACTGCCTTTCGTTATTATGGCCACTCGCATATAACAAAGGATCGCCATTAATAAGCCCTAAGATATGAGAATAACACCAACAAAACCCATTTTCCATTTATGACCGTGGGGAATAAGTTATTTAGAAATAGAAGATATTAATAGAATTTTTAAACATTGTCAAAAAGAGAAAGAGGACGGACTACGTCCTATGATTGACCAGTTTCTACAGGATGGTATCCTGGAACCTGTAGTCTTCCCCTTCAGTACCCCAATTAACCCCCGTGAACAAAGCTGACGGGACTGTCAGGTTCGTTCAAGACTTGCGTGCAGTTAATTCCCTAGTGATTCTAATTGCGCCAATTGTCCCAGATGTCACGTCACTTCTGTCATCAATATCAGCGACACATACACATTTTTCTGTAATTGACCTGAAGAATGCATTTTTTTTTTAGCATCCCTGTACACCCTGACACGGCATTGCTTTTTGCATTTTCATTTGAAGGCACCCAATTTACATGGAAAAGGTTATCTCAGGGGTACGTTGACGCCCGGGGGTCTACAGTATTGTACTGCAGGCCACTCTGAAATTCTGGCACCCCAGCCATGGTTCTGTCCTGCTGCAATACGTGGATGATCTCCTCGTATGCAGTCCATCAGAGGAGGCCTGCCGGGAGGATGGTAAAACACTTTTTAGTTGGTTACAGGAATGTAGGCACAAGGTTCCCTTAAAAAAAAATGCAGTGGTGTCAAACGCAAGTTGAATATTTAGGGTTTGTTCTCAGACAGGGGGAACGGAGCATCAGTCAGAAGAGAGTCCAGTCTGTCACGGGCCTGGTCAACCCGAAAACTAAGAAGGACATGCTGTCATTCTTAGGCATGATAAACTATTGCAGACAGTGGATCCCTGACTGCTCCTACTACGATAACATTCTGAGACAAGCCACCCTGTTGGGTCAATCCAATATGATAACATGGTCTAATTAAATGTTAAATGCCTTTAAGGTTCTCAGAAATGCAATGATGATAAGCCCCGCGCTAGGCCTCCCTGATTATGTACTTTCATTTCATCTGTTTGCAAGGGACAATTGTAAAACCATGGCCGCGGTGCTGACGCAAGAACATGGGGGCCGGTTGCGCCCCATAGCATTTTTTTTCAAAGATTCTGCCAGTAACGGTACAAGGGATGCCGGCCTGTTTGCGTGCCCTGGCAGCATGTGCAATGGCCGTTAGTATGGCAAGCCAATACACATTAGGGTACGAACCTCACCTACCCACAACCCATGATGTTTTATTTTTACTTAAGGGCATACATACACAGCACATGTCATCACAGCGCTTTAGTGGATATGAAGTCACACTGCTAAGCAACCCTGCACTGCACATAGAATACAGTTCAAGTGTCTCTGGTCCAGCACCAATCCTAAACGCTTTACTGGGTCTTAAGAATCCCTCAGATACCATCCCACTCGAACATGACTGTGCTCTCTCCATTGAGTCTGAAACTGCACCCCGCCCTGATCTCATGTCCACACCTGTTCCGGACGCAGATGTCGTCTTTGTTGACGGCTCCTGTACCCGCCCCAATGACAACACTTCTCATGCAGGCTCTATGCGGGTAGACCTGTCACGATATACACTGACTCCACATATGTTTATGGTGTGGTCCATGACCATGGGACGATATGGGAAAAGAGGGGATTTGTGGCCGCAGATGGCAAGAAGATTTCCCATTCGACCCTGGTCACGGACCTCCTAGCAAGCGTTCTTATGCCTTCTCAGATAGCGGTGTTACATTTTAGAGCACACACCAGAGCCTCAGATCCTATTGCAAAAGGGAATCATCTGGCTGACCAAGCAGCTAAACGAGCAGCACAACAGGACATAGCTAAACTAGTAATGCCGGGTTTTGCGACCTCCCACAATGGATAGGGACCAATTATTTTGTACTTTACAAAATATGCAACCACAGAAGAGCTAAAGAATTGGAAATTGGTACTCCCCATCATTCTGGCTGAAATCAGAATGGCGTTAATAGGAACACAGGCTACTCCCCCTTCGAGATATTTATGGGCAGACCCTTTTCATTACCATGGTCTACAGGTAGGCTAACAGTGGAGACAGGGGACTTAGAGCAGATAAGGGATGAATATGTTAGGCAGCTGATCTCAACCCTCGAGACAACCAGAGACGAAGTTATATTTAAGTCTCCCTTTTTTTCAGACAAATCTACCCACCCATTTAATCCAGGAGACAAGGTGCTGGTAAAGCGGCTACAGAAAGGAAAAAGACCAGAGGATTTCGCCTATGGACCACGGTGGTAGCCGTAACCCGCACAGCTATACTGACAGAGGACAGCCCAGTCTGGATTCACGCCTCTCGAGTCAAGTGGATTCAACAAGGGACCCTCTCGAGTCAAGTGGATTCAACAAGGGACCCTCTCGAGTCAAGCGGATTCAACAAGGGACCCTCTCGAGTCAAGCGGATTCAACAAAGGACTCAACAAGGGGTACTAACGGGGGCAGCTAATAGCCTTGGCCTCCATCAGGAAGAGGACCCGGACCAAGAGACACTCACGAGGGCAGATAGCCCTGGTTTCCAACAAGGAGAAAATGACAACCAAGGATCCTTTTCGAAGAGTATGGAGACGCATGTGGGGGGAAGAAAAAGACTGAAATAATATGTTTACCCCCCCCCCTTCGGAACATATGTCACAACCCCTTTTGTCCACACCCCCTACCAGAAAGAACCCCAACCCAAACCATCACTGTTTGGCCATTGTTGTTTTTTTTTTATTGTCCACCATTACTGCAGTATGATACGGTACAAGGCAACTGTATATATATGTGTAACCGATGAGTACTGGGGACATAATTGTGATTATTGGGGCGCAGTGGGGTGGGACACGGGCAATATGAGATATGGTACCTCTGATGCCGTAGTTAACAGATGGGAATATACGCAACTGCCACAACCAAATTCCCTCGATACAAGTTCAAACTCCAAGATATGGCCATTTATAAGAAGGAAGAGAACCCATTCCTACCCAGGAAATATGGAGAGGTAGTGAGACCTCATCCTCTCCTACCTAAACACCAAATCAATAGCCAATCCCACCTATGAAGACAGCATAGTAATGGAAACAGGATTTGCAGATGTAAATGTTTGGCTAGAATGGGTAAAATTTAGTGCCCTAAACAATAACCGTACAAATTGTTATGTGGGTCTATATTGATGCTATAGGGGTACCAAGAGGGGTCCCTGATGAATTTAAAGCAAGGGATCAGGTAAAGCAGGGTTTGAGTCATTCCTAGCACCTCTTGTTACTATTAATAAGAATGTAGATTGGATTAACTATTTATATTATAACCAGCAGAGATTTGTTAATTATACTCGCGAAGCTTTACAGGGCCTCGCTGACCAACTACAATCCACATCCATTATGACGTTCCAGAACCGGATGGCTCTGGACATGATATTGGCTGAAAAAGGAGGTGTATGCAAAATGATAGAGGGGACAGGTACATGCTGTACCTACATCCCTGATAATGTAGGCCCAAATGGCCAAGGGTAACCCCACCACCATGATGTACAGTACACCTCTACCGTCCACTCCAAATGATTATGCAGAATATGTCCAACTCCGCCGAATAGCTAATAGGAAGTAAAATATACTGTAGGTTAGGAAGATAAATAGGCACTGGGAGACTGCCATGTGTTACCTGTTCCGTGGCAGGTACAGCCCCCCCCTGGTTCTATATTGATCCACATGGGTATTGAGGGTCTCGCTCCCCAACCCATACTAACTTACAGTAGATAGATGAAACAAAGAAAGAATCAAATAGTATGATCATACTATGATTCAAGAGGGGATTGAAGGAAAAGGAATCCTCAGACCACCATCTGCTAACCTATAAGAAGGACCCTATAAGTAGTTAAATAACACCCCATGAATTATAATATTAATAGATAAATTAAGGTTTAAAATATAAGAAATAGTTTTAAGATAAATTGATAATCAGCAGTATTATAGGATTAAGTTTCACTTCTCAATATGTTTGCAAGTGTCTCTGAAATTATGCTGATGTTTGCAAAATGACAAAAGTCCTGATGTTTGCAAATGTTTTTTTGAAGTGATAAAAAAAAAGTGCTGATGTCTGAAGAAATGCTGATATCTCAAGAAATCACATGCCGAGGCCACGGGAAGGTCCAGAAATGTGTCACCAGACCTGTATTGAAACTGGCCAATGAACTATGTTATGTTTTTGAAATGTTAACCAATGAAATAAAGAGACAACGTTTTTGTTAGAAGCATAAATATGCGTCAAAAAACGTTGGAAGGCAGAGAGAAATTGCCAGACAAAATTACATGCCTCGTGTGTCCTTTTTTTGAAAGGATTTTCTCTCTCCCTGCGCAGAAGGAGAGTTAACTCAAGGTGTGCCTAAGACAGGATCTTAGGGGTTAAGGACGGACAATTGGAGACCATTATTCTCTTCATGCACCATCATGCGCAGGTCTCCTTGGAGACCTATGGCTTCAAGGAGATAATACAGGTAAGGTGCGCAGTGCCACTGCTCTTCCTCTTACGTGGCTCCCTACAATTACTTGCCAGGCAGCTAACATAGCAGCTAATAGAAAATAAATGAAAATGACACTCCTGAATTAAGACAAATACAGGGTTATCATTTCAGTGCTGCCGCACTTCGGCAAGTTCGATTCACCGACCTTGCGGTGAATTCAGCATTCACCGCAGTGTCCCCGAAAGTGCAGCAAATCGACCCACAGAATAACTCTAAAAACTGCCGAATCGATCCAAAAAACCACCGAATGCATCCGACAATCCACCGCAAAAGCACCGAATCGATCTGAAAAAAGGAAGACGACCTGCCGAACAGAGGGTAGACCAGTCGCCGAACAGGGGTGGGGGGAAAAAAGCAACTTTTAAAAGGCGTTTGCAAAAAACTATTGCACAAAAATGCCTGGAAATAATATATAAGGTCCCATGAATAATAATATTAATAAAAAGGTCTGTTACAGAAAAAAGACAAAAATAATCAGAAAAAAAATTGCCATAAAAAACGCGAATAATGCCTAAAAAAAATAGACTTTTTGCTGTATGAAAAGAATAAACGGTTGAATATTGAATAAAAACAGGGAATTTTTTTTTTTTGTATTTCAAAATTTTTATTTTGCAACAAGTCCATACAATAGACATAGAAAGCACGTAACAACATCCAGCAAGGGAACAAAAAGGGACACTCAGAAGTATAAATCAGCAGAATCAGAGAGGCGGTGGAATGCAAGCCTCATGGGGACCCCCAAAAAAAAAAAAAAAAAAAGGGAAGGGGGATGGGACAGACGGCAGAAGCCACATCTGTGACGTTCCTGGCTCACTCCCTAGGGAGGCCATGGAAGGACAATGTCGCGGGGCCCGGAAGCCTGAGGGCCAAGTATGGCAAACAGGGCCATGGTGAATGCCACAGCGGCGCGCCTCAAAGCCACCCGAAAAATGCCGCCATAAAAAATAAAATAAATAAAAATAAGATTTAAAAAAAAAAAAAAACAAGGGGGGATACAACATCGAAAGCAGGGCTTGGTGACATCAAAACACAAAAAATATGGGGTTCATCAATAAGTCAGCAGGGAACCACCTCTCTGTAAAACGAGGTCCACAAAAGAGTGTCCAAAGGGAAAGGTGTGTCCCCAAAGAGCGTCTCCGAATAGGCTAGTATGGGGGGGGGGGTAGGGTATTCATCTTGATGAGGGTAACAACAATAAAAAGGGGGATCAGAAAAACTAGCTTAGCCCTCAGCAATTATTTCAATTGGAGGGTGTAAGTTAGCATAGAAGGAAGGGGGGACAGCACCATGTATTCCTCTACATCTTCAGCCTGTGTCCCAGAGTACAGAAAGAGGCCGGGCCCCCAGCGCGACATGAAAGAGTCTCAGTAGAGGACGTGCCTGATCAGCAAGGCAGGCCACCACGGCAGAGAGTGGGACCTATCCGAGTAGGCCCACAACAGGAGCCGCAGCAGACCGGACAACGCACCTCCAGGAATTCAGGACCATCTCGCAGTAGCTAGACCGCCCCAGCACTACAGAGGACAACCGAGTATCAAAGGGCCACACAAACCACAACAAGCAGCGACCTGGGCAGACTCCTCCACAGCAGGTAAGATCTCTGGGGAATCAGGAAGCTCAGCCGGGGGCCCCTTCATCCATGAACAGGTCACTCCTCGTCGGGTCCTCAGGGCTGCCTCCACGTCCAGCAGGGTTACCGCAGGGCCGCGTCTCCGTTGGGTCTGTCACTAGCTCATTATCAGATGCCACAGCAGAAGAGTTCGTCTCACCACTCCATCCAGCTCCCTGTCGGTCGTGGAGCCACAACTCCCGGAATTCCCGCCACAGTTCCATCAGCATCCCTCTCGTGAGGGGCAGGGAATCCAGGGCAGCCAACAGGACGAAGGAACCCGGATGATCCGAAGGAGGAGACACGTGCGAGGTAAGCAACGCCACCCGAAACAACGGCACAAGCAGCCAAGAGGGATCAGGAAATCCGAGGAGTAACCGCAGGCTTCAAAAATGGCCACTGAGGTAGGCCTCACCCATAGGCCCGAAAGCAAGGGAGGCTGCAACGGCAGGCAGGGAGTCAGCAGGTCAGCTCGATGCCCGGTTAAATCAACCCAGGGTAACACTACTCTCTTGGTGGGGGTCTCAAAATAGACTGGGGAAGCAAAAAGTGAATGAAAAAAGATAAGTCCGCAGGAGAGCTCAGCAGCATGCGTCCGCACCCATCAGTAGTCAGCTCCGCCCCAACAGGGAATATTTTTAACATTGAATCCTAAGGGATTCGCCAGATTAAACCTGTTGAATTAAACCACTGAACATCAGGGCATTTCACTGACATTTCATTGCAGCTCGTAACGTTGTTCTCTGAATAGATTAACCATTGCTTCTCTATGGGGAATTTCCCTACTGCCCGAAGGTCACTGTATTTCGCTGGCAATTTGCCAATATTTGGCAGACTGAATGCTTTCTGAATAGCCGAACGGCACCGAAATTTTAGGATCTATAGCCTTGGTTCGTAAAGGAGCCAGTAAAATGCAGCTACGAGGACTCAACGGCTCTCAAACTTTTCTGTCTTAGATCTGCTCAATCAGAAGTGGGGACTTTGTGCATTATCTATCATTCACCCAGTTTTTCAAAAGACCCATTGTAAAGTAAGAGGTGTGGCAGGTAGCCCATGTCTTAGGTTGCACGCACGTCTTCCGTTTATTACTTACAAACCGTAAGCAATCACAAAATGTTATTTGGTTCATGACAAAGAACATGAAAATAAAAAATAAGAATCAATCAAGTAAAGATTACGTAAAAGAGCTGTCAGTGACCGTGGCCCACCGGTCATTTTGAAACTACATTTCCCATGAGGCTCAGCCAGTATATTGAGCATCATGGGATAAGTTGTTCCAAAACATCTAGAGGACCAAACGTTCACATAAAAGCAGGTGCAATTTAACTGATTGGGCACATCATTCTACGCACACTCCAGTGTAAAATTACCAACCAAAGCCTTGCATGTTATGGAAATGTATCTCATGCAACAGAACATACAGAGAAAATATGAAAACATATAAAACTGGATTACAACTGTTACAGTGTAAAAAAAATGCTACACTTTTATCAGAGTATGTTAAATAGCAATTAATATATTTGGATTTATTGCATCGTGACAAAACCCATAATTACCTGCTCTTTGATCATTAGCTGGTGACTCTCCATCATTAACTCAAACTTATCCCATTTAGCTCGCAGATTGCTGATGGTATCTATGCCGCCCCCCGCTACAGAGCGCAGCAGGCGATTTTTCTCTTCAGCTTCTTTAAATAAGGGGAGTATCTGTAAAGTTAATACACAAAAAAAAAAAAAAATACTATCGATCTGTTCAAAAACATACAAGAAAAATCTGCACAATCTGTCTTTTCGATAAATTAGGGTGACCAGGGGCTGGACAAGCAACAGGTATCCTGCGGCCCCTCAATCCTCAAATTGGCTGGGCTTAATCAATCGACCATCATAGGCTATCACAGCCATGTGAGCAATACAGGCTCCTTATCACTGGCTCAAATATCAGAGAGCCACTAATCGATACTGACAGCAGCACCATGTGCCACCCCTGCCATTTGTGAGCTCTGCATCAGGTTGCATGATCTCGCAAGCAAGTGAAAGGACACTGGAATTATTTACATGGTTTGATTTTACTGATGAAAATACAGTTAACAACTGTTTTTTTTTTAATTGGATGCCATACACATTACGTTACCAGCAACATTTCAGCTTACTGGCTTTTATTCAGCTTGGCAAAAGCCATGCTGGTAATTTAGTGTGTAAGGCATCCAATAAAAAGGCACTTCAACAGAACCAACAGGTTTTGGTACTTCATTCTGTATGTGGCAAAATCTAATTATCAAATGCACCATGGAGAAGATCTGCCCCTAAGTGAGGGAGTGCTGTCTAAACCCTATATTTTCTTAACATCAGGTTTTGGCAGACAGTAATTCTTTTCATTATCAGCTGCAAATGAGAAGAATCCGAGGCCTTTGAATCGCTCATTCTTCAGCTGCCTCCAGATTAAATGCATTAATGTATAGTAGGCTGCTGCGGGAGCAGTTTGAGGCTCGCCCAGAATAGTACAGAGCCACTGTCACTATCGAGTGAGCCATTGACACGAACAGCCCATCTGGAAGAGGGCTCAGTGGGGGGAATCGATTAAAGCACAATCTGCACCTCCGGTTTCTTCAATTTTAATTCTCCGTGTTTCATATTCGCTTCTCCGATTTCCTCAACACTCTGGGGGCGACTGGACAGCATCTCCATTCCCTCAGTCACAAACGTCTCAATATCATGCAAGTGAACTAGGAGAAAAAACACAAAGAAACAGAATGTAAAGAGCCTAGAAACTATGGGCCATAGTACATAGTTGGTGTTAACTTAACCAGAGCTGTTGTAAAGTTACCAGAGACATTGTAGCCTATGGAGGTTTTAAGTTTACAACAGCTCTGGTTAAGTTAGCACCAACTATGTAATACTACCCTATGACAGTGGCATGAAAGATCTATGTGTGGAGAGAGTCATTTTTTTAGTAATATGACCAGTGAAGGAGATGAACAGTGACAAGCCTTCTCATATATAAACCTGGCGACGGCTTATTTCATTAGAATTTAAATTAAATCTATACATTTGCTGCCGCTGATGCAGTTTTGTAAAAAATAAAATTACTTAAATAAGCCAAAACAAAGGTGTACGATACACGTCAAATATTAAGGTGACCCGTCCTGACCATAGTGCATCTACAATGAAAAACTCCATTCAGAACTCATTATAGTGACTACGAAAACACACCATAATATCATTTCTCCACAGTCTAAAGCAGGGTTTGGCAACCTTGGCCCTCCGGATGTTTTGGAACTACATTTCCCACAAGCATCAGCCAACCTGAGTGGTTGAGCACCATGGGAGATGTAGTTTCAAAACATCTGTAGGGCCACGGCTGCTGACCCCTGGTCTAAAGTCTGATGAGGACATAAGGGAAGCCCCAACCTGTCCTGTTTTCATGCAAACCTATGTAAGCCAGTGAATTTAAACAGGATCTGAACAAACTCAGAAAGTCCTGATAAATGTTCCCACTATAAATAAGAATATAAGAATTTATTATGGATCCATGCAATGTGCGTCACTACCTTGGATTGATTTCTTCAATGAGATGAGCAGGGAGTCAAACAGCTTCTGGATTAGATCATCAATGACAGTCTTTACTGGATTGCAATTAATGGTCATGCAATCTACCTTTATAGTGCTGCAAAAAAAAAGAAAACGCTTAGAACATGGTCTACTTTCATTAGAACATATAGAGAATTTTAACAGAATGTAAAGTTTTGCAAGCTGTCACTTGTAAAGGTACATATTGTGTATTCGTTCACATTTGCAGTTTTGTTTAGCTACCGGACTTTACCCCTTGCTTTATTGTTTGAGACACTTTTCCATGGGATTCTGTAGGGTTTGATGAAGTCATGTGTTACCTGTACTTCACCATCGCATGATTCTTTTTTCTCTAAGTGAATCCCTTCACTGCCATGATAGAGTTAACTTGATCTGGGCTTATTCTGGAGCAATGCAAAAGAATTTTGTATATTGCAAAGGAAATTTGTTTGTAATTGTCTCCAGAATGTGACCCTAAAGTATCAGCATCTCAATCATGTCAGCTGATGTGTGGATTGATCAGCTGGGACTTCTGTGTCTGAAACATGGAGCCCCAGTTGATGCACACCTGCCATAGTGCTGTTTGGAAAGAATCGGTCATATAGGGCTTATTGACTGTGAAAGTGCATTGTACAAACGCTACAGTGATTTCTTAACTATGTAGTTAATGTAAAGTGGTTTTCTTAAAGGGACGTGCATGCTTTGCTAGTGTGCTCTTAAAAACGTGCAATGCCTTTTGAGTGAGTCAGTAGTGTCATTCAGCAGGCATAAAAAGCAAGTAAATATGATATTTTTTCATATTTAGATGCTTTTCTTTCTTGGTGTTTTTATACGCCCACCTCAGGAGGCAGTTTGAGTTAACCAATCAGTGCCTATACCTAGGGAGAGCTAAAAAAAACGCACTGAGCATGTGCGTCTGAGTTGCTCCTCCTCCCTCCTGCACTGTGAGCTGAGGGGAGGTCGGGGCTGAACTTTCACCCCCAGCTACTGCAGAGACAGGGAAGGATGAAATCCATACACACAGGGAGAAAAAGAGACAGCAGAGAGAGGGACAAAAAACATTTTTATTTATTTATTTTTTACACATTTTTAAAACTTTTATTGATTTATTCTAGTTTGTCTTTAGGTATAAAAGTGTTTAAATGTCAATTTTAAAAAAACCTTTTCTAGACATGCATATCCCTTTAAAGAAAAGAAGGAAAAAAAACACTGGGACCTGCAAGTGGTTTTATGGAAAACCATATGACAGTGAAAGGGTTAAAGGAACACTTCAGGCTGAAATTGGCTCATCATAAAGAAAAATACAACAATAGAAGATGACATCCTAGAGCCCCATCCTCCTGCCTTCTTTCCAAACCATATGCATGCAATCATAGTCCAAACCCAAACAAAAGATGGAACTACAGTGCACACGGCAATCACAGCTGCCGGGTAATTGGGCAGAAGGCTGTCTGGATATGTTTGACAGCAGATAATACAACACACAACAGTCTGACAGAAAGAGAGGCGATGATGGACTCATGAAACAACTACCTCTACATGAGCATTCAAGAATAAAATCGCTCAAATCTAATCACAGTGGTAAAACACATTTTCTGTCAGAAAGGAGGGGGGTAGAAAGGGCTTACAGAGACCCATACAATAGCAATATAAACAACAACAGCAAAACATACACACCGGCACCCTGTACCTGTAAGGGGTACAGGGTGACTTGGTTGGGGAACAATATGAGGAATCACACCCTCTAGAACCTGCAGTCCCACACATCCCAAAAGTAATTTCAGGTCCAGGTGCCTGGAGTCCCAAGTGACTACCGGTACATATAGCAAGTGAGTTATGGAAAACTGTGAAATAAATAAACTAAAGTAAATGGTTTCGATTGATAAAATGCTTCTTTTACCAGATTGGATATAAGCTAAAAATTAAAAGTTTGGGAAAGACTGCTAGAAAGCGAGCTACCCTGATAGAATACGTGTGAGATTCGGGTACCTTGGAAGGCGTTCTGCTTCTTTTCCTCTCACTTTCAATGCTTTGAAGTTTTTCTCCCAGTCACTGACATTACACAAGTGTTTCTCCATCAAGGAATCGATATCCACTTGGCCAATCACAACCCACTCCTGAAAGAGATTCAAATGGTATTAAGTCATGTAAATCTCTGCATAATCATCACTGAACGTGCAACACAGCAGACGCGTGGGAATAAGAGAGCAGGTCATAGCATTCAGAAAATTGGTATTACCTTCTTATCAAAACCAGAATAATTCTGTGACACATTGCCAAAAACTGACAAAGATTAACAGATGCTTTAATATCATGCAGCAGAAAATGATAAAATTACTCACTTTCTATGAAATACACAATGCAAAGCATTTCATATACTGCACATGGGCTTCATGCACAGACGCTGCTGGATTCCAGGCAGACACTTACTGATACCTGCTGTATCGGAGAGGTTCACTTTGATAATCAATTCAAGAGGCTTTAGGTCCCTCATATTGATCTATATTAAAACAAGTACTTCTTACTGAAAAAATACTTCTTATGGTCCCTGGCTGCTATTGGCAGTTCAGTTCTCTCATAGCTGAATTTTTAGCCTTCATGGGGAATCAATCCACCTGTCACACAGAGCTGACACAATCCACCCGACACACAGTATTGTTACAATCCACCCGACACACAGTATCGTTACAATCCACCCGACACACGGTAGAGATTCAATCCACCCGACACACGGTAGAGATTCAATCCACCCGACACACGGTAGAGATTCAATCCACCCGACACACGGTAGAGATTCAATCCACCCGACACACGGTAGAGATTCAATCCACCCAACACACGGTAGAGATTCAATCCACCCAACACACGGTAGAGATTCAATCCACCCAACACACGGTAGAGATTCAATCCACCCGACACACGGTAGAGATTCAATCCACCCGACACACGGTAGAGATTCAATATACCCAACACACGGTTGAGATGCATTCCACCTGACACTCGGTAGTAATACAATCCATCCGACACACGGTGTGAATTTAATCAGACAGTTATGCTGTGCGTGCAGCCATTGAACAAAATGCTGGTGTACAAATCTAAAATCCTACAACTTTAACAGGAAGGAAGAGCAATTGTCATGCACAGCAAACCTTGAACTGATCCATGGTGGCAGATAACCTTTGGAACAAATCCTCTGCTTTACTGAAAACTGTGATGAAGCCGTTTGCGTTCCTCTCGGTCATGACAGAAAAGATGGGTTCATCCCCGGGCTCGCTCAGGCCCTTAAACTGGTTTGGAATAGAGATGAACCTCTTCATGTCGCGATAATACTTGGCATGGATTTCTTCAAATGGAGGTTTAAACTGCAATCTCCCCTGCCTTAAAAAAAAAAAAAAAGTATATAAACATTGTAATACACATACATATACGTACTGATTTACCCTAGGGGTCCAAGCATCCACTGCAACTGGTCATGCCTAGCTCCTAGCTGATGAGGGTCCAATAAACCCGAAACAGTGCTGTCCTAGGAGTGGCTTTGACCAGTTGCATAAACCTTATCTCTACTAGAAAGCCACAGTGTGGCATAGCATTGATTTTAGGGTTCTGTGTAATAACAGACCCAGGATGCAAAAAAGCGAGACGGGGTCATTTGCATATCCTACCCAGAGTTCCTTGCTGCACATGTGGAATGTAGCACAGGAGCTCTGGGATGCAATTCTTTGAATTGCTGTGATGTGCAAGTGGCTTCTGCAATAATAAACTAATTATAGTGTGGAGGCTTTTTATCTCGCTTTTTGTCCTCCACCACAACCCTTGTAAGTACATACATATACACACACACACACACACACACTCTCTCCCTTCTCAGAAATGATCTAAAATGTTTTTGAGTGCAGACACTGCCACAAGAAGAAAATTCCTCCCCTCCCTGACCTCATGTGACAATGATTACAAATATTGTATAAGATGCCCTTCAAGCTGTGTATAAGGTCTATATGAAATATAAATGAATTTTGTGTTTACTGTTTAGGATTGCGTACAAAAGATAGATAATTATATACATATATTCCAAAATAAGAAAAAACAAAATACTTATTGGTCCCAAGAATTTCAGATAAGGGATACTCCACCTAAATATACTGAATACGCATGCACACACACACACACACTACGTGGCTATATACTTTTACAATCATTTTAATGGTCAGCAAATATTCAGCAAAAACTGAAAAGCACTTACTTAAATGTTAAATCAATGTTGATTTCTGGCAGATTTTCATTAAGTGCCTCTAAGCCCATCTGATATTGATGCTCTAAAGCTTTGTAGAGCTGATGGTTCCAGTGCTGTCGCCATGCCTTCATATCGCTGGAGCGGAGTCCCTGATGGAAAATTAAGATATCTTATTACAACCAGCAGAGAGGTAGTCTTTCTTTTTTATTTGGCTTCGTAAAGAATCAATATCTAGTTAACAGTGTGTGCGCCTTAATACACAAACTCGTAAGTGCCTGTGAGCACGAGAAGGTAGGAAGATATATCATGCGAACGATCGTTAGGAGGGTATAACAGACCAGCACAGACACCCTACCTGGTAATCAAGGTTGAAAAACACGCTTCGCATCTCCTGGAGGCCGTCCTTCCACCTCTGCTGTTGTCGAAGCAAGTCAATGTTCATAAGAGCCACGACCTATGAAGAGGATCATTTCCGTAGTTTCAATAATCTGGATCTATGGTGAACGTCTAATCCAGTGATGGTGAACCTTGGCACCCCAGATTTTCTATAACTACATGTTCCATGATGCTCAACCTGCCTTATGTGCGACTAAGCATCATGGGACATGTAATTCAGAAACATCCGGGGTGCCAAGGTTTGCCATCACAGGTCTAGTCAAACAATGGTAGAACCTATGGCTAAATATATATACGGTAGCGAATACCACTTCCAAACAAAGGCAATGCTGTAGAATAGGATACCCTGGGATGGAGATGGGGGCTTAATGTAACATGGCCACATGAAATGACCACATCTCCAAATAGCTCTCTGTAACCTGCCATTTTTTTCTACTTCGAGCCATTTCGTTTAGGAGTCAGATGCTCACTTGAATACTCTTCAAGTGAATGTACTATCAGCAGAATTATTCCTGGTCACTGTGTGCTTCCCATACTCTACATTTGCCTGTACAGTCCTTGGCTCTGACCCTGCCAGTTGCTTTAGGTTTTCTCGTTGTTGGCACCAACAGAGGGAAGATATATCAAGGAGTTATGGAGATTTCAAAGGGAATACATTGGTAAAATGCGAGTTCTCCCTGGTCTGGAGAGTCTTCTCTTGGCAAAGTTCTACCTGACCACAGAGGTGACCTCAGAAAGACACATGGCATTTGATCTGGCAGCTTTTCAGTAAGACTCAGAATTTAAAAACTGAAAGCAGAGTGACAGGTGTAGAGTCAGTTATGATGCTTCTCCTGTTATGCATAAAATGGGAAATGAATGTTAAATGAAGACTCACACAGCTCTGTCCCATAAATGAGTGTTAATAATGACTAGATTTCCTACATACTTATTTTCTGGGTTAATCTGTATATTTGTGTTTTGTTTTTAATATCTTGCATTTAATTACATTGGGTTTCTGTACCGACTGTAACAGTTCAATGTTCTTGAACCCAGGACATACTTGAAAACGAGAGAAATCTCAATGTATCCTTCCTGGTAAAATACTTTGCAAACAAACGTAGGATTCGATTCTTGTGGAGTTCTAGTGTGTACGATATGCCAAATACACCTAGACACTGCAGACAAATTCCATCTTGTGAGCCCTCAGGATTGATACCCTATTCAGCCACTTATTTTTCCAAATTATAGGGCCTCTCTAAATGTCCACAAATACAGTAAGCAATCTAAAAAGTCTTCAACCGCATTTTGGCCATTTATTTTGGTTCAGGGGATTCAAATGCTGCTATACCTGCATTTCGATTCCTGAAACAAAATTCGGTTCAATTATCGGCTCCCGCGGCTATACATTTTAATGGAAATATCAGATTTAGCGATCTAATTCGAATTTATCGGTATGGAGATTTTTAAAAATAAAAATAAAAAAATATGCTGAAAGCTGTTGATAAATGGATTTTCAGTCCGGGAATCAGACCGAAATCTTTAAATATAAAATCGACTGCAAAATTCCAATGTTTATATAAAGACAAAATTTATGCTGGTGGAGGAAAGCAAGCTTTTTGGGCGTTTTACCAGCCAGCTTTTTTGTCACGCCAGTGGCATTCTTCGAAAATCAGCTCAGGCTGAATTTTGTTTCAAATGAATCAGCAGATATTTCAAAAGATCCAAAGAAATATCAGCCACAAACAAACAATATTCGTTTCGAAAACTCAGCTACTAGAATTAAATCGAGCCCCGTGTTCCAGGCAAGTACCTTTTCGCAGAAGTCTGTGTGCTTCTTCCTAAGCTTCCTGTTCTCGGTGGACAGTTTCTCAGCCGCACGCTGAAGCTTTTCAATGTAATCTTGAAGATCTTTTGGGTTGTCCCAAGTGATGTTCATTTTCTGTCCAGTTTCATCTGAGCTGCTCTTTGAATTCTAGAAAAGAAAACATATAAAGATTTAGGCTGGGGTCAGACGAACGCAGTGCGAACGTGCGTTTAGCCGCACTTTATTACGGCCGTGGTAGCAGCAAATGACGTACAACGCAGGCCCACAAACGAAGTACAACTGCACGAAAGTTCGGCCACGCAACGCAAGCGGCAAACAAACGCATTTTTTGCAAGAACGACGAACCACTAGTACTGACGTACAGAGTGCGCTGCCTCCACTGCGCCCACATAGCGGCGTGTGTGCGTGATTAGGAGACGTCAGACGCTGCTTATGTCCGGCCAACATAACGTCCAGACACCCAAAGTTTCCTGGTTTGGATCTGTAAAATCACGGCTGAAATTGCACATCGTATGACCGCTATCGCGTCTTCCATGAAAAAATGAGTTCGGAGTCGGACGCATCAACGCACTTTTTGACGGTAGACGTGAAAAATGCGTTTGTCTGACCCTAGTCTTAATGTTTCATTTTTGAGGGAAAAACAAGAAAGCTTCCCAGTGAAACATCCCCTGCTGGTCTTCGGATTTAACTTTTGTGAAATGCCGGCGATTGTCACTGGTACAACACACACAATTTTTGCCAGGGTTTGCTATTTTGAAAAACACCTGCATTGAATAACCCCTAAACATTCATTTACCTGGAAAAGAAACACATCAAATTACTTTAAACTTAAATCTCACCATGTTCGCACTATATCATGGACAAATTTTATATCAATACAAATATTGGTTATTGATTACCTTGATAATCTGTTCAAATGCCAAGGCAGAATTAAGCATCATTGGCCGCTGGCTGGGAATCATTTGCTGATCAATCGTATTGTAGAAATGAGCGACCTGAAGAAGGTAAAGAAATATATTTACACAACAGAAATCAAACAGAAATCAGTCTCATCATCTAGTACTTACACTAAAGAAGGGCAGTGTCATCCTCAGCTGACAACACTATAATAGGGGTTATTCAAAGAGCATCGAATTGGCCACGAAATTGCACCGAATGGTGAATTTCCCCATATGGTGCAATTTTGCGGCCATTCAAAAAGCTAGCAATTCACCAAATATTGGCAAATTGCCAGCGAAATCCGGTGATCTTCGCCGGCAGTGAACTCCCCATAGAGAAGCAATGCTTAATCTATTCAGAGACACCGAACGGCACCGAAATGTCAGTGAAATGCTCAAATTTTTGGTGGTTTCATTCGACAGGCTTAAACAGGAGAATCCTATATGTTTCAATTTTTTAAAAAAAAAATTCCCCATTTTTCCTAAATATTTAGGCAACCATTTTTTCTTTTCATTTGCAGCAAAAAGTCAATTTTTTTTTATTTTAGAATTTTTTTTAGGCATTTTTGTTTGGGGGAATTTTGAATTCCGATTTTTTTTTTTTACATGCCGTTCCTTTTTTTTTTTATTCTGTAACAGACCTTTTTATTATTATTCATAGGACCTTATTATATAATTTCCAGATATTTTCATGCAGTAGATATATTTTATTTTTATTTTTTTAAAACGCCTTTTAAAAGTTGTGGTGTTTTATGTTTTTTTTTCTATTCGGCGGATCGACGAATGCATTCGGTGATTTTTCGGCAGGTTATGGGATAGATTTGGCAGATTTGTGGCAGTTTGAAGATGCGTTTGGAGGGTCGATCCTCCGCACTTCGAGGATCCCGCAGTGAATGCTGAATTCACCGCAGGGTCCGCAAATATAACTCGCCAAGAACGGCGAATAGGAGAGCACCGAAATGTCAGCAACGTTTTGGTGCTCTCTGAATAACCCCCAAAGCCAGGGAATTTATTGGCTCTGTAATTTTCCTTTTTATTATGAACTTTTGTGAAAGATAACATTGCAGTATTGTGTGTTTCTGTCCTCAGTGTCTTTGATATTTGTTATCTGTACAAGAAGGCACCAGTAGTACGGTAGCAGAAACAGAAGTATTTCTCTAGGTTTATTTTAAGTGCTGTATACACCACAACGGACATCAGTGTATATTATTCTTGTTTTTATATGTATCACTGTCATTTTGTGCAGCGCTGTTCTGCACGTATCACTGGTGATCTCCGAGTACAGTGCTTCCTAGCGCTTCTCCTCAGGTCCCCTAACAGGTCAGGTTTTAAGGATCACCTTGGGGAAATACAGACTGAATCCTGCAATCACTGAGCAGCAAATCATATCACCTGTACTTCAGATATCTGCAAACCTGGCCTGTTAGGGGTCCTGAGGACCAGGGTTGGGAACTGCTGTTTTAGTACATAACTGCTTCTATTCATTGATTGGCTAGCGATGTGGATACTACCCCAATCTTTGTCACTGTCTATGCCTGCACATTCTAATCTGTAGAAGGTGAAATTACTTTTTATCATGGTATTAACGATATGATGAAAGTAAAAAACTTAAATTTGTCTTGTTTGGTTTACAGTATATATATATATATATATATATTGTTTTGAAGAATTAAAAGGAACACTACAACTTACATAAGTTGTAACTAGATTAGATTACTTGTTCATTACAAATAAAAAACACATTATAAAAACACTTGCATCTGTGTTTTTTGTTTGTTTGAAGTAATTGCATTTTTCCTTTTTACGTGCAATTACGTGCGGTTTCCATTTTGTGGATTTTTCCAGTGATGAAACATTTATCGAAATTTGTGCAAAGGTTTTACTGTTTTGATTTAGCTTGTACAGTATTTAACAGTCAGTGAGGTGGAGGAGGGAATGTTTAGATAAGGCTACCGGGGCTATAGTGTTCTTTAACCTAATTGGCAGAATCGGTACAATGTTTTCATCTCCCTGGCGGTTTTCCCGAGTGTGGCTCGGGGGTTAAATATCTATGCTGAAAGCAGTAACCCCGAGCCACACTCGGGCTAGATACATACCTGTCCCTGCGCTCCCTAGCTGTCCCGCGGAGTCACCTCCGGCCAATCGCGGCATCCTGCTTCCCTTCTCATGTGAAGGGAACCAGGATGCTGCGGCCGGACGGAGGTGAATGCGATGGCGGGAGGTCATTGAGGGAGTGCAGGTAATGTTATGTATCCAGCCCGAGTGTGGCTCAGGGTTATAGCTTTCAGCATAGAAATTTAACCCCGAGCCACACTCGGGAAGACCACCAGTTAGGTTAAGATACTCGAGATAACAGCTGTCAGAGGACTAAGAAAATACAGAAAGCTTAAAATACTTCTAATCTACCTCCTGGTGATGTCCTTTGAATACATCCCACACAATACAAGTGATTGACCCATAGACTCCATTCTATGGCCAAAGCCACTCAGTGAGGAGCAAGTGATGAAAAGATACTGGGGGGGGGGGGTTAATACACAAAATATCACACAATGGATGCACCCATATAGAGTAAAATATTTTCTTAACTAAACAAACAAGAGAAAAACAAAGCACATGTAAGATATCAGCAACATAAAATATGCACAATAAGGACATTTCATTTTTTGGTGGTAGTGATCGCGGGAGGCTGGATGCTCGAGCAAGTGTACAGCTAATCCAATGCGTCTCAAAACAAGCACATTGACAGACACTGGAGACCTGGGTCACAGTTTATTCCCATTTCTGGGTTGCTTGCTGGTCTGAGGGTCTGGGAGGAGCTAAGCCTTTGCACACCCACGAAAGCCTCCCAAGGGGATAAAGGGGCCATGGCTATCTGGGCTCTGTAGCGTGACTACTCAATATCTTTGAGTGATCACAATGCCTAGATTGTCCCCTAAATGACTAATGTATTTAATAAAGTTTAAGGAATTCCTGAACAACAAGAAGATATTTGTAATTAACAAGAATAAAGAGGAACACAGACCTGTTTAAGGATGATCGCTTGCTTATAGAACTGCTGCGCGGTTTTTGCCACTTGCTGAATCTTGGCAGGAATTACTAGTCCTAGTGCAGACAGCTGCCTGACTTCCCGCAGGAGAACCACTAGGCGGTCTGAGTAGTGGATTCTCAAAGCTCCGTTAGAGCTGTCAAATTCTGCAGCCAGGCTTTTAGGCTGTATGCTGCAGGGGGAAAAAACATAAATATAATTACATTTTGTCATTCCTAGTTAATAATGTAATACAGTGGTCTTAATAAATAAAAAAATAAAAAGCTAAATCATGTATAACAGGATGTACGTGAAAAATAAGCGAACTGTGTAAATATATATATTATATATACACACACACACCAACACTATCCCGAACGAATATATACAGTCAGGTCCAGAAATATTGGGATATCTACACAATTCTAACATCTTTGGCTCTATACACCACCACAATGGAGTTGGAATGAAACAAACACAATGTGCTTTAACTGCAGACTGTCAGCTTTAATTTGAGGGTATGTACATCCAACTCAGGTGAACGGTGTAGGACTTACAGCAGTTTGCAGATGTGCCTCCCACTTGTAAAGGGACCAAAGGTAATGGGACAATTGGCTTCTCAGCTGTTCCATGGCCAGGTGTGTGATATTCCCTCATTACCCCAATTACAATGTGCAGATAAAAGGCCCAGAGTTCATTTCAAGTGTGCTATTTGCATTTCGAATCTGTTGCTGTCAACTCTTTAAAATGAGATCCAAAGAGCTGTCACTATCAGTGAAGTAAGCCATCATTAGGCTGAAGAAACAAAACAAACCCATCAGAGAGATAGCAAGAACATTAGGCATGGCCAAAACAACTGTTTGAAACATTCTCAAAAAAGAAGGAATGCACCGGTGAGCTCAGCAACACCAAAAAGACCACGGAAAACAACTGTGGTGGATGACCGAAGAATTCTTTCCCTTGTGAAGAAAACACCCTTCACAACAGTTGGCCAGATCAAGAACACTCTCCAGGAGGTAGGTGTATGTGTGTCAAAGTCAACATCAAGAGAAGACTTCACCAGAGTGAATACAGAGGCTTCACCACAAAATGTAAACCATTGGTGAGCCTCAAAAACAGGAAGGCCAGATTAGAGTTTGCAAAACAACACCTAACAAAGCATTCACAGTTCTGGAACAAGATCCTATGAACAGATGAGACCCAGATCAACTTGTACCAGAGTGATGGGAAGAGAAGAGTATGGAGAAGGAAAGGAACTGCTCATGATCCTAAGCATACCACTTCATCAGTGAAGCCTTTTGGTGGTAGTGGCAGAGCAGAGCCATTATTTTCTAGGAAACCTTCCTGTCCTGCACTGCTTACATGACAAAGCTGCTCTACATATAACGCGCCCATTTTACTTACGACAATCCTGATTTGGGATCAGACAGTCCAGACTGAATCTCCCTCGCCCATTCAGCAAATTGTTCCTGCTCGTAGACTTTGAATTGTTCCAGAAGGTCTTCGGCACGTCGATGGAAAGACTTAAACTCTGATAGGTCTGAGAGAAGGGTTTCTCCTATTGTAATTGTGTCTTCCACCTCAACAAAAAAAAAAAAAAACACATTAGTAAGTGAATAACCCATTCACTACAAAATGCGGTCTGATGAAAGTATTTTTACCATAACATTTATTTGAATATATCCTTCCTGGTAAAATACTTTGCAAATAAATAAACAAACATGGGTTGCGAAGTTAAAAATTAAATACAGGATAAAACAGAAGTTTTGCACAGAGACTGTGGTTCTGAGATCGTTAAAAAAAAAATTAGAACATGAGCAAATTTACATCATTTTAATTCTTCATGTATTCGTTTATGCATTACAGAAATAGTGTTGGAATGAAAGATTCTGAAATACAGTAAATGTGATAAAGCTAAATAATAAAATGGTCAGATCGCCTGCTTATGGGGATTTATAGTGACCATAATGAGATTAATAGCAATGCAGCTTCCAAAAAATACCAATAGAATATAAAACAATATCTGTATGTGACATAATTCCTGTGTATGGGAATTACAGTAACACCTTTTATCTGTATGTGCTGCACAATGCCTGTGTATGGGAATTACAGTAACACCTTTTATCTGTATGTGCTGCATAATGCCTGTGTATGGGAATTACAGTAACACCTTTTATCTGTATGTGCTGCATAATGCCTGTGTATGGAAATTACAGCAACACCTTGTATCTGTATGTGCTGCACAATGCCTGTGTATGGGAATTACAGTAACACCTTTTATCTGTATGTGCTGCATAATGCCTGTGTATGGAAATTACAGTAACACCTTGTATCTGTATGTGCTGCATAATGCCTGTGTATGGGAATTACAGTAACACCTTGTATCTGTATGTGCTGCATAATGCCTGTGTATGGGAATTACAGTAACACCTTGTATCTGTATGTGCTGCATAATGTCTGTGTATGGGAATTACAGTAACACCTTGTATGTATCTGTATGTGCTGCATAATGCCTGTGTATGGAAATTACAGTAACACCTTGTATCTGTACTGTACAGGGATTTTCAGTCATTATAACCCCCTGTACATCAGTGAGTGACCCCAGAGCTCTCCCTGTATTCTGCCCTCTCCATGGATGTTTTACTGCAACAATAATGTGTTTGCACTTTTTGTTACATTGAGGTTTGGGGCTGCCGTTTACAGTAATACAGATTGCCTGGAGAAAAAAAAAAAAGGAATGCCGTTTCTCCACACGGGGGACACTAATCTTTCTTTAAATAGGTGTGCGAATGGGGTTTGATTTGCTAATGATTGATTTTCAATGTATTGCAATGGAAAGTTACGTTAAATCGATTTGGTTAGTGAAAGGGTTTGAGACCATACCTGATCAAGGGCTAGATTTGGAATCAGGTGTAAACTCAACTAGAGCTCTGCTAACAGTACAAGGACCATTCAAGTCCATGGAGCGTACAACAGCTCTGGTTAAGATTACATCTGACTTGGAATCTAGCCCCAAATCCAAGTCTCTATATGTAATTTTCTTATTTGCAGAGCAAGGGCTCTATTCCAACTCTGATGCAAACTTAACTAGAGCTTCTGTACGATTACCAGAGCCAATAAAATCTATGGAGCTGCTAAGTTTACAACAGCTCTGGTTAAAGGGACACTCTAGGCAACATGACCACCTAAGCTATTTTAGGTGGTCATGATGCCCGGAGTATGCCGCCCTCTGTCCCCCCTCCCTCCGCTCGGCAGTTCAGCTGAAAAAGCTGAAAACAGCTGAGAGAGGCGGAGGAGTTTACTCCGCCCTCCCAGCTGTCAGTCAGCAGAGCGGGAATCATATTTCCCGCTTCTGCCGACTTTTGCCGAGTAGGAGACGTCATTGCGCTTTCAGCGCGATGACGTCTCCAACTCACTGCAGAAGCTGGCGGCTCCCTCTGATGGTTAGTGTTGCGCGCATCCTCTTGCGCGCAACACTAATCCTCAGAGGGAGCCGGGAGGAAGCCTGCCGATTGGCTGGCTTATGTGAGAGGCGCGCATGCGCGCTTCTCACGTAAACCAGAAGCCAAGAAGCATCAAGAAGGACGGGAGCGGAAGAGGAGGGAGGGGAGTATAAAAAAAAAAAAAAAAAAGCTGCCGCTGGAAAGAAGTGGATTTTAGGTAAGTATTACAGTTACAAATTTTTTTATAAAAACTAAAGATTTATTAAGGGAATAGGGATAGGTTAGGATAAAAAAACGGGGGGGGGGGGTGATTTTTTGAGTAGAGTGTCCCTTTAAGTTCACACCAGGATTGGAATAGAGTCCTAGCAGATTCTGCTCAGTTGCATACAACACTAGGAAAAAGAATAAACATAAAACCCACCTTTAGCAGGAGTTGGCGCACCCAAACAATGTTATTCACAACCTCAGGAAGGTTCCTGCCAGTTAAGGGTCCAGAAGAATCTCCTGGAGAGCCATGGCACCGACTTTCAAAGTCTGAACTGTAACCTTGTGTCAAACAAAAGTTTACATATTGCAGAAGTCAAACACAAACATAAAGAATGTGTTAAGGTAAACATGTTATCAGGGCCGGCCCAAGACATTGTGCTGCCCCCCCCAAAAAAAAAACACGCAGCATGTATGAGCGTATCACAGTGTGCCACAGCAATAAAATTCAAACACTCATACACAACGTACATTAGAATTTTCTTGCTGTGGAGCTCTGTGATACAGTAATGTGAGGTGTATATAACTAAGCCCAGCGTCACATACCCTGCAGAGCCCACACATGGGTATATTGCCCCAGCTCACACATGGATATATTTGCCCCCAGGCTCACACATGGATATATTTGCCCCAGGCTCACTCATGGCTTATATTGCCCCAGGCTCACTCATGGATATATTTGCCCCAGGCTCACTCATGGATATATTTGCCCCCAGGCTCACACATGGATATATTTGCCCCAGGCTCACTCATGGTTTATAGTTGCCCCTAGGCTCACACATGGTTATATTTGCCCCCAGGCTCACACATGGTTATATTTGCCCCCAGGCTCACTCATGGTTATATTTGCCCCCAGGCTCACTCATGGTTATATTTGCCCCCAGGCTCACACATGGATAGATTTGCCCCCAGGCTCACACATGGATAGATTTGCCCCCAGGCTCACACATGGATAGATTTGCCCCCAGACTCACACATGGACAGATTTGCCCCAGACTCACATGGATAGATTTGCCCCAGACTCACATGGATAGATTTGCCCTCATGGATATATTTGCCCGCAGGCTCACCTCTGCCAGGCCCAGGCTCCGACGGGCAGATCCTGCAGCCGCCGCGTTCCTTCCTTCAACGAGCGGCAGCCTCATGAGTATCTGCTGCTCGCCTGGGATCCACCCTCCAACCTGCCGCGATCGAGATCACGTGATCTCGATTACGGCAGACTGGCGGATGGATCTCAGGCGAGCGGCAGATACTCATGCGGCTGCCGCTCGTTGAAGGAACGAACGCGGCGGCGCCGCATAAAAAAAATAGTGCAGAGCGCAGCAGCGGTGCCGGGGGCTGAAATTTTCCGCCCCCGAATTTCTGCCGCCTGGCGCCACTGCTCCGCTCTGCACCATTGTCGGGCCGGCCCTGCATGTTATGGAAGGTGATAAGCAGATTACGCCATCACTTTCTGGCCAGACCTCTGAGCGATTATTCTACATACGGACATGAAAAGAGGATAGTCTCGTAGTTTACATAAAAATATTACATTTGTAACGCGCAAGCAAGAGATGCCTCGTTTGGGCTGATTACCATTGATGCAGTCCACCAGCCTCGCCAGCAAAACCTCCCTCTCCACGAAGAGTTGTTTCTTGATGCTTGGACGTTTGACCAGGTCTTGGTGCTTTTGAAAAGCTTGAAGAAGCTTCACAAATGGAAAAAGTAGAATAGAAATATGTTATTGGCCTGGCAGGAACAGATCAACACAAACTCACAGATAACAGAACCTTTATTCTACCACTGCTAGTGGTAAAACCCAAAGGACAGCACTGAGTGCTCCCAGGAGATTTCATCTTGCAAAGTCCTGACAACATGGAGTTCCAGCAGAGAGACTATGTGAGAACAATCTATTTGATCTTGCTGTTATTCTAGGAACACGAAGACATGGAGGCCAATGTTTTGTACGGATGCCTAATGTGTAATTATAGTTTAACTTTCTACATTATTTTATGTATTGTTTTTATAAATATTATTTGTTGTTTTGTACCTCTAAGACTTCCCGGGCTCTATCACCTCCTTAACGCTAGCGCTCCCATAAAGGAGCGTAAGGTTAATTAAGGGGATAGTGATCGGGAGGTGATATGGGCGTAACGCTAACGGGTTAAAAAACCCACAAGCGAATCTGTATTAGCGCTTGCTTAGTGTACTTTGCGCTCCCCATATTAAGCATAGTGAACGCAAAGTGTAAGCAGAGAGTAATTAGCATTAGGATCACAAAGTGCTAACGCCAATTACAGACAGCTGTCGCGGACTAAAATATTTTGCTACAGCTCAAAGCTGGTGCAAACGGATTCCACTTCTGTAGAATCAGCTGCAGCTGTGAACCCAACCAAAAAAGTCAAATAGTCACTTCTCCTCCCGCGGTGAGAAAGGGCGCGAACGGAGGGATACTGGGGGGGGGTTCCCCCATCTCCTTTCGCCGACCTGCAGAATCTCGCCTCTCGCTGCTGCTCATGTGACCCAGCAACAGAAGCCTACAAGGAGTCCTCTGGACTCCATGGAGGGGATGCTTGCGACGGCGCTTTAGCGCTGCTCCGAGCATCCTGGAGCCTAGCGGCCACTACAAGAAAGGCTACTGGACTCAGCGCCTGCCCCGTTATCCACTGGGAAAACGTGGACACTAAGGGGAGATTTGTGACTGCAAATGTTTCCCCTTAGTGTCCCTGTTTTAGCTACAGGCATGTGATAGTGTCCCTCAAAGTCAGTGCTGGTCCTGTGGAATGATTTAGACTCTCCCCTAATCTTTGTCAAAATATCTTTCAAAAACCATCTCTTAAGACAAGCATATCCCATTCCTAACTTATCTCTCCTCGCCTCCCCTTCCCACATCATTACAGGTGTCATAACTTATTTTACTACCATACACATCACCGTGTTTGATACAAACACTAGTACTAGTGATTCTAACCACTCCTCCTGTTCCTCTCCAACCTGACTCTAGATTGTAATCTGCTGTGAGCAGGGCCTTCTACACAAGGGGTCAGCGACGCTGGCCCTCCTGATGTTTTGGAACTACAAATCCCATGACACTAAGCCACTCATTAGGTTGACAGACTTGTGGGAAAATGTGTTCCAAAACATCTGGAGGACCAAGGTTGCCGACACAAGCCTTACACCTCTTGCTTCGGATTCCTCAGATATTTTGTTACATTAATGGTTTGTTGCAAATTAATTTTTGTTTACACTTGGGCTTCAGAAAGTGCCTCCAAAGTTTTAGCACCCTAGAAATTATGCCTGATGCGAACGATTTTTAAAAGTAAGTGGAAATGTTTCTGACCTATCCCCAGCGGATCCTGCATGAAGCCCTGAAATGCAGTAACTCCCATTGGCCAGCAGATGGCGACATCTGCCTGACAAATAGGTTATTTCCCAAATATGTCTTACTGTATAATGAAAAATGATTTTCCAAAACTAAATACTGGTTCCTGGCAGTGTTGTTTTTGAAAATCACTTGGCAGCGACGGGGTTAATTACAATATTTCCTTAGAGTGTCAATAATGTAGCCATCACTAGAATTATATTGCGAGAGGTGGACACAGACATGATTTTGAGATGCATAAAATAAGCAGGTCATTTGATGCCACAAACCCAGTCTGTACAGTTATGCCCCTTCATGAGGCTCAGTGAGGCCACCCTGAGCACTAACAAACCCGTCTAAGGTCAGACGAGCTGGCACATCTACAGTCTGGGATTGTTACCTCATTTCCTTAGCGATCACGGTCATTTTAAAAGGTATGAGGAGGAGAAAAGGAATGTGGCTGGTTCAGAATGGGAGAGAGCAAAGGGATGAAATGATAGAATAATAAAGCCAGGCATGGACAGGAGCAGGGACGTGGCTTGCAGGTCACTGGGCAGCAGTGTAGTGCTATCAACAGGTGATATGAAAGTATAGCATGAGGTATTCATTACGAGACTATGATAAAAATAATTTAGTGGTGGGAAGAAAATCAAATATATCAACTGGAAAGAAGATAGAACATGAACTGGGATGAAGCGGGCAGGAGAGCCATCAATCGGTGGGTAACTGGAGGTCTTAATTGGGATGCAGACAGTAAAATGAAGGACCAGGTCAGCTAAATGATGTTGCTACATTAAGGGAAGGGAATGGAACCACTGAGCCTTCAGAAAACCACATGGGAAGCTGTAAAATAAGTATTTAAATCGGGGAGCATACTTGCTGTGGACTGTCCTGCATTTCAGAAAAATAGGTTTTCAATTTGCTGGCTATTTTCTGCTCTGCCGGCTCGATGATTCTTTCGTATTGTGAGACAGCAGCTCTCCACAAGGGCTGGAAAGGGATTGGAATAAGGGTTAGTTGTCACACTGCGATTTATCGGATGACACAGATAAGTTAAGAGACGCATATTACCTCCGTGTACGCGTTATAGTGCAAAGGGTTCAACCCGGAAAAAGGCTCAAACAGATTTGACCGTCGGGCATGGTCTTCGCTGTTGGGTAAAAAGTAGGCCAGCTTCTCATGAACCATTCGTATGTCAAATATCTGAAAAGAAAGGAGGACAATAACAAAGTGTTATCCTCTACGCCTGGGCTTAGGGTTACCTGTGGACATGGTTGGGAAACACTGATTTAGACTATTAGAAAATAAGACACTTTATGACTTACAAAGTAAATAAAGCACAGTGACACCTCATGCCATACATGAACTCAACGGACACAATGGTTTCAGAAATGTAGAAGAATCCAGCGACCACAAATAACCACATGGAGTCCTTAGGTATTTAGCTGATATAAGTTAGTACATGGTAATATTTGTATTGATTCTTACACAAATTATTGTTTTGGAAGGCAATTTTCATTCACATAATGGAAGATCATCAAGCCACTTACCCTGCTCAAGCAATAAGAGCGGAGTAGGACACGATAGAGGAATTTCACAGTTCGGTGCAATTTCGGGGGAAAATTTGTCTATTCACTAAAGCTGTCAATTCGCTAAATACAGGCAAATTGACAGTGAAATATGGTGCAATCTGCTGGCACTGAAAATGATCGCTAAATAGTGATTTCACCTCATTTTCAGCTAAAGGAAAAAGGGAATTGCCGTGAAACACAAAGGCACTCACAAAGGCACCGAAATTGCGAATACTCCCTTAAGTCTAGACAGCAAAACCATTTGATAAGGAATTTAGCATCAAGCACTGTGCTATGTAAAGATCCATGTATATGGTTATTTGTGTTGCCCCCCCCCTCCCTTTAAATAGAAGAATTATACCTCCTCCAGACGTTTTCCGAGTCGTGTGATGTAAACAGGGGTATAGGTCTCGCTTTTCCAAGGGTGCGGAACGAAACGGCGCCACAGCTGGCCAGTCAGACGCTCGCACACAGACGTCCATTGTTCACAGACAGATATTCCCGCTCTCAGGCTCTCTCGAACTGTGGGAAACTGGTCATTCCATAGTCTGAGGGTCCCCAGTTTCTTTTGGACACATCTCCCAAGTGCATTTCCTAATACAAGTCAAGGAGATCTCAAATGAGTCGAAGCAAAAACAAAAAAAGATACTGTAAACGAGTAAAAAAATAGTATGAATATAAAACTATATGTCAAGTGTCCAGTGAGTAATACTTCAAGATAATCTAGAAAACATAATAGGAGACATACATTGCGCAGTACATCCTTCTGACACCTGGTTTCCAGAGAGAAAGTATTCAACTCACTTTTTTCTGAGCCCCATAAAGTCGGCTCTGGACTATATAGGCATATATCTGTGGATATGATCTCACCAGCCCGTCCTACGAGCAACCATCCGTGGTGATAACCTGGTCCATAGATGAAATATTGGATCCCCGGGATATGTCACAGACGAAAAGTCGGCAGGATAAAATGAAGTAAAATTTATTGCAGCACTAACGCGTTTCGACCTAATTGGTCTTTATCAAAGTGCAAAAAAATATATTTTTTTTATATATTTTTTTTGCACTTTGATAAAGACCAATTAGGTCGAAACGCGTTAGTGCTGCAATAAATTTTACTTCATTTTATCCTGCCGACTTTTCGTCTGTGACATATCCCGGGGATCCAATATTTCATCTATGGACCAGGTTATCACCACGGATGGTTGCTGGTAGGACGGGCTGGTGAGATCATATCCACAGATATATGCCTATATAGTCCAGAGCCGACTTTATGGGGCTCAGAAAAAAGTAAGTTGAATACTTTCTCTCTGGAAACCAGGTGTCATAAGGATGTACTGCGCAATGTATGTCTCCTATTATCTTTTCTAGATTATCTTGAAGTATTACTCACTGGACACTTGGCGTAAGCGCGAGGACTCTACCCATTATTTTATCCATTGACTATTCGCACTTGGGAGTGTGCGTTTGTGCCCTTGCTGCTACCCAAGACCGACCATCTACACATTATCTGCGCCATTTTTTCCACCTTATTGTTTTTTCATAAAACTATATGTATTGAACGAAATATGCATTGGTCTATTGTTTGTATAACTGCTTTGACCCCGCAGAGTTTCTCCCATGTTTAACACTGGTGGCAATGTTTCTGCACTCACAGTCACTGATTGGACAAATATCATTCACTGCTTTTAAGGAGGTCCCAGAGCTTTGAAACCAGAGACCTCAAACTCCGCCCCAGGTGTTTCTTTACCACAATGCCTTGAATTCTTTGAATGCAATAGATGGGCAGAGAATCATGGGAAAATAGATTGATTCAGTGACGCTCAGATACAAGTATTGGTTTAAGTCAGTGGTGCAGCAAGTGTCCCCCAAAAGGTGGCCTATCCTACCAAACAAAAATTGTACACAGAGAATCATGGGAGTTGTAGTTCCAAAACATCTGGGGGCCCAGCATTTGATATTCCTGCTTCACTATCGCACCTGTGATGTCTAACAAATGCTTCATGCGATGCTCAGGATAAGCATCATAATCCGTTTGTCGCCACACATCATCCAGAGACTCCCGAGTGCTTTCCACGAGTTCCACCACTTCTGGCAAGGAAAGGCTGTCCAGGTTACAGTAATACTAGAAAAGAAGAAAAAAAAAAATATATATATATATAACATAATATAACAAGAGAAAAAGCATAATATACATACATACAGCAAAAAATGGCGTCGCGCCCATACTCACCGGAGCGGCTGCAACAGCCAGGAGTAACAGCCCAGTTAATGTATAAAACATAACAAGAGAAAAAGGTGTCATCTGCGCTCGTTTCTATGTATTTCCATGTACAAAACACTATGAGGTTTTAGTTTGTTTCAATGGCCATTGCAACGTATGCTCACTCGCCCCTTCAAGGCACCTTTTTGTAGAGTGAGTACCTAACCAATGTACCAAAAGCTGCTCTACTGAGCAGCTCCATGCCCCTCCTGCTGCTTTTCAGCTAAGGAGAGGCAGAAAGATGGTGGGTTTTATTTAAACACGCACCAAACACTTCCCATTTGGGGTTAAAACAAAAACATGGAAAAAGGAACAGGAGCATAACGACGAACTGGTGTTACAAGCATAATATACATACATACAGGAAAAAATGGCGTCGCGCCCATACTCACCGGAGCGGTTGCAACAGCCAAGAGTAACAGCCCAGTTGATGTATAAACAAGAGAAAAAAGTGTCATCTGCGCTCGTTTCTATGTATTTCCATGTACAACAAAACACTATGAGGTTTTAAAAAGCAGCAGGAGGGGCTTGGAGCTGCTCAGTAGAGCGGCTTTTGGTACATTGGTTAGGTACTCCCCCTACAAAGAGGTGCCTTGAAGTGGCGAGTGAGCTTACGTTGCAATGGCCATTGAAACAAACTAAAACCTCATAGAAACGAGCGCAGATGACACCTTTTTCTCTTGTTAGGTTTTATACATTAACTGGGATGTTACTCCTGGCTGTTGCAGCCGCTCCGGTGAGTATGGGCGCGACGCCATTTTTTCCTGTATGTATGTATATTATGCTTGTAACACCAGTTCGTCGTTTTGCTGCTGTTCCTTTTTCCATGTTTTTGTTTTAACCCCAAATGGGAAGTGTTTGGTGCGTGTATAAATAAAACCCACCATCTTTCTGCCTCTCCTTAGCTGAAAAGCAGCAGGAGGGGCATGGAGCTGCTCGGTAGAGCAGCTTTTGGTACATTGGTTAGGTACCCACTCTACAAAGAGGTGCCTTGAAGTGGCGAGTGAACTTACGTTGCAAAATATATATATATATTAAAAATCGGTCACAAAAATTACAGGTTTCTAAATATTAAATTTAAGCAAGTGCATGATCACTTGAGCTCAGGGCCGGATTTATAATTAGGCAGAGTGGGCATGTGCCTACAGGTACCTGCCACAAGGGGACGCCATGCTCTGAATTTTTTTTTTTTTAAAAATTACAAATTTCAATCATTTAGATGCCTGCGCTGGAGTCCTAAAGGCTATAGGGACATGTAAGGTACCATTGGAAATGCCAGAGTAAGGACCTGGTGGTTAAGAGGGGCTGGGGGTGCTTATGGAGACCTGTGGCTAATGCAGATAGGGATTATGGGGGATCTGGTGGCTAAAGGGTATGGTGGGTTATGGGGGCCTGGTGGCTAATAGGAATTATGGGAACCTGGTGCTTAGGAACTAGGGGAGTTCTGCAATTAAGGTAAGCAGTGGAGGGAGCAAAATGTTTATGTATATGTTTTAGGGCTGCAACTAACGATTATTTGTCCGATTATTTTTTTGTTTAAAAAAATCGATTCGTCGGACAAAAAAAAAATATTTTTAATCATTTTTTACGTAACCAATTTGCATAGTGTATATTACTTTCGTAGGTACATATGCAAATTACATACTTTTCGCACACAAATTACACGAGCGCATGGCCACAGTACTGGATTGATGCTGCATACACCTTAAGCCCATGTCTTTTTCACCCCAAACGAACGCTACTGCGAGCGCTCAGGTAGACATGTCAGCACTCAAACTGGAGTGAGAAGGGGGGCACTCCACGCACCCTGACGACTTTAATAAGCTAAAGTGGTCAGGGTGCGTAGAGTGTCCCTTTTATAATAATTTCATGAACAAACTGAGTGGGAGGAGGGTCCAGAGGCGTAAGGGAGTGAGTTTGGGCAAAGGATTTGAACAGAGTATGAGAGGGAGTGGGTTTGGGCAAAAGACCGGACCGGAGTGTGGCAGGGAGTTTGTAAAAAAGGATCCAGACCAAAAAGGGAGAGAATGGCAGCTCCAGATCAAAGAGGAGGTTGTAGGCAGCTTTGGGTGGTGGCACAGGATTCCAGCTTCAAATAAGGATAAAACACCAGCGTTACAGTGCCAATACGCAGTGGCAGTATCCCAGGGTTTGTGCTACAGCACTGCTAGAGTTGTAGACTGAATAAAAACAAACTGGTTATGTCTGATATAAGCCTAGAACTAAATCATACAGAGTAAAGCAGCAGCGCGTCTTCTCCAATCAGTTTTGAAGCAGTCAGATGTTATAACGTTTAACTCAGTCAGACTCTAAACAATGTGTGCTGTACACAAATCCATTAAATCGACAACCGATTAAACGATAACGAAAATAGTTGTGAACTATTCTCATTATCGATTAAATCGATTAGTTGTTTCAGCCCTAATTATTTTTTACATAATATAAACCCGCTCTATACACACACACACACACGCGCGCGCGCACGCACGCAAAGTAAGCGTTTTCGTTGCTTAGGGATGGAGAATGAGGTTAAAAGGTGATAAAGATAAACTGTAGATTTATTTTCCCACATCTGGATAATGTCTGCAGGGTCGCAGCAGCAACATAGCATGTCAGATAAGGACATTTTGCTCCTCTGTCCTGAGAGCATTTCACACATGCTCTGTCTCTTTAACTGGGTTTTCCCACACCCCTCAGCCACTAACTAGCCATAGATACAGGTACACTTTGGAAATTTTCACGGTTTTAATTTGTTAAGTGCTATTTTTTGTTACGCTCGTATTTTCGGATCATATATCGGAACGATTCGTTCATACGTATTTTCAGATCTCTCTGTTTAAAAGGTCTCATTTGGATTTCGTAATTTGACAGTTTGTATCATTTGTCTTTTCTCCCTTCATTCGTTGTTTCAGCCAATTCTGGGCTCTATTCCAAAGTTGGTGTTAACTTAACAATTCCATAGACTGTAACGGCTCTGGTAAGTTTACAACAGCTCTGGTTAAAGGAACACTCCAACAAAAAAATCACCCCCCGTTTTTTTTTTCCTAACCTATCCCTATTCCCTTAATAAAACTTTCTTTTTTTTTTTTCTTGTAACTGAAATACTTACCTTAAAATCCTCTTGTTTCCAGCGGCGTTTTTTTTTTTTTATACTCACCTCCCTCCTCTTCCGCTCCCGTCCTTCTTGCTGCGTCTTGGCTTCTGGTTTACGTGAGAAGCGCGCATGCACGCCTCTCACATAAGCCAGCCAATCGGCAGGCTTCCTCCCGGCTCCCTCTGAGGATTAGTGTTACGCGCAAGAGGATGCGCGCAACACTAACCATCAGAGGGAGCCGCCAGCTTCTGCGGGGAGTAGGAGACGTCATCGCGCTGAAAGCGTTCAGCGCGATGACGTCTCCTACTCGGCAAAAGTCGGCAGAAGCGGGAAATATGATTCCCGCTCTGCTGACTGACAGCTGGGAGGGCGGAGTAAAGTCCTCCGCCTCTCTCAGCTGTTTTCAGCCTTTTCTGCAGATCGGCTGAGCGGAGGGAGGGGGGACAAAGGGCGGCATACTCCGGGCATCATGACCACCTAAAATAGCTTAGGTGGTCATGTTGCCTAGAGTATCCCTTTAAGTTAGCACCAACTTTGGTATATTGCACTCTGTTTTTCACACAATTATACAACTGCAAGATAAAGGAAATTAAAGAATTCTCTCTCTGTCACAAGAAGACTCACAACTCCAATGACAGCAACACTAGGCCTCTGAAAGTGCAACCAAATTGCACCAAACTACGAATTTAACCATATTTACCATTTTGGGGGAATTAAGCTATTCACAAAGCTGACAATTTGCCAAATACAGGCAGCGAAATATGGTGCTATTCAGCATCACCGAAATTGTCATATTGAAAACTACCGATTTCTCTATTTACCAATAGCCAAATTGCACTGAAGTCGCAGCAAAATTACTGATTTTCAGTGTTTCAATCCAACAGGTTTAAACAGGCGAATCTCATAGGCTTCAATGTAATAAATTAAATATTGTTTTTATTCTTAAGACCATTTATTATTTGGAAAAATCCTTTTTAAAAAAGACTTTTATTATTTTTTATCAGACTTCATTAATTTTTTTTAATGGAGCTTTCTGTTATTTAGACACATTTTTTATTGATTCAAACTCCTATTTGGAGAATAGGAGACTTGCTTGTTTTTTCCCCAGTTCGGTGGGATTAGCCGATGCCAATTCAGCAGTTATCAGCCCAATTCTTCTGTTTTCCCTAACGTCGGATAACTGCTTAGGTGACTCCAATTTCAGCAAAATATGGCGAAAATTCACAAAAAAAAAAAGTGAATTCACTGTATTTTCAGCGAAATGGAGTCGCCAAAATGCGGCAAAAAGCACCAAAATTGCGTGCATCTTCTGTACTTTGTGAATAGACCCCCTTATCTCTCTGAAACCCTACAGGCTAGAGGGACATAGAAGGTATAATCTGGCCTTTCCGATGATTCCAGACATGACCAGGTCTATCTAAAAGTAAAATAACAAATAAAAAATATATTTTTCTTTTTTCAAAACGCAGCACTATTGTTCACTTTTTAATTATAAAAGAGTACAATGATGCTGCACTAACTCAGCTTTCTCATTTTCCACACTGACAGCAATATTTTTTAAGTTTTAAAATCCTATTGAAAATAAAGCAGCATCAAATATAAAGTGGTAAAAAAAAAAGTCACATCTTGAAATTCAGCATCATTTTCTATAGCTAGGGATAGAAATTAGGGTTAGGTTTTCATTTTTGCTTGTTTTAGGGTTAGATTTGCCTTTCAGCAAAACCCTAAATAATTTATTGAAATGCGGACACATAACATTAAATAAAAGTATTGGTATCGGTACTCATACTCTGGCTTAAAAAAATGGTATCGTGCATCCCTACATAAAACAGTCCCGAAATATTTATTATTGCCACTTATTATTAAAGAGCTTGATCCATAAAACCTGTATCTGCGGAAAAAGCTCCTTCAAATCTTTCCTAATCTTTGTTAAACATGTCCAAACCTGCCTGATCAGATACATCCTCCAACTCCAGCCAGATGGACCATACCTTAACAGGACACAGACCATAAGCCCAAGATAGCCAATTCGTCTATATGGAGGTCTTGCACCCTACCTCTCTATATGGGGATAGAGACCACCCTTAGTTTCCACCATCCCTTTTATTTCATTTTTCTTTTTGGTTTTTTTGCTTTATTAGGGACTTTTATAAAACTGCTTATAAAATCGCTGCCTTGTGTACACTGCTTGTATTACTCCACCATGCTCATTACAGTTCTTGCCGTCATCTGTGCAAAGAATATGTACTTGTTTGTGCACTTTTAGAACACAAGATCATTTTAAAAAACGGTCTAAACCATAACCAGCTACCGAGTGATCCTGTTCTTCTATTACATGCAGAGGGTAATCCAAAAATGGGCCTTTAGGTCGAGGTGCCTAGAGAGGAAACAGCTATACCCGGCCGACGAGGCCAATAGCTGCTCCTCTTGTGCCGAGACAAATTCCTTCTGGCTGCTCTTTCTGGGTGATAGCAGTCTGATTTGCATATTGTATCGTTTTCTCTGTAATGAATGGCACCATCGAGCTAAAACCTTGTGAGACCTGAACCAGGACCCACCATAGGGCTGGACACAAGTGCTGTGGCTCTTTCTCAGTGTTCTCATAAACGGTTTTCACTCACTGCTAACCAATCTTTTCATCTCTGTCCTTCTCACAAAACTCTGCTCTACTGGTCATATCAATAAATAAAAACAAATAGGCCACCACTGTACCAAGAGAATCACAAGGACATATCGTCAAAGGACACAAAGCGATTTCCACACCAGCCTGTTCCCAGCTCATCTATCTGCTTTCCAATACACGTGGACCATTTGTTTACGTCATTTCTGATATTCCCAAAAGGAACAGTTGGCTAATGACACATTCAATTTAGCTATGACAGTCAGGTAACATTGCTGGGCATCAGCCCAGTAAGCAGGTTTGGGCGGCGTGTTAAGACGAACAGTCTCCATTCCTGGGACCCCAAAGACTGGAGGAGTGTTCGGGCTCCCAGGAACCCATGGTGGAGGAATAAAAACTGCGGCAATTTGATGCTGATGCCCAGTAATGCTACCCGACTGTCAAACAGATGTGGGGACGTCAGACCAAATGATTAGACATCCTCCTGTCCGGTTATCTTGGCAAGGCATTAAGACCTGTTTGAGAATGGATAAATAACATCACGATATAGGCGACGTTGTAACTCACCTTTGCGATTGGCTGGAATAAGTTTATAAAATGGTTCGCCCTCTCCTTGGTTGTAGGTTTACTTCTGCTTCCTGCAGTCTCCTCCCAAAATTGAAACTCGTCACTTGGTGTCAAGATTCCTGAAAAACGAAAACATTTATAAATAGAATATATAAAATATTCCTGAAAAAAGTCATCTTGTGTATTCACAATGATCTGCGAAAAATAAGAAGTAACGCAAAGGAGATAAAGCAAGGTCATACAGTTCACAAGCTGAAACGAGCGAATGCAGGAGTAAGAGGTCCTGCAAGATCCCTTTGCGCTAAGAGCAGGTCAAAAAAGTGACCCTAAACACCATTAATCTGGCATCACCCCCAAATTAAGGACACTATGTGCATTACACCCCTTGAAACAGATTGTTAGGTTTGTTTATGGAAATAAAGTTTAAATAAAGTTTATGGAAATAAATTATTCTCATAATTTAGAAAAACAAAGCCTCTATTTACAAATAAATCAGCTGATGCCCAGGAATGTTACCCGCCTGTCATTAGCCAGTTGTGCCTTTTGGGAATATTTGAACTGATGCAAACAAAGAGAAACTCAACCATCAACTATCGCTATTATTTATTATTATCATCATCATCATCATCTATAATGGCGCCAACAGTTTCCGCAGCATTTTATAATAACCAAAGAGGAACAAGATACAGATAAAGGGACATAGGATGGAAACACTAGGTGTAGAGGGCCCTGCTCATAGGAGCTTACAGTCTATGTGGCACAAACCGGATCAATTGAGTATAAAAAACAACGCGTCAATGCTTTGCAGCAGAGCAGATATCAGCAAAAAGCGCCAATATTGAAGTGCTGACATACAAGGCGTTTATCAAAACTAAAACCCAAAGAGGAGCAGCAGGAGAAGCTTCACTGTGCAGCTTGTCCTTTTGCTCTTTGGATCATATTTTTGAGAAACAGTGGCATTTGTCAGCACTGCAATACAGTCGATTTTTAACCAATATCTGCAACTCTGGCACTTAGCGGAAAACCCCTCAAGATTACATACTACAAAGTTCAACCCCCCCCCCCCCCGACCAAAAGCTAGAACTCTGAACTTGATCGTTTAAAGCAGGGTTTCCCAAACCTCTCCTCAGGACTCTCAACCAGGCCAGATTTTGCAGATCACCTTGGGGAAAAGCAGACTGAAACCTGCAATCACTGAGCAGCAAATCATATCATCTGCGCTGTGCTTCGGATATCTGGCAAACCTGGCGAGGCGGAGGGTCCTGAGGACAGGTTTGGGAAACAGTGATTTAAAGGAACACTCTACTGAAAAATAGAAAGGCAGAGGCTGCTGACGACCCCTGCCCAATTATCTTTTACTTATTTTCAGTGATTTTACTCACTTTTTGTCCCTCGTCATGTGCTGCTGCTCCTCTTCTGCTAAGCAACTCCTGAACCTGGAAGTGCCTGAGGCTTTTCTAAACAAATTACACTCCCTGCAATACTTGCATAGCATAGGTAACGTAAATTTTGCACCACAACAGGACTTGCAAACTTTACGTGCGCAAGCCCCATAGTACCTATGCAAAGAACGATAGATCGGTGCTGTGTGCATGCGCAGCTCCGAACCATTGCGGCCTCTCTGAGACCGATCGATAACACGATTGGTCTCGTAGATCGTGATGACGGCATGCTCCCTGCGTGCCGACATCACTAGTAACTGAGTAGTAACTGGCAGCCGGAAAATTCTAATTTCTTGACTGCTCGTGACACTGGGTGGGGTGAATAAAAAACTGAGGGGGGGGGGCACTACATACATCCAGACCATTTTATAAATGTAAAGAAGTGGTCAGGATGTGTAGAGTGTTCCTTTAAGACATGTTTTTCACTATTTATACGCAAACCTTGTATGTCATCTTCTCCTCCAGTCTTCAGGTTCCCTGGAACGGAGGCCGTTCGCCTCAATGCGCTTCCCAAACCGGCTTCAAGTTCACTCAACAAGTTCTGCAATTTTGGATCGAAATCTTTACTCCATTTTTCATCCTATAAAGAGGACACGTTAGATGAAAAGCATTATCACAGGCCAAAGTTATTGTAGAAATGACAGACAGATCTATGCCCAGGCAAACCATGGCGAAAGCATGACATTGGTAAATTACCACTTGACATTGGACATTCGTTTGCACTCAGTAAGGTCTTCTATGATGAGCGGCAAGTTTACAAGTGGATATTGTAATTTGGGAATAACCAGTCCAACGACACTAACCACTAGAACAATGATATCACCGGCTACTAATAACCACCATGTCTATTCCTTGGAGACTGGCATACCCCGAGAAGGTATTATTGGCGATCTGCAAATTACTGGTGTAGGACATGGAATACTGGCAAAAGCAAAAACTAAAGCACTCAGTCTGTCACGCTGCAGTGTCAGAACCAATGTTGGGTGCTCAGTAGATCCTTGGAGGAACCTACATCTTGATACAGCAATACACAAAGGAAGGTAGTAATAATAGCTATATCTTCACGAAGTACTGCTAATGGTTTATCACACACACCTCGGAATCGGGTTCAGAGTTTGCATTCGAATGATGCATTCTTTGAAATGTGCACTAACGTTATAGCCTGCCAAAAGGTACATTCCAAGGAAATACAATGCCAGGTGGGGCCACACGAGTGCACCAAATGCATTCGTCATAGCATTTTTAACGGATCATACAGGGAACAACACATGCCATACATGCATACCATAGAATGGACGCAAATTTTTGGGCAGCATCAAAATGCTAGGACACACGTCGGGACAGCTCGACAAACGCAATGTCTTCTTCAGCTTCCACATTTCTCTACTTTTTTAACGTCAAAGTGAAAATTAACACACATCGGGCCCTATTCCATAGGACTCCATGAAGGTTTGCGCTTCCAGGCCGTGAGCTCTGCGCAACATCGCTCTCACAAGATCGCCCAGCGTCACAGAGTGATCGTGGAGGGAGACTGGGAACTATTTGTTCCCAGTCTCACTCTGCTTCCAGCAAGAAGCAGTGGCAGGTCGTGCCACCCTTCGACACAGGATGAGAGGCGAGTATGAAATTGTTGGGGGGGGGTTTAGAGTGTATTAAATGATTTTGCATTTGCAGACTCATTTAAAAACAGCTTTTAGAAGGTACTAAAATTTTGGCTTCTGCGTAACCACGGGGATTAATTGCGCCAGCACTGTAATACCTCACTTGTCCAGGTGCAAAACTTTTTCACCCCAGTTTAGTGTCAGGTTTGGAATATCAATGCCAGACCTTAAACTTACTTATCCTGTCACTAACGATAACATATCGAGACGCTACATTAGCACCAACTATGGAATAGAGCCCATTGTGTGGTGTCCATAAGTATGTCCGTGCAAAAATGACAGATGCATTAGGTGCACCTGGGTGGCCCCAAACTTATGAGTGGCAAACCTTCCATGGAAGCTGTAGTTTTGGAGAGTTGTATAGTTTTAGAGCTTGAGACATTACTTTTGGCCACCCTTGACATAGACCAGGGGTCAGCAACCTTGGCTCCCTGATGTTTTGGGAACTACATCTCCCAAGATGCTCTGTCATTCATTAGGCTGACTGAGCCACATGGGAAATGTAGTTCCCAAAACATCAGGGAGCCAAGGTTGCTGACCCCTGACATAGACCTTCCTTTTGGCCAACCAGAGGGAGACAGGCATATAAATTTATAGGTCTGTGCAGTATACTTGTAATAGTGTATTAAGGTGCCCCTGAATTTTTCCTGCCTGCTGAGGTCTGGATGAAGTGTGTTCTTATAATGAGAAATGCATTGATTTCGGCAAGGTCTTGGATATTAGGTGCCAAGTGCTTTCATTGCCTTTACATTTTTTTATGTCCTAAAACACGAATCTCAAGCTCTGCCAACCCAAGACGTTGGTGGCCTACTCTTCAGAGAATTCCTTGAATGCAATACCTGGCTACAAAGTCATGGCAGTCGAAGTTCAACAACATCTAGGTGGCCAGATTATGACAACCCTGACCCAAGGGATGAATTATGGTAAATTTAGCTCAAATAGGAACGTTTTATAAATTTCTATGTGAAGAAATGGGCAATCCCAATAGCCACAGGGACTGAGTAGACAAAAAGATGTTGAGCAGTGCATTTTGTGGAATGAGAGAATATCCACGTGCAAAAAACTGCTACAGCCAGTACCGTTACAATTGGCAGCCAGGTGTGGTCTTACTTTCCATTTGTTTGTTTTCTAGTACTGTCACAGTGTCAAGAATAGACTAAAGTTATAATCTGCATATTTTGCCATAAAGGGGACAATTTGCCTCTATTTTCAAACCAATATATACATTGCGTGACAGGAGAAACAGCTATATTTAAAAACAATATCCCAAGAGACCTCACCTTTAATAACATAGGAGCAAAGATCTGCCGGACAGCTTGATAAAGTGTATTTATTGGTGAATCCAGCATGGAGGACACCAGGATGGTTTCATGAAGGTTGTCCTCGGTAATTACATCGGGTCGGGTTTTAAAGAAAACAAGCACTTTGTCTTTTGTGTCACCAGCATCAACCTGGGGTGGACGACACACACATAAAAAAAAAATTATATATATATATATATTTACATAAAACAGAATCTAAATCATTATATAAAAGGTAAACTGATTAGGAAAAATGCACCCTTTGAAGATGATGAGCCTTGCAGTTGCGTATACATACCTTTAACCTAAGTGGAGAAGAAGGAGCTATTCCATGGTAATTCTTTCTTTCTTTCTTTTATGGAGCCGATATTTCTCTTAAAATTATTAGTCCCAGAACCTAGTGTTAAGTGATGTCACAAACGCAGAATCACTTAACACTGTACAATAAAGTGGAATAAAGATCCATTACTTACATCTTATCCTATGGTTGAGAGGGCAACACAATCCACCACTTCCACTCATTGTTAGCAGCAAAATAGTGGGAACAAGTAGCTCCTAATGTCCCTCCACGCCACACCATAACTCCTGCACGATCCCGCTAGCAATCGATTGCTCTTGAGAAAGCTGGTGGGACACCAGCGAAACATGTATTGTCTGGTTTGGGATAACTTTGTCTGGTTTTGGGATACCTTTTGACTGCTAAGGAGCTGCTAGGTTTAGTACATACTGGTGTATTCTGTGGACTAAATTGTAGTGGAATTATTTGTTACCTATGGATAAATGATGGCTCGGATATTGGTGCCCAAACCAGCCTGTCAATACTACTATTGGACCTGTCCACTAATGTTTGAGGATTACAGCCACAGTTGGTTTGGTGTGGCTCTATAAACTGTTCCTCTATAAATTGAATTGGGGGAAGGCAAAAGGTAGGAGATGACCCCTTTAGTCCCTAAGGAGGGTAGTGCCTACTGTCATCAACCCCATGATGTAGGAACATTTGTAGTTTAAGTTAAGGGGCGGTCACCTCATGATGATCACATTTGTTGCCTAATTAGAGGGCAGAAGTAGGTACATCCCATCCCGACCACTTCGCTCTGCCAATGATCTGACGTTGTCATCTCCGCATACCCGCACCCCCAACGCTCGCCTTCAGGACTTCTCCCAAGCTGCCCCCTTTTCTATGGAACTACCTACCCCACAACATCAGACTCTCCGCGTCTCTATTCCTTCAAGACATCTTTGAAAACTCATTACTTTAGAGAAGCCTATCATCTCACTCCCTAATCCAGGGCTTTACAAATTTGCTTTGAATCTAGGAGCCAGCTATAAAAATTAGGAGCCAGCCTTTTGGCGAGGATTTGCCTTGATAAAGGCGAATCGTCGCGAAATGTTGGGAACCTTGCCTCTGCATCTGGGAGTTGGTTTGTGCTGACCCAAATTATGATTTTAGCTGCTTCTATTTATTTATCACTTTGTTACCTGGTGCTTTTTGCTGTTTGGCTACTTTTTCTTTTTTTTTGTATATACATTTTTTATTAAGGTTCACACAGAAGAAACAGATGCCAGAAATCACCAAGATTGGGGTAATGAAAAAGGGGGATCACGCAGGATCCTGCAGTTATCAATTCTAGCAATAACATAAGATTTGCAATATAAGCAATCGGTTGAACCAAACTTTCCCAAGTTAAACTAAAACACAATAAAATTCATAACACTTTAAAACATAACAGAACACACAAATCATAAGAGTACACAGAATTAAGGGAAAAAAAGAAAGAGGGGAAAAAAAAAAAAAAGGAAAAGTCAGAAATAAAATCCTTATGCATATGCTCAGTGAGGTCCACAAACGGCAATATTTATGCTGTGTCCTCATCAAATATCTCCTTTATATCATTTATAAGAAAAAAAAAATTATATCAAGTTTCCAGACTTTACAAAGAGTTCCCATCTTTCCCATATGTCTTGGAACACCCTGAAAGAGTTTACAGCCCTGTGGTACATTTCCTCGTACAGATAAACAAACATTCTCCAATGATAACATGACTTCTCTCATTGAGGGACTAGCTTGAGATCAGGGCCGGATTAAGAGCTCTATGGGCCTGGAACTGAATATTTCGGTGGCTTTTTTTGGAATTTAATGAAATGACAACATATTTTAGGCTATTTAATATTGCATATATATGTATATCTTACCAGGCAGATACTGTGTGAGTAAATTTCCATTCAGATTTCAATCATCACAGCGTGTAAAATAATTTTTTCATATTTTATCATTCAAACCTCTGGTTATATTTTCTATAGGGAATTCTTGTTAAAAAATAAATAAATGGGAACCTGTAACTGCATTTTTCTGAGAAAATATACAATTTTAACCCACAAATGTGATATTTGCCATGTACTTTGGATAATGGTGTTTTATGAATAATATAACTATGTATAAAACACTGACCTTGCTCCCAGCGTGGGAAAGGAGAAGGTGAGTAATGGCAGTGGTATTGCTAATTTTATACCTGACAAATGGACAATACCATCGCTTTGGAACAAAAAATAAATAAAAAGGTTTTTTGTTTTCTTTTTCTTTTAGATTTTACATTGTCATGTTTGGTATCAATGCAAAGGTCAGACTCTGTCCTGTCTGACGCCTCATTTGACCTTGCAAGGTGTAAAGATTAGTGGCGCAGGGTTCCAAAGCCCCCACCCCAGTGCACATCGCTGCAGTGTGGCGGTTTAGGTTCTTGATGTAACAATTCGTAATAATGGATTGTACCATCACCTCCACACTTGTTAGTGACATGAAAAATTAGATGGTGAGTTAATGTAGCATCATTGTTCCCTTTATAATTGAAAAATATTGCTGTGTTAGAAAGAAAAATAAACAATAAAGAAATATTTATTATCTTATTTTTATTGTTACATAAAACCTGGTCATGTGTGGTATCATTGGAAAGATCATGCTCTGGGCTTTCCAGTGATACCTCATATGACCCTGTAGCTGCTATGGAGGTGGAGATATAGTGGTCCAAATACCCATCAATGCAGACAAATTTATCCTTTCTGTGGGCCTATTCTGGGGCATGAGCCTGGAGCTGCTGCTCCATCTGCCCCTATGTTAATCCGGCCCTGCTTGAGATAGCCAATGACGTGCTATAGTAGATTTAGCTACGCTAAGTATTATCGATATGATGCCTCTATGCCGCTGTTGGATAGTAATTGGAAGCATATGTAAGAGGTATTGTTTAGGGCACAGGGGCATAGATATTCCGGTACAGTGAGATATGTCTGCAAATTTTCCCCCAGAAGGTAGCTAGCAGCGGACATTGCCAAAAGATATGAAGGATAGAACCGACACTGGTGCCACAGCGCCAGCATACACTGGAATGCCCGGATATATGAGCCACACGATTCGGGGTCATGTACCATCTATATAAGAGTTTAAGATGTGCCTCCCGCAGATTAGTGCTCCTGGTATATTTATAGACCGTTTCCGTGGCGTAGAACCAGTCTTCCTTAGAAGACTCGAACGACAGATCTTTGTCCCATCTAATCATATATGGTAGTTTCTTACTGGGGTTCGCAGACAACAAACTGTCATAACATAAAGACAAAGGCTTTTTCGTAACTTTTTTACCTAAGCACAATCTGTGGAAGGCCGTAATCTCCGTTGCTGCAAAGGAGGAAATACCCCGTTGAGTCAGTGCATGTTTTACCCTAAGGTACTTGAAACATTCGCTAGTGGGGAGGGCAAACTCTCGCTCTATGTCCGAGAAGGTTTTAATGGAAGAGGATGTAAAAAGCTGATGAATATGTGTAAGACCTAATTGGAACCAACGGTCAAGGTTCAGGTCTTGGATAGTGCGACAGAGGAAGCGCAATGGAGCTAAACTGAGCAATGAGAAAGGTCGTACAAGTCGTCTACCCCATAGCCGCCATGACATAAGGGAAAGGGAAGTGGAAGGCAAGAGACCCTCCAATGTGTGGTGTGGGAGCTTCTCAAACCACATCAGGTCGTGAACTCGAAAAGGAGCAATGTAAGCATTCTCCATCCGTAACCATAAAGGGGTGTCTCGCTGGGACATGGAGGACAGGAGCTGAGCCAATAGAGCCGCTCTGTAGTATGCTGTAACGTTTATAAAGCCTAGCCCCCCCCTACGTCTAGTCGCGGTAATTGTGGAAGCTGGAATGCGTGGAGGCCTCCCTTTCCATATGTGGGCCTGCAGCATTTTTTGCATGCGTAGCAACATATGTGCCGGGATAAAAACTGGGATGTTCCTGAAAAAATAAAGAATCTGGGGTAGAATACACATTTTCAGAGCTGCCATTCGTCCCATCCAAGAGACCTCCAGATCAAGCCAGGAGGACAGTTGGGAGGAGATAGAAGTCATTAGGGGGTTATAATTAAATTTGAGGATAGTACCCCTGGATTTGGTAAGAAAAATACCTAAATATTTCAAAGAGGTCGTTCTCCAGTCGAATGGATACAAGGCCCTTAAGGTGGAGAGTGAGAGATCATCAACATGTAGCGGCAGTGCCTGCGTCTTGCTCACATTGTTTTTATAATAGGAGACTAGGCCATAGGAAGATAGCTGACGCATCAGAGATGGTAAAGAAGTTTCAGGGGAGGTAAGAAAAATCAAAATATCATCCGCAAACAAAGCTAATTTATGAATTCCATCTGGTGTAGAGATGTCAGAGATGGAAGTGTCCCGCCTGATCCGTGAGGCCAAGGGCTCCAATGCCAAAACAAAGATGAGTGGGGAGAGTGGACACCCCTGCCTGGTGCCATTGGTAATAGAGAATGAGGAGGAAAGAAACCCAGATGCCAGGACCTTTGCCGTTGGAAGGGAATACAGGCTCATGATACTATCAATAAATAGGGCAGGGAAATCAAAGACTTCTAGTGCCTTACGCATATAGCCCCAATGTAGGCGGTCAAATGCCTTCTCGGCATCCAGTGCCAGGAGAACCCCAGTTGTATTGGTTCTATAGGCGATATCGATTATATTATAGAAACGTCGGGTGTTGTCACATGTCTGTCTGCCAGTTACAAACCCGGTCTGTTCCGCTGATATCAAGAATGGCAGCAAAGGAGCCATTCTAGACGCCAACAGTTTAGCGTATAGCTTAGCATCCACATTTAATAAGGATATAGGACGAAAGTTCGCACAGCTGGTCGGGGATTTGCCAGGTTTAGGTAATGTTATAATAGTAGCTTGAAGCATTTCCGGGGGTATTACACCTGTGGATTTGATATGGTTGAAAAGTCCCGTAAGGGTTGGTATTAGAATGTCTGCGAAGGTTTGATAATATAAATTAGAAAAACCGTCCGCCCAGGGGCTTTATTTTTTGGAAGAGCCTTAACGGCCTTAGGCACCTCTTCCTCTGTGATCGGAACCAGCAACTCTGCCGCTTGTGATCGGGATAGGGAGGGGAGTTCTACTTCCTAGAGGAATTGAGTTATCTCATCTGGGTCCGGGTCGTGAGTCGCAGGATCTGATTTTAGGTTATATAAAGAGGTGTATAAGTTGGCAAATTCCTCTGAAATTTTTAACGGGTTGTAAATCCTATCCCCTCCATTATCTAATAGGTAAGGAATTTTGGTTTGTAGTCTTTTAGATTTCAATTTAGATGCCAGTAACCGGCCAGCTTTGTTGCCCTGGGTATATTGGGTGAGATTTAAGCGTCGTATGGCCCGTTCAGAGGACTGTAACGTCATCTGGATCAGATCCCGTCGAAGGGTCGTCAGTCGGGACAAGAGGTCAGGTGTGGGGTTAGATTTATGTTGGGATTCCAAGTCAGATATTTGCCGCTGTACTGAAGTCATCTGGGTATTGAACGCCTTTTTCCGTGTAGCCCCTCTCTGAATCAAATGGCCCCTCACCACTGCTTTATGCGCCAACCAGGCCGATGATATGGTGACGTCTTCCGTCACATTTAATGTAAAGTATTCCCGTAACACCGCCGATGTATCAGACACATCGGCGCCACTAACTATAAGCGAGTCGTTTAGACGCCAGTTCCCATCCCCCTAGCAGGATAGTCAGCCTCAAAGTCCATCGTTATAGGAGCATGTTCAGACCATGTTATAGAGCCGATACGAGCTGCCAGGAGACGAGGGACTGTAGAGCCTTGTATCAGACATAGGTCAATGCGGCTATAAGATGAGTGAACTGGTGAGAAAAAAGTGAAGTCCCTAGTTGAGGGGTTGCTAATTCTCCATGCGTCATATAAGTCAGAGGATCGTAAAAAGTCAGTTAGTTGACGGCTAGAGGGGAGCTGTTTACGAGGCTGTGCACGGTTCTGGCCTGGGCGTGTATCCAAAGCCGTGTCCGGCACACAATTAAAATCACCACACATGAAAAGAGACCCCTCCATCAACTTCTTAATCTTACTATAAGCTTTTTTAAGAAAACATACCGGGTTGACATTAGGCAAGTACAGATTTGCAACCGTAATTGGAAGTTCATTCATAGTGCCCACCAAAATCAAAAGGCGGCGCAGTGGGTCTGTATATTGGTTTGAGCATTTAAAGACCAGTCTTTGTGAAAGAGAACGAGACACCTAGACTTCGTCTGGCAGTAGAATGAAAGGAAACAGGGTACATAGCGGATCACAAATGGGGGGTGCGCACTGTGCTAAAATGCGTCTCCTGCACACAGACTATCGCTGGCTTAGTTTTATGTAAATCCCGAAACAGAGCATGTCTTTTAAACGGAACATTCAGCCCCTAACATTCATTGAAAAAATACTGAACTGAGGTTTACTCATGAATAAATAACCACAACGTTATAATATGCAAAGTCGGATAAAAAGTACTATCGAGGAGACATGAGGAAATGAAGGCCAGGGCCATAAGAGCATATCAACAGACAAATAATTAAATAAAAATAAAAAAGGGGAAAAAAACGAAAAAGGGGAAAAACTGAAAAAGGCAAAAACATAAGACAAACAAACCAAACGCTGCTGTATCCCAGAGATACAGCAAGAATGAGTCATTCCTAGTGGCATTAAGAAGCGAAAATATCAGCTAAGGAGACTCAACTGGGGGACGAGGGGACGTCCGCTACACAGAGCTCAACGCAAGAACTCAGCGCTGAACCAAAAAACATAGAGTCCCGAGGCGATCGTGAAGAGGAACCACGTCCTCCACGCGGCACAGGAAAGGAGACACCCATCATTTAGGTCGGACTCTATGCCATTCCGGTGAGACCTTAATCGGTGATGAGGAAGGCTCACGCGGAGGCGAGAAATCAGCCAGAATGTTCCAGTCCTTCAAAAATTGTAATCCAGTGGCGACATCAGGAACAACATTTAGTATACCATCCTTCATATCAAAGCTTCGTTGGGAACCCATCTGTAACGCCAACTTATGATTGCGAAGAAGCTTGGTGAGGGATGAAAACTCTCGTCGTTTAGACAAGGTCAAAGCCGATAAATCAGCGAAAAAAGAGATAGCAGCATAAGGGGCAGCTAAAGGCATGGACTTCCGTGACGCTGACATCAGAGCTTCCTTGATGTGGAAAAAATGTACCCGGATAATGACATCACGAGCCACCGACGTTGGTAGGTTTTTTGCTCTCGGTAAGCGATGCGCCCGATCCACAAGTAGGTCTTGTGGTGTAGCCTCTGGCAGCAAAACTTGAAACAACTCCAGGAGATATGGATGTAAGTCTGCTAGAGTGACTGCTTCTGCGATACCTCTGATTCTAATATTATTACGCCGGGAGCGGTCTTCTACGTCAGCCACTTTAAGTGCCAGAAATTCATGGGCCGCTTGCAAGGCCAGATGACGGTCTACCAGATCATTGTGGGCTAAGCATAAGTCATCCGCCTTGGTTTCCAACGTATCAGTGCGTTCTCCCAAGTCCTGAACGTCACGGCTCAACTCCTGCAGCGCTCCCCTGATGTCCGCCTGTATGGTTGAGCGCAAGTCCTGCAGCATGGCGTGTAATCTGCTCTGAGGATGGCAGCGAGTCAGAGAGGTCTGGTGGCGCCGCGGGCGACCCGTCCGGGTCATGGGCCAATGCCTGCCGCGGGGATCCGCTATCCTGCGCCTCCTTATTACGTTCCTTCCGAGCCGACTTCGGGGGATCCAACACACGCTGTGCCTTGGGGGGTGCCATTTTAGAGCAGCAGAAAATATGCCTCGGTTATCCTTTAGTAGCCGTTGGATTGAGAAGAGTTCAGCGCTGGCCGCATGAGCTACATATCCATGCGGTCGCTCGTTAGTGTGTACTGGCTAAAACTGATAGAGGTGGACCCAGCACCAATTAGCCAGGATGTCACGGTGAATTATGTTTCTTGTACTTTTTTTTTTTTTTTTTAACGTTTTAAAGGGCATACAGGTACTGCTGAGAGAGGATGGGGACCACTGTTGGATTCAGAGTGGGGTGCCAAATGGGCCAGCTCCGGAGACCCTCTATCCAAGGGAAGGTCAGGTGGAATCGACTCTGCCCTCGAGCCTTACAGCGGCGCCGGTCGCAGACTTCACTCCTCGTGGGGGGTGCCTGTGGGCTGCTTCCCACTTCCCCAGATGTTCCGGGGGCCGCAGATGCGGGCCACCGCGCCGTGAGCCGGAATGTGGTGGGACCAGGTGGTGAAGGCAGAGCGCCACGTGCAGCAGGGGAGGGGGGGATGTAGTGACCCCCCGTCCGTCAGCTTACCCCCAGAGGCTGGCGATGCCGTACCCCAAGCGGCCAGGTCCGAAGGAGTCCTCCGCTCGATACCGGAAGTGCTGGTCCCCGCGGCACCGGCACCTCCACTCAGGCTCCGCTCGCACAGCAGGCCCCGGGGGATCCAGCGGCACCACCACAACGCCCGAACGCTGCAGGCACACACCCCGCCTCCTCCGTGTTCCGGGTCCGCTCAGGTGGGCAAGCAGGCGCTCGATCTCGCCCCATAAAGTATAAAACGGACTCTAAAGTGAAAAAACTGCCGGAGCTCCTCCACCTCACGTCCGTCCTGCTCGACGTCCGGCCACGCCCCCGTTTGGCTACTTTTTTGAGCCTAAAAGTGTTGATCGTTGCTTCTAAAATCAGTTTGGCCGCTCTGATATATTCAGGTGAAACTCGAAAAATTTGAATATTGTGCAAAAGTTAATTTCTTTCAGTAATGCAACTTAAAAGGTGAAACTAATATACGAGACTCAGTTCAAGACGTGATATGTCAGAATTGTGAGGATTATGGTTACAGCTCATGAAAACCCCAAATCCACAATCTCAGAAAATCAGAATATTGTGAAAAGGTGCAATATTCTAGGCTCAAAGTGTCCCACTCTAATCAGCTAATTAAGCCATAACAAAGGGTTCCTGAGCCTTTAAATGGTCTCTCAGTCTGGTTCAGTAGGAATCACAATCATGGGAAAGACTGCTGACCTGACAGTTGTGCAGAAACCCATCATTGACACCCTCCATAAGGAGGGAAAACCTCAAAAGGTCATTGCAAAAGAAGTTGGATGTTCCCAAAGTGCTATATCAAAGCACATTAATAGAAAGTTATGTGGAAGGGAAAAGTGTGGAAGAAAAAAGGTGCACAAGCAGCAGGAATGACCACAGCCTGGAGAGGATTGTCAGGAAAAGGCCATTCAAAAGTGTTGGGGACTTTCACAAGGAGTGGACTCAGGCTGGATTCAGTGCATCAAGAGCCACCACACACAGATTGATCCTGGACATGGGCTTCAAATGTCGTATTCCTCTTGTCAAGCCGCTCCTGAACAACAAACAACGTCAGAAGCGTCTTATCTGGGCAAAAGAAAAACAGACCTGGTCTGTTGCTCAGTGGTCCAAAGTCCGCTTTTCTGATGAGAGCAACTTTTGCATCTCATTTGGAAACCAAGGACCCAGAGTATGGAGGAAGAATGGAGAGGCACACACTGCAAGAAGCCTGTGTCATGATCCACCTGGGTTGCTGTCAGGGATCGCATATTTTTAACCCTGACAGCCCCTTTTTCCCCATGTGTTACATAGGTTTCAGCCAATTCCATAGGAACCTATGCACATCAGAGACTACAGGTTCACCTCATCTTTTGCTAATGGGGCCTCCTTATAAGGAGGTCACACCCTATCTGCTGGACTTCCTCATTTGAAGTCAGAGAATTGTACCAGAGTGACCTGTATCTGGAAAGCTCCTTGTTTTTGGACCCACTGTACTCCTATCTGTTTTCCCCCTGGACCTTCATCAGAACCCGATTTACTACCCTTCTGGACTACCTCTGCTATACCGGTAAACCCCATTTGATTTGCTACCCAGTTCCTCCATTGGATTTACGTGTATGACGCCTGGCTATGAACTTCTGATTATCCTATTCTCTGAATCCCACGACTACTACTTGAAAACCTGACTACGAGATTGCCTTACCCTATACCTGGATACCTTGCCATGGACATTATCATTTCTCTGTCTAGTTAAAATTCTGTTTTCTATTCAGTATCTGCTACCCCATTTAGTTATACGTATTTTCAGTTTCCTCCTGTGTTTCCTAATTTACATCCAGTTTAATCCATTTTCGTTCTGCTCTTTACCTCCCTCTATCTTAGCTATCCATCTTTATTCATTTATTTCTGCTGATTTGTTTTATATAATAAATATCTTGTTTGAACCCCTCAACCTGCATACTTCATTATGGCTCACTGCACATTGGGCTCACCACCCGCAATCCATGCAGGGTTCACATGACAGCCTGAAGTCCAGTGTGAAGTTTCCACAGTCTGTGTTGAGTTGGGGAGCCATGTCATCTGCTGGTGTTGGTCCACTGTGCGATTTGGCAATCCCATTTTGACGACCCTGCAGTGTATTCAGCAAGCACCACAGGGCCAATCACAGTGCAGGGAAAAGCCGCCGCCGAACACTCACGGCAAAACCCGATGAACGCACACTGAAACCCGCAAAAACAATCAGGATAAACCCCGAAAAACGCCGGAGAAACCCGAGCAGCCGCCGATCACAGCGCAGAGCAGCCGCCGGAAAAAGCCGACACCGCAGACGAGTAGAGTGCGGGTTGTGCCGTGTGTGTGTCAAGCAGGATGAGGTATGGCATGTGTGACTCTCCTACATAGGTGTACCACAACCAAACTCATTTAAAAAACTTTACAACCCGTAAACAAACAGACACACAAACTCATATTTAAATCTTAATAAAATAGTATATTTTAAAATGTAATAATATAAATATAAAAAAGGGCGTGGCCGGAACACAGAGAGCGCTGGATGTGTGAGTGCTGAGCTCCCAGGCCCGAGTGCACAGATTGTCATTTCGGGGCAGAAATAACAGCAATGGCACAGCGGAAAAAGACACTTACTACCCCAGGACTCTCAGGGACTGCGGGGACCCAACGCCGATCCTCCATTTTACCGTTCTTGGGAGATACATCTCAGCCGCGGACCTCCGGTAAGGGATCCAAAATGGTGCCCGGCGACTCAGATCAGGAGGCCTCCCCGCCACGATTAGATTCAGCAATAAAAGGGAGCGATATGGACCACGAACTGCGGGCCTTATTACAGAGTATGCCGACCAAAACGGATTCGGCTGCTCAGTTTACTCAAATGGAGCGCAATTTTAAAACTAAATTTGATGAACTGGGGTCTGATTTGAAGCAGTTGGGAGGCCGCGTGGTGGACTTGGAAGAGGACAGAGATGCGTTATTTTCTCATGTGGAACGATTAAATGGTCAAATGCTAACGCAAGCTAAACAGCTGGCCACGCGGCATAGACACCTGGATGATGTTGATAATAGAGGCAGACGAAACAATCTCCGCATAAAGGGTTACCCTTCAAGCAGACTCTGTCAAGGAAGATGTTAAAGAGCTACTCCATGGTCTGTTTAATGATATCCTGGGTCGATCTGGAGAGGAATTATTAGTTCTGGATAGAGCTCACCGTGCACTGCGTAGCACACGGTACCGCTATCATTCACAATCTGTGTAGACTCCCGATGAAGCCGGTCTAGTACCAGCGAAACACGTGTCGAGTCCTGTGTATTTTTAAATTGTTGTGTGATGTGATTCGGAAGGGCGATGTTAGAATCTATCTAGCCGTCTAGGGACAGAAAGAAGGAAAAGTAATTTTTTGCCTTGGTTACAAATACGTCTTGGCAATTTTGCAACTATATGCTCTGGTGGTGATTTCTTTTGGCCTCGGAGTGCGGTGGCGTTCTCATGCTGATTGGCTGGTTGCCGTAGTATTGCTGGTTTGCAGATATTAATGTTTTCAATACAAGGTAGCCAGGCCAAATGAATACTTTATATCGTTTCTACATTCTGGCAGTATATTACCTTGCAATATCCATCTGCAGTCTTCAGCGTTTATATCTGCATAATAATCTATACCTTGTATGCCTACACATAGGTTCATAGCAACCTTTTTGGGAAATCGCCAAACCAAATTGCGCCACCTTTTTGTCTAATGCTGCACTCTTAATGTAGTATGTAGTCATTGCCAATTCAAGCTTCGATATTCAATCGTATATCCGGTAATCTGTTTGTGGCAAATATATATCTACCAATCTGTTTCCTAGGGCTGCCAATTATATATGCTCTTTACCGTGCCGTCTCTCATCGCATCTGTGTTCATGTTTTTTAATTTTGTCGGTTCAACTGTGTGATATATTGTAATTAATAAAAGTTATGTTTTAAGTTAGCACTCCTTGCCCCTTTGAGGGTTTATCCCTCTTTTCTTGTTTCCTTAATATTTATCAGGTTTAATCCTATGTGGGAGTGTCCATACCCGGAGTGAACTGTTACTTTGGGGTGGGGTGATTGTTTACCTCCCTTGTGGAGGTTCCTTTGTTTTTCCCATAATAGTCTAATAGAGGCAGACGAAACAATCTCCGCATAAAGGGTTACCCGGAAGCAGACTCTGTCAAGGAAGATGTTAAAGAGCTACTCCGTGGTCTGTGTAATGATATCCTGGGTCGATCTGGAGAGGAATTATTAGTTCTGGATAGAGCTCACCGTGCGCTGCTGCCGAGGAGATCACAAAATGACGCACCTCGTGATATTATCTGTCGCTTGCAAGATTTTACACTGAAAGAGGAAATTCTCAGAGCAGCACGCAAAACTTCGGAAATTAAAGTGGACGGTCAAGTGATACTTTTCTTCCAAGATGTTTCCTGGACCACTTTACAGGCACGGAGGGCTCTGAAACCGTTAACTGAAGCGCTCCAGGACGTGATATTTGTTACCGATGGGGATTCCCACTATCTTTACAGGTGACGCATAACAACCAAGTTCATTCTGTTGCATGTCCTGAGGACATTCCGGACTTTGTGCGTGTTTTTGGACTCCCAGAAATCGACATCCCAGACTGGTATGGTTCGCCGTCGCCATCTGACACTCTATCCTTCCCACAGCGACCCCGCTGGACTCAACAGGCAAAAAAAAAACGTAAAGGCAAGCCCTCTGCAGCGACCCCTTCTGAGCCTGATCCAGAACCATGAAGGAAGCCCTTGCTTTTGCTGCCATTGTCATTTGAAAGTTTATACGCTTTTTTGATATTTTCTGCCCCCTTGCAAAAAACTTTTTGATTGAATGCGCTTGGGTCCGGCAACCGAGACAGTCAGATGAGACTCTTGCTCGGCACCCAGAATTTTTGGAAAATTCTGAGACTTTCTCAGCCGCCTCCTGAGTGGTGTTTTTTTTTTTTTTTATGTCCTCTGATGGGTTTTCCCACTATCAGAGGTCTACACTACCTCAATTCTTTTTTAGTTTTGTGTTGTTATTGTTTGTTTTTAGATTTTTCTTTTTGGTGATCACTCGTACTATTTGCTATGCTACTAGGGGGTATGGGCAGGTCCCGGGCTCTGACGCCCTCCTCTCTCACTAGTTTAAATGGCTAATTTAAATTAGATTTCTATGAATGTCCGAGGTCTTACTATGCCTGCCAAACGCTCGAAGGCTCTTGCAGAATTCCAGAGGTTGAAAGGTGATGTTATTTTTGTTCAGGAAACACATTTTAGAGAGGGTTCCGCACCAGGGTTTCGCAATGCTCGCTATCCGACGGGCTATTTTAGCAATTTTTGGGAGACAAAATCTAGGGGGGGTTGCCATTCTATTTGCGCGACATGTGCCTTTTACTCTGCAAGATATGGTAACTGACCCGCAAGGTCGATTTTTGATGGTTAAAGGGATGTTGGGCAATACTAAGTTAACTTTTGTAAAGGTTTACCTGCCGAACCGCTTGCAAACCAAATGTCTCCGAAAAGTGTTACGACGTTTGTCCGAGTTTCAGGAAGGTTTTGTGGTCTTAGGGGGTGATTGCAATGTTTCCTTAGATATGCCAGCAGATTGTGTCCAGTGTGGGGGATCGTCTGTTCCCTCTCTACGGGTCCAATTTTGTAAACTCTTGTCAGCGGACCGTCTGATAGATTGTTGGCGTCTCAATCCAGCAGTAAAGGACTACACGTTTTATTCACATGCCTTTAAGAAGTATTCTAGAATAGACTATTTTTTTTGTGGAACATAGGGCTTTGGAAATGGTACGCAGTTGCAAAATAGGACCCATAACATGGTCGGACCATGCACCCCTTCTGTTATCTTTAGCCCTACCTAATTTAGTGCGAACGGAGAATGCCTGGTGTTTGACTGAGTCATTGCTATCTGATCCCATGACGCGAGCAGAGGTGACTGCCTCCTTAGAGAATTACTTCCTTGAAAATGACACGGATGATGTAACACCCGCAACGGTTTGGGAGGATCACAAGTGTGTGTTGAGAGGTGCTTTTATCCAATTGGGCTCCAGGCGCAAGAAGGAAAGGACCGCCAGAACGGAGGAATTGCTGAGGGAGATCACGGCCTTAGAACTGACGCATAAATCTGACCTAGATCCTGAATCATTCCGACGATTAGTTCTCTTAAGAGCTGACTTAGCTAAATTAACGAATGCACAGGTGGCGCGGGCCCTTACACTGACAAAATATGCTTACTACACCCAAGGGAATAAATGTGGCAGGCTACTTGCACGTGCTCTGAAGAAACGATATCAAGCTACTTTTATCCCGAAACTGCGTACTAGCATGGGATCCGAGATCAATACGACCCGAGACATTGTAGAAGCCTTCCATGCTTATTACCAAACTTTATATAATATTGATGAGAGTAGGGTCCCTGAGCATATAGTGGACTCGTTTTTGGCTAAGACGATTAAAACTACTTTACCGCGTAATGTTAGCCGACAATTAGATAACCCGCTTACATTAGAGGAATTTACAGAGGCTTTAAAATTAACACCCTTGGGTAAAAGCCCGGGCCCTGACGGGTTTACGGTGCTATATTATAGGACTTTCGGGTCTATTCTGGGCCCTAGATTTGTTAAAGCTTTTAACTCTATTTCGGATACCTTTCCTGTTCCACCTGCGACGCTCCTCGCCTCTATCTCTGTGATACTGAAACCGGATACAGACCCCTTAGATTGCGCTAATTATAGACCCATATCTTTAATAAGCGTTGACTTAAAATTGTTTACGAAAATACTGGCTTTACGACTTAAGCCTCTCCTGACTTCAGTGATTCACCGAGACCAGACGGGCTTTGTACCGGGCAGGGAAGCCCGTGATAATACTATTCGTACCGTCTCCCTCATCCATCATGCTTCCATGATGGATCAGCCTTTGTTAGTCCTCTCAGTTGACGCTGAAAAAGCGTTTGACCGAGTGGACTGGTCTTATCTTTTTCGGATGTTGGGGATGAGGCGATGGACAGTGTCTTTTTTACAGGATGTTGGGGATAAGGCGATGGACAGTGTCTTTTTACAGATGTTAGGACAGTGTCTTTTTTACAGGATGTTGGGGATAAGGCGATGGACAGTGTCTTTTTTACAGGATGTGGGGATAAGGCGATGGCAGTGTCTTTTTTACAGGATGTTGGGGATAAGGCGATGGACAGTGTCTTTTTTACAGGATGTTGGGGATAAGGCGATGGACAGTGTCTTTTTTACAGGATGTTGGGGATAAGGCGATGGACAGTGTCTTTTTTACAGGATGTTGGGGATAAGGCGATGGACAGTGTCTTTTTTACAGGATGTTGGGGATAAGGCGATGGACAGTGTCTTTTTACAGATGTTGGGGATAAGGCGATGGACAGTGTCTTTTTTACAGGATGTTGGGGATAAGGCGATGGACAGTGTCTTTTTACAGGATGTTGGGGATAAGGCGATGGACAGTGTCTTTTTTACAGGATGTTGGGGATAAGGCGATGGACAGTGTCTTTTTTACAGGATGTTGGGGATAAGGCGATGGACAGTGTCTTTTTTACAGGATGTTGGGGATAAGGCGATGGACATGTCTTTTTTTACAGGATGTTGGGGATAAGGCGATGGACAGTGTCTTTTTTACAGGATGTTGGGGATAAGGCGATGGACAGTGTCTTTTTTACAGGATGTTGGGGATAAGGCGATGGACAGTGTCTTTTTTACAGGATGTTGGGGATAAGGCGATGGACAGTGTCTTTTTTACAGGATGTTGGGGATAAGGTGATGGACAGTGTCTTTTTTACCGGAACATGGGGCATACTGCCCCATCTCTCTGCTCTCCACCAGCCCCTCCTCCTCTGGATGTTTAGCTCATGCAGGGCCGAAGCAGTACCTTGTTCGTGAAGCTGAGCCGGGCCCCGGAGCCCCGGGCTGACAGGACGAACTCGTTGCCGTCATCCAGGAATCGGTCCAGCTCCCTGCTCTCCTCCCCGAGCTGCTCGGCAGAACCCAGACCGAAGTAATTGTGTGCTGTGGTGACGATGAAGAGCTTCCTCTTGTCTCCGCCACCCGCTGCCGGCATCCTGCCTCTCCCGCTATGCCACCGAGTGCCCCACACTCACTCCAAATACAGGCAGCTTGTTGAAGGACCGCTACCATAGCAACGCAGGAACGGCCATAACTGCCTCAGTCAACATGGCGGCCGCGCATGGGACGTCACTCTATCGCGCCGGATAGCATCACTGGTTGCCACGGCGACCGCGCGCCGAACGGAAGCTCAGGAGAGTCACGGGCAGTAATGGTAGAGGACGGGTGCCACAGAGCTTCCTGTGAAACGGGCTCAACCACATTGCCCACAAATGGCGCGGGTCACAGACAGGAAGTCGTTGGGACTTGTCTGTCTCCAGTTCTGTGTTTATTCCATGGGATCAGAGAGGAAACACAGGCTGTTACTAGCATGGCGTCCTGTGTGATGGATCCTCATCCTGCCCTGCACCATGGGAGCAATGACTACACCTGAAATAAAGATTTCAAACCCCAGCAGAGAGGATTACTGGTTTTATTATTACTAGACATATCTATTATTTGATAATCTCTTATTTTAGCGTTTTTTATTCTCAGTGCTGCTGGTGAATATTAATACAATGTTGCAAGAAAGCCTTGAGTTCAACACTCCCATGCCAAGTTTTGCTAATACAACACACGCCCTGCTATAAGCATGTATCTTACATATTTAATTTAAAAATTACCTTAAAAAAATCCTAAAAAATATACTTTATTGCTGCAAATAAGAGAATAAAGAGATGAATAAATATTTTATAAAAGCAGGAATATTTTTTTTACACTGAAACCTATGGGAATCGCCTGGTTAAACTTGTCGAATGAAACCACTGAACATCAGGACATTTCACTGACCTTTCTCTGCTGTTCGGTGTCTCTGAATAGGTTAACCATTACTTTACTATGGGGATTTCACTGCCGTCGAACAGCACCGTATTTCGCTGGCAATTCAATATTTGGCGAACTGCCTGCTTTCTGAATCGCCGAATGGCCACAAAATTGCACCGTATGGGGAAGCTCACTGTTCGGTGTAATTTTGTGGCCATTTCGGTGTTCTTTGACTAACCCCTAAAGAGCACTGAATGGTGAATCCCATTGTACGGTGCAATTTTGTGGCCGTTCAGCTATTCAGAGAGCTGTAAATTCAACAAATACGGGCGAAATACAGTGCAGTTCGCCTCAGATCGCCGCAATTCAGTGATCTTTGGCGGCAGTGAAATTTTCCCATAGAGAAGTAATGGTTCTGAGACGCTGAACTGCACTGAAATGTTTGCCAAATTCCCTTTTTCTTTCCCCCGATTTTATCCGTGATTCAGTTCAACAGGTTTAAAACAGGTGAAAATCATAACCATAATGAAAAAAAAAATTTTATTTGTATTATTTCCAATTAATCATTTCAGTTCTAGCAAAAATACATATTTTTTTTTTTTGGTATTTTTCTGGATTTCTTTAGGCGAAAATTTAGATTTTATTTTTTTACATGGCTTTTTTTTATTCTGCAACAGATCATATTATATATTTTTTTTAATAAGACCTTTTATTATTTTCATGCATTTCTATTATTTTAAATGCCTTTAAAGAATAACAGTCTCTTAATTATTCCCCCCCCCCCCCCGTTTGGCAGCTGATTGGCTCTATTTTGACCATCGGCGGTGAGCTGTTCAGTCCAAAATGCCTGGGCCTATATTTTTTTCAGTTTGTCCCTGTTTCAGGCAATTGAATTAAATCAAAAGTTTGACTGTTACATAACTGCCAGTTGCAGCAGTTTAAAGGGTCAAATATAATTTCTGCATTGTTATAAGTAAGCTTCCCTGATGGTAGTGGTTATGGTGCGGGCAATGAGAATGTTCGCTGAACCTTATGTGGCAAATCCCAGAGTTTGAGCCCCGGTTGGGGAAGCAGGATTTTTTTTTTAACACTCTCTCTTCATGGGATGCACTAATGTTCACATTGTCACTTCTTTAAAACCTTTTCTGACAAAGCTTCTCTGAAGATACAGACACCTACGTCACGCACGATGCAACACTTGTCACATGACAAGAGGCGCAGCCGCATGGCTTGCTAACAATGCGGCTTCAAGGCAACTGCGTGGCCGCTGGTGTTGTGTCGGATCTAGTTCCTCGTCGAGAGCTGTTCCAAGCAGTCTTCAGCAAAAATCGGAACTCCACTTACCCAGGATCCAGCACATCAGCGCCTCCCAATCTCACGCCCCTGTACAGCCCCCTGCACAGTGTCAGAAGCCAGATACTGCCTCCGTCCACAGACCCGCCACCTGTACACAAAGCACGTCGAAAAACCTTCTTCTGACCCTGAACCTCTTTCCCTCCCCTCAGCCACAGCTGACCCTGAACCTCTTTTGTTCCCTTCAGCCACAACTGACCCTGAACCTCTTCTGTTCCCCTCAGCCCCAATTGACCCTGAACCTCTTTTGTTCAAATATATGCACTTGTACCAAAGACTAGTAGAATAAAACAACACAACCTATCATTAAAGTGATAATCTTACATAGCTGAATAATAAAACGATTAAAAAACTGTGCTTCCTTATTTTTATTGACCCTTTATCGTTTCCACAGAATCTTTTCACTGCCAATATAAATCACCAGACAAAAAACTGATTGTAGAATAAGTTCATTAGTAGCATCAAAGGTTTAACATTCAGATGCTGTAAAAGTGTAAAGAGGGGGTTAAATACAGCCCCAGCGTTTCTGGGGTTCAAATGCTGTAGCCACACATTTTTTCTATGTGATCTGCATTGTTTGGACAAGCTTTCTTATTTTTGTAGATAATAGAAACCAATTCTGATGGCGCCAGCTATGACGTGCTGCTACAGCTGGTATTAATGGTCCACAAATGTATAACGGCTCAAACAGGATTTTTAATTTTGCAGCTATTCTTTAACTGCTCTTTTGTAGTAAATAACCTGATCTTTAATTATTTATAATTAAAATGTTTTGTTTAAACTTTTCCTGGCTACACTATATTGACAAAAGTATTCGCTCACCCATCCAAATAATCAGAATCAGGTGTTCCAATAACTTCCATGGCCACAGGTACAGTCAGGTCCAGAAATATTGGGACATCGACACAATTCTAACATCTTTGGCTCTACACCACCACAATGGAGTTGGAATGAAACAAATACAATGTGCTTTAACTGCAGACTGTCAGCTTTAATTTGAGGGTATGTACATCCAACTCAGGTGAACGGTGTAGGACTTACAGCAGTTTGCAGATGTGCCTCCCACATGTTAAGGGACCAAAGGTAATGGGACAATTAGCTTCTCAGCTGTTCCATGGCCAGGTGTGTGATATTCCCTCATTACCCCAATTACAATGTGCAGATAAAAGGCCCAGAATTCATTTCAAGTGTGCTATTTGCATTTGGAATCTGTTGCTGTCAACTCTCAAGATGAGATCCAAAGAGCTGTCGCTATCAGTGAAGCAAGCCATCATAAGGCTGAAGAAACAAAACAAACCCATCAGAGAGATAGCAAGAACATTAGGTGTGGCCAAAACAACTGTTTGGAACATTCTCAAAAAGAAGGAATGCACCGGTGCGCTCAGCAACACCAAAAAACCCGGGAGACCACAGAAAACAACTGTGGTGGATGACCGAAGTATTCTTTCCCTGGTGAAGAAAACACCCTTCACAACAGTTGGCCAGATCAAGAACACTCTCCAGGAGGTAGGTGTATGTGTGTCAAAGTCAACAATCAAGAGAAGACTTCACCAGAGTGAATACAGAGGCTTCACCAACCACAAGATGTAAACCATTGGTGAGCCTCAAAAACAGGAAGGCCAGATTACAGTTTGACAAACAACACCTAACAAAGCCTTCACAGTTCTGGAACAAGATCCTATGGACAGATGAGACCAAGATCAACTTGTACCAGAGTGATGGTGTCACGAGGCGTGTGCGGTTCTGGTATGAGCCCAGCAGGCGGCGACAGAGTGGAGGCCAGACAGGAATCACGCAAAGCAGATTCTTTAATAAAACATAAATGGTCCTTAACTGCAGGCAAAAGAACAAAGGGAATAGCAATAAAGTCCAGGGAGAGCTCTTGGAGAGTCAGTGGATTGTGGGTAATGCAGTCCTAGACTGCAGACAGGGCCCACCAAGGATAAGTCTAGACAGCGGTACCTTGATCAAAAGGCCAGACGGTGAGAACAACTGTAATCCACAGGTAGACAGATGGTAACTGGATACGTAGGATAAATTGGTACAGGAAGAGCAGGTTTGCACACAACCAAGAGACCTCAGTCAGGGAGAACAATGCAGACCCACTGCTGACTGGGTCTCTCTGCTTTTTAAGGAGGCTTAAACACAGATAGGCCTCAGCCGGAAGTCCAGGGCTAGAAAGGAAAGACCCAGGCTGGATCTCCAGGAGCCTGGTCCAGGTGCAGAGCCTGGGTAAAACCTGGAACGGAATCCAAGAAAAGGAGGATACATGGCAAAGTTCTAAGATCCAGGTGTGCAAGACAGGTACACGGGGTGGACCGTGACAGATGGGAAGAGAAGAGTATGGAGAAGGAAAGGAACTGCTCATGATCCTAAGCATACCACCTCATCAGTGAACCATGGTAGTGGTAGTGTCATGGCGTGGGCATGTATGGCTGCCACTGGAACTGGTTCTCTTGTATTTATTGATGATGTGACTGCTGACAAAAGCAGCAGGATGAATTCTGAAGTGTTTCGGGCAATATTATCTGCTCACATTCAGCCAAATGCTGCAGAACTCATTGGACGGCGCTTCACAGTGCAGATGGACAATGACTCAAAGCATACTGCAAAAGCAACCAAAGAGTTTTTGAAGGGACAGAAGTGGAATGTTATGGAATGGCCAAGTCAATCACCTGACCTGAATCCCATCGAGCATGCATTTCACTTGTTGAAGACAAAACTGAAGGGAAAATGCCCCAATAACAAGCAGGAACTGAAGACAGTTGCAGTAGAGGCCTGGCAGAGCATCACCAGGGATGAAACCCAGTGTCTGGTGATGTCTATGCGTTCCAGACTTCAGGCTGTGATTGACTGCAAACGATTTGCAACCAAGTATTAAGAAGGGAAAGTGTTAGAATGTTAGAATTGTGTCGATGTCCCAATATTTCTGGACCTGACAGTATATAAAATCAAGCACCTAGGCATGCAGACTGTTTTTACAAACATTTGTGAAAGAATGGGTCGCTCTCAGGAGCTCAGTGAATTCCAGCATGGAACTGTGATAGGATGCCACCTGTGCAACAAATCCAGTCGTGAAATTTCCTCGCTCCTAAATATTCCACAGTCAACTGTCAGCTGTATTATAAGAACGTGGAAGTGTTTGGGAATGACAGCAACTCAGCCACAAAGTGGTAGGCCATGTAAACTGACGGAGTGGGGTCAGCGGAAGCTGAGGCGCGAAGTGCGAAGAGGTCGCCAACTTTCTGCAGAGTCAATCACTACAGACCTCCAAACTTCATGTGGCCTACAGATTAGCTCAAGAACAGTGTGCAGAGCTTCATGGAATGGGTTTCCATGGCGGAGCTGCTGCATCTAAGCCATACATCACCAAGTGCAATGCAAAGCGTCGGATGCAGTGGTGTAAAGCATGCTGCCACTGGACTCTAGAGCAGTGGAGACGCGTTCTCTGGAGTGACAAATCGTGCTTCTCCATCTGGCAATCTGATGGACGAGTCTGGGTTTGGCGGTTGCCAGGAGAACGGTACTTGTCTGACTGCATTGTGCCAAGTGTAAAGTTTGGTGGAGGGGGGATTATGGTGTGGGGTTGTACTTCAGGAGCTGGGCTTGGCCCCTTAGTTCCAGTGAAAGGAACTCTGAATGCTTCAGCATACCAAGACATTTTGGACAATTCCATGCTCCCAACTTTGTGGAAACAGTTTGGAGCTGGCCCCTTCCTCTTCCAACATGACTGTGCACCAGTGCACAAAGCAAGGTGCATAAAGACATGGATGACAGAGTCTGGTGTGGATGAACTTGACTGGCCTGCACAGAGTCCTGACCACAACCCGATAGAACACATTTGGGATGAATTAGAGCGGAGACTGAGAGCCAGGCCTTCTTGTCCAACATCAGTGCGTGACCTCACAAATGCGCTTCTGGAAGAATGGTCAAAAATTCCCATAAACTCACTCCTAAACCTTGTGGACAGCCTTCCCAGAAGAGTTGAAGCTGTTATAGCTGCAAAGGGTGGACCGACGTCATATTGAACCCTATGGATTGGGAATGGGCTGTCACTTAAAGGGATACTCTAGGCAACATGACCACCTAAGCTATTTTAGGTGGTCATGATGCCCGGAGTATGCCGCCCTCTGTCCCCCCTCCCTCCGCTCAGCCGATCTGCAGAAAAGGCTGAAAACAGCTAAGAGAGGCGGAGGACTTTACTCCGCCCTCCCAGCTGTCAGTCAGCAGAGCGGGAATCATATTTCCCGCTTCTGCCGACTTTTGCCGAGTAGGAGACGTCATCGCGCTTTCAGCGCGATGACGTCTCCTACTCCCCGCAGAAGCTGGCGGCTCCCTCTGAGGGTTAGTGTTGCGCGCATCCTCTTGCGCGCAACACTAATCCTCAGAGGGAGCCGGGAGGAAGCCTGCCGATTGGCTGGCTTATGTGAGAGGCGCGCATGCGCGCTTCTCACGTAAACCAGAAGCCAAGACGCAGCAAGAAGAAGCAGGACGGGAGCGGAAGAGGAGGGAGGTGAGTATAAAAATAAAAAAAAGCCGCTGGAAACAAGAGGATTTTAAGGTAAGTATTGTAGTTACAAGAAAAAAAAAAAAAAGAGAGTTTTATTAAGGGAATAGGGATAGGTTAGGAAAAAAAAACGGGGGGTGATTTTTTTTGTTGGAGTGTTCCTTTAAATTCATATGCGAATCAAGGCAGGTGAGCGAATACTTTTGGCAATATAGTGTACTTCTAATATCCATTTTCTCTGGACTTATGCACTTAATTTATGATTTAGTATGGTTTTAACACTCATTTAGGGCATTGTTTTATATTTGAACAGTTACTTATTTAAGTGCCATCCTTTGATTTCCTTTTCTGAACTCACAAAATGAATCTGACCTTGTTCATCTTCATGCACAGCTATGCTACATAATATACAGTAAATGCTGTCACAGGTCAGTTTTATCAACTACTAGTTCTTTGTCCCACTGCTTTGACAAAAAGTTCACAGGTTAACTAATATTTCTTTTTCGGTAAGCAGTGATACATTTAAATACCTTTTAATTGAGAAACCAAATGTCTTCTTCTACTTTTTGTTCATTTGTAAATAAACTTATAAAAGTAATAATAATTTTTTACTTTATAAATTCTTAATTTAATTCTTAATTCCTGAGAAGAACGTTACAACACCGGAGAAGGAACTCACCCATCCATCACAAAGTAATAATGACATGAGTGTAGTATGGATTCCCTTTGTTTGTTGTGAAAATGCTATGCGAGTGGATAATATGTCTCTTACTTCTTAGGTCGTTACAGCGATGTTATATCTGGATGGCAAAAGTACTTTATAGTTTGTAACATGGTAAAATTTTAATTTAAGTATGAATACAAAAAATAGTAAAGTATTGGCAGCACTCAATATATCACTGCTAAGTAATATGTGGTGCAACCAGAAAAACGTGCGGTTATACCAGTGCTACATGCAGCGGAACATACACTTTGTATGTACAATAAAATATCAGTCAGTACAGGTCTAGTGGCGAAAAGTGTGTAGTATAGCAGCATGTAAGGTAATGTGTTGGCACCTAGTGGCTAAAGTGCATATTATATATTGTCCTTATGGCATAATTTAGGTAGGTGATTGTAATCGCCAATTCCTCCCCGAATAAACCATCTAATGTGAGGGGGTTTAAAGGCGTGGGTCGTATTAACCCTCAGTCGATCGGCTTTTTTTTTTTTTTTGGGACCTACTAAAAGGAATGACAGAACGGAATGACAATAGACTTTAACAGTGTAGTGGAATGCCCATAGAGAATGATGGGACAGAGGACTGCGCATAGAGAATGATGGGACAGAGAGGAATGCCCATAGAGAATGATGGGACAGAGGACTGCGCATAGAGAATGATGGGACAGAGAGGACTGCCCATAGAGAATGATGGGACAGAGGACTGCGCATAGAGAATGATGGGACAGAGAGGAATGCCCATAGAGAATGATGGGACAGAGAGGAATGCCCATAGAGAATGATGGGGCAGAGAGGAATGCCCATAGAGAATGATGGGACAGAGGGAATGCCCATAGAGAATGATGGGACAGAAGAGGAATGCCCATAGAAGAATGAGGGACAGAGAGGAATGCCCATAGAGAATGATGGGACAGAGAGGAATGCCCATAGAGAATGATGGGACAGAGGACTGCCCATAGAGAATGATGGGACAGAGAGGAATGCCCATAGAGAATGATGGGGCAGAGAGGAATGCCCATAGAGAATGATGGGGCAGAGAGGAATGCCCATAGAGAATGATGGGACAGAGAGGAATGCCCATAGAGAATGATGGGACAGAGAGGACTGCCCATAGAGAATGATGGGACAGAGAGGAATGCCCATAGAGAATGATGGGGCAGAGAGGAATGCCCATAGAGAATGATGGGACAGAGAGGAATGCCCATAGAGAATGATGGGGCAGAGAGGAATGCCCATAGAGAATGATGGGACAGAGAGGAATACCCATAGAGAATGATGGGACAGAGAGGACTGCCCATAGAGAATGATGGGACAGAGAGGAATGCCCATAGAGAATGATGGGACAGAGAGGAATGCCCATAGAGAATGATGGGACAGAGAGGAATGCCCATAGAGAATGATGGGAACAAAATATTTCATTTAGAGAAAAAAACTAATGACAAAGGTAAATGACACAAAGAGTGGAATGCACATAGGATATAATGGGGGTGCAAAATTTGCGAGGAAACGTGTGAAATGTAGCAAAATAAACCTTATCTCAGTAACATTGTTAGGGAATTTAGTGTACATTTGTAATTGTATTCAGAATGAAATCCTACAAGGACTTTTTAAAGAACCATATGCAACTAAAATGACATCAATTGGTTTTGTAATACAGTAGTAAATGTTTCTTTTGTGAATTCTTCATTGACACAATTATTCAACCCCTTAAAGACTACCACTCTGAAGAACAGAGGTTCATTCAAGTGTTTTCAATCAGGTATTGAAAACACCTGTGGATGTCACGGAGCAGCAATAAAGCATAATAAGCACCAATTAGGCAGCTTTAAAATGACTGTGATACTCAGCTCCTTCTAGACATTTACTGGTGTGGTTACAAACATGGTGAAGTCAAGAGAATGGTCCAGGAAGACAAGAGAAGAGGTGATTACTCTTCACAGGAAGGGCAATGGCTATAAGAAGATTGCAAAGATGTTAAACATACCAAGAGAGACCATAGGAAGCATCATTCGCAAATTCAAGGCAAAGGGCACTGTTGAAACGCTACCTGGTCGTGGCAGAAAGAAGATGCTGACTTCGACTGCTGTGCACTACCTGAAGCGTAGAGTGGAGAAAAGTCCCTGTGTGACTGCTGAGGAACTGAGAAAAGATTTGTCAGATGTGGGTACTGAAGTTTAAGCTCAGACAATACGGCGCACACTGCGTAATGAAGGCCTCCATGCCAGAACTCCCAAGCACACCCCCTTGCTGTCTCCACAGAATAAGAAGAGTCGACTGCAGTATGCCAAAAGTCATGTGGACAAACCACAGAAGTTTTGGGATAGTGTTCTGTGGACTGAAGAAACAAAATTAGAACTGTTTGGGCCCATGGATCAACGCTATGAAGAAAAGAACACCTTGCCTACTGTGAAGCATGGCGGGGGGTCAATCATACTTTGGGGCTGTTTTGCTTCTGCAGGTACAGGGAATCTTCAACGTGTGCAAGGTACCATGAATTCTCTTCAGTACCAGGAGATATTAGATGACAATGTGATGCAGTCAGTCACAAACCTGAGGCTTGGGAGACGTTGGACCTTTCAACAGGACAATGATCCCAAGCATACCTCCAAGTCCACTAGAGCATGGTTGCAGATTAAAGACTGGAACATTTTGGAGTGGCCATCGCAGTCACCTGACTTAAATCCGATTCAGAACCTCTGGTGGGACTTAAAGAAAGCAGTTGCAGTGCGCAAGCCTAAGAATGTGACTGAACTGGAGGCTTTTGCCCATGACGAATGGGCGAAGATACCCGTAGATCGCTGCAAGACACTTGTGTCAAGCTATGCTTCACGTTTAAAAGCTGTTATAACTGTAAAAGGATGTGGTACTGAGTACTAAGATTGAATGTCACTTGGGGGTTGAATAAAACTGATAATGATGTGAGCACAGAAAAGACATTTGTGGTTATTTCATTATAAATGTTATGTTATATTTGTCTGACCTACACGTGCCTCTTTGATTTAATTGTAAGCAAGATGACTGAATGATCAAAATCAATGTCAAACTGGCCAAAACACTCAATTTCAGTGGTGGTTGAATAATTTTGAACACAACTGTATGGATATATTGCCCCAGCTCACACATGGATATAGTTGCCCAGCTCACACATGGATATAGTTGCCCAGCTCACACATGGATAAATTTGCCCAGCTCACACATGGATATAGTTGCCCAGCTTACACATGGATAAATTTGCCCAGCTCACACATGGATATAGTTTCCCAGCTCACACATGGATATAGTTGCCCAGCTCACACATGGATAAATTTGCCCAACTCACACATGGATATAGTTGCCCAGCTCACACATGGATATAGTTGCCCAGCTCAAACATGGATATAGTTGCCCAGCTCACACATGGATATAGTTGCCCAGCTCACACATGGATAAATTTGCCCAACTCACACATGGATATAGTTGCCCAGCTCAAACATGGATATAGTTGCCCAGCTCACATTTATATAATTGCCCCAAGCTTACACATGGATAAATTTGCTCAGCTCACACATGGATATAGTTGCCCAGCTCACACATGGATATAGTTGCCCAGCTCACATTTATATAATTGCCCCAAGCTCGCACATGGATAAATTTGCCCAGCTCACACATGGATAAATTTGCCCAGCTCACACATGAATATAGTTGCCCAGCTCACACATGGATATAGTTGCCAATCTCACACATGGATATAGTTGCCCAGCTCACACATGGATATAGTTGCCCAGCGAACACAAGGATAAATTTGCCCAGCTCACACATGTATAAATTTGCCCAGCTCACACATGGATATAGTTGCCCAGCTCACACATGGATATAGTTGCTCAGCTCATACATGGATAAATTCGCCCCCAGCAGCTCACCTCTGCCACTGCATGCTGTTCGCCGCGTCTTTGGCTCCCTATGAGCTCCCGAAGGCATAGAGCTTGGCTGCTCGCCTGGGGGAACCACGTGACCAGCCGCGATCTGAAATGATCTATTCCAATTGAACCAGATGTTACTTAAAGCATGGCAGATAGGACTTGGGGAGCGATTGCTTTCAAGCAGAGGGAAATTGGAGAACAGGCAGGAAAATGCCAAGCAGTGCGCTTCCCTTGCTGCAGATTATTAGAGAGCAGCAGCGCACGCGTGATTCATGCAGGAATCACACAGACATGTTTAGGATTACCGCTGAGTTCCATTACAGTGAAGGATCTCGGTTTAGGCGCCGGTTTACACTGTTCCACCAGTCTCCTTGTGGCATCAACGTACATCCGATTCTAAAAGATGTTACTTCCCCCAAAATAATGTGACTTTTCCTAAACAGATGTAAGAGCAACGCTGACACCGCAGAGGTTCTTAGCTGTGTGAAGCTGGCCCCCCTACAATAGGCACAAATAAAAAATCCACTGTGTTTGGTTAGTGCTATGTTTGTGCTGTTTTGTGCCACAAAAATTAACATTTGTGCTGCTTTTATTTTTGAGATATTAGCAATTATTTTTTACAGATAATGAGACTGAATAAAGGTCACCAAAAGGTCACGCAGACCCCCTACAACACCCAAAAGTCACGAAACCGGGCTTGTTGGTTAGTGCTGCGTTTGTGCTGATTTGTGCTGCAAAAATTAACGTTTGTGCCGGTTTGGTTTCAGAGATTTTGCGCGTTATATTTGATTAAACCCCGCCCACTTTGCACCTCACGTTATCACATTTTTAAGAAACCATACCATTTGTCTCCCCTTTTCAGCGGTGTATAGCATTAAGTATTTTGCTGCTGGATCGCGATTCGGCGCCGATTCAAACCTGGAGGTGGCTGACATCTTGGATGTCAGCGAAGCCTCCAGGTCACCCCCCACCCACTGACATCCTCACCGTATGTGTGAGGACGTCAGTGGGCCAGTTAACCCCCTAGCTGCCAATTGGAGATAGATTGGCTGTTGTAGATTTTGGGGATTAAATTTCAAACAAATTAGTTTTTTCCATTTTATTTCATCACATTTCATTTTTTTTTTTTTTTAGTAAATTATAAGATATGATGATAATGTTATCTTTAGAAAGTCCATTTAATGGCGGGAAAAACGGTGTATAATATGTGTGGGTTGCATAAACGAGTAAGAGGAAAACTTGACCTAAACACCAACTGCGCAGAAACGTAAAAACCGCAGCGGGCACTAAAGGACGGACTTTTGTAAAACCGCCCGGTCACTAAGGGGTTAAATAAATGTGGATATCTACATAGAACGATATTATAAACTCATTATCCTAAATATATAGCACCATATTTTAACACAAAAGCAGTCACTGACTCGCAACAACTTGCAATCATAAGTGACAAAGAGTTAATTTCGGGTAAAATCAATGAAAATGGGGTATGCCGATAGCATAAAAATGAGATGTGATAGAGCAAATCTGAGATCAGATTTGGAATCGGCACCCTGAAATTAGTTTAAAACAGCTGCATAAGTCCATGCCAGAAAATATTTTTTATTTTTTGTTGACCAGGGATTAATTTCTGCAGCAAAAATCAGCACAAACGCAGCACTAACCAACAAGCCCTGTTTTATGAATTTTGGGTGTTGCAGTGGGGCTGAGTGACCTTTTGGTGACCTTTATTCAGTCTCATTGTAAAAAACAATTTGCTAATATCTCAAAAATAAAAGCAGCACAAATGTTAATTTTTTGCGGCACAAAACAGCACAAACATAGCACTAACCAAACACAGTTGATTTTTTATTTGCGCTGATTGTAGGGGGGCCAGCTTCACACAGCTCTCGATCAACCATTTGTGACGCTCAGGGACGGAGATACAGCGGTCTGAAGGATGTGGGGGAAGCTGGATGCTGATCCTGAGGGGGGGGCACATGGGGGGGCTAGGAATAACCCCTAATATGCGCCCCTGTAGAGACGCCTATGTTTAAAACACACACACTGCATTATTCTGGATGAAGCTGAAGTTAGCTCCTTATTCTCACACTGAAGATAGCTTCTTATTTAGTGACTGAAATTAGCTGCTTATTCGCCCAGGATCTTATTCCTCAAAGAATAATGTCAATAAAAAGTATATCGAACAATTGGACAATTCTAACACAATCATATGATGAAATAAATTAATCCAGATAACTGGCACCCCCCCCCACTCCACTTGTTTTAATGGTAAAAAATGAATAAGTAACTAGTGTTTTTCTCTATGAAAATCATCTTGGCTCACCCCAAACTGACTAGTTTTCTATTAATTAGACTGTTCTCTATCAGAAAAAATATAATCTAGCCCGAGCCAAACATTATTGATTAAGTAAACCGGCATCAAACCTAGCCCCCCCCGCTCCATTAAATGCCATGAGAAAAAATAAGTAACTAGTGATTTTCTGTATGAAAATCATCTTGGCTCACCCCAAGTGGACTAGTTTTCTATTAATTAGACTGTTCTCTATCAGAAAAAACTAGGGATGCACCGATACCACTTTTTTAAGACCGAGTACGAGTACAGATACTTTTGTTCAAGTACTCACCGATACCGAGTACCGATACGTTTATCTTATGTCATGTGACCGCTTTCCAATAAGAACAGACCTCATATAAATAAATAAGAACAGACCTCATGGATATGCCCCCAGGTCTCATGGATATGCCCCCCGGTCTCATGGATACTGCCCCCCAGCTCATGGATACGCCCCCCAGCTCATGGATACTGCCCCCCAGCTCATGGAAATGCCCCCAGCTCATGGAAATATGCCCCAGCTCATGGATATGCCCCCCAGCTCATGGAGTTGCCCCCAGCTCATGGATATGCCCCCCAGCTCATGGAAATGCCCCCAGCTCATGGATATGCCCCCCAGCTCATGGAAATGCCCCCAGCTCATGGAAATGCCCCCCAGCTCATGGAAATGCCCCAGCACATGGATTTGCCCCCAGCTCATGGATAATGCCCCCCCCAGCTCATGGATAATGCCCCCCAGCACATGGAAATGCCCCCCAGCACATGGATTTGCCCCCAGCTCATGGATAACGCCCCACAGCTCACTCTCCGCTCATACTTACCTTCCTTTAGCGACGCCAGGAAAGTTTCCGCGCGTGCACTCGTTTGAAGGACCCCAGCCGCGATCACATGGTCCCACGTGGTCACGGCTGGGGACCTTCCAAGGAGCGTGCGCGCGCAAAGACTTTTCCGGCGTCGCCCAGGAAGGTAAGTATAAACAAAGTTATGAGAGCAGCTGCAGGGCCTGTCCGAATGCCGATAGAGCTTCCGGACAGTCGCCCCAGCCCCTAGGATGCCGGCAAGCCGGCTCAATGCCAGCTTCCGGTATCGGAAAAAAATATTGGGGGTACTGCACGAGTACCAAGTACTCCTGCAGTACCCGGTATCGGCACCGATATCGATACTAGTATCGGTATCGGTGCAACCCTAGAAAAAACATAATCTAGCCCGAGCCAAACATTATTGATTAAGCAAACTGGCATCAAAACTGGCACCCCCCCCCGCTCCATTAAATGCAATGAGAAAAAATAAGTATGAAAAAATGTGGAGTGAAACTCTTTATTGGCGCTTGTTAATAGTGTGCGTGCGGTATTAGCTGCTGCTCTTCTGGCGATATGATGGCACCGTTTCGCTGGTACCTGATATTATATATGAAAAAGTGGGTTTATATCGCTGTTGAAGGGCGCTGCTTACACCTTGTAGATCGGTCAGGATCTTTTATACAGGGATGGTGGACTGTATGTTGCAATGCTAACAGTATGGATGTATCAACGTCTGGAAGTATATTTGCTATTTGTAGGTAGCAATATCGGACGTGGGCAGTAGTGGGTAGTACGTGCCTTGAAATGAGTGCAATAAAAAGGGGGGGGTGGATAGGTTTTGAATGGATGTAATCTGATAATAAAATATATAAAGGTCTGCATTTAAATGGAAAAAATTCCTCTTTATGTTGTGCTGCCACCTTGTGGCAAAAAAGAGGTCTTATCTCTCTCTAATATCTATTGCTTGTGTTGTACTGCCACCTTGTGGCCGGAAAAAATATTGTCTCTCTGTGATGGATTTTTCTTGCAATGTGTCCGTGATCTCGCAGAAGATGCGCTGTCTCTCTCTTCAGTTCCGCCGGGTCTTAACCTCATGGAAATGAATGGAGAGAGAGGACATAGCGCAATTCTGTGATGCAGGTAAAATAGATGGATGATAGAGGTATCTTACTCACGTGGACAGGAGCCTAGGATGTATCCGGCTCACTCTTACTGGCATCTATGGCCCATAGAGGTGGCCAATTTCCCTTCTTTACTCCTCACCTCTTTCCTCGTCGGCTGTATTCAGTATAGCTGTAAAGCAAAGCCTCAGGGAGGAACTGGTTCTCAGGAACAAAACAGGATACAAGTAAAGTAAAATAAAGGGATTTATTATTAAAAAAGAATTTTAACAATATGTGTAAACAGGGGATATATCCAGGACGCGTTTCGCCACAATATGGCTTCCTCAGCTGGATAGTGTGATGTTCGATGTCCTTTTCTTATATACTCTTCGGTAGTAGTCCTTGTTGATTGGTTCTTCCTACTTTCATTTTCGTTTTTTGCGCACTTTTTCTGCGCATTCGCACCGCGGTCCGTGTGGGTAGATGGATCACGTGTGTTTTTCAGCCAATCAGTATGTTTAGAGTCTTAGAAGGACGATCTCCGTTTGCAGTTTGTTTCATTCTGTGTGCACTTCGTTATCTCTACCTAAAGGGTGCTGTGTGACCTTAATTGGAAGTGATTAGAAATGTGATTTATTAAAAATGACTTCAGGTCTGCTGGGACAGGAGATCCTTAATTTGGGGGTTTGTTTGAAAGGGGCTGTGAGGTCTTGATTGAAGGAGAATTATAGATCATATTATCCTATAGATATGGTCTTTTGGGAGCCTTGGGTCATGTCTGTTACGAGGTCCTGACCATAGAGTTTGTGGGGGGATTGCCAGCAGAGATATGGTGGGTCGTTCTGACAATGTATTCGTTCCATTTGCGGAATACTGGGGATTAGATTGGCAGATGTTTTGCCTCTTGATATCTCTGTATTGGGATAAATCTTTTCTACAGAGTGAAGGGGGGGAAGAATTAGTCTTTATTTTATTTCGCTCTTTATGGCGACGGATTTCTATCGTTAAGGGTGGGATGTCCTTAGTTCCGGAGTTGTGTAGGCACATGAATGTATTCTAGTGTATATTGGTGGATGTTATAATGATTATGGGATAAGGAGTGTGGCTAATTATGATGGTTATATTCAATTAACCGACTCATGATTCGAGCTTAGGTTGGTATCTATAAGGGTCGGATATTACTTAGTTGCGGAAAAATGTTGGAATCTGTTGCTTGCAGATGGAAGTTGTATGTTGGTTAGATTAGTGTTGGATGGTATTTGATGGAAGAAATGACTTATCGATGTTATTTATAATGTTATAGAAAGTGGCAGAGTTCAAAGTCCATATTTAGACCTTTCGGATGCATGGTGTCAAATTCGTAAATACATTTCATTTCTTCCTGTCCTATTCTTTTCGCCAAATCTCCGCCTCTTTTTCCATTTCGGATTTTCTTGATAGCTATGAACTCCAGATTTCTTGGGTTGCAGTTATGCATCTCGATATTTCTGATGTGTTCTCTAATTCTTACACCTACGGCTCTTGTGGTTTTTCCGACATATTTGAGGCCACACGGGCAAATGAGAAGATATATCACATTAGTCGAGAAGCAGGTGAGCAAGTCTTTGATTTTCCATTCTCCTCTTCTATTGGTGACTTTAGTGATATGCCATTTTTTGTTTCCAGTACTTCAACAACTTATACAGTTCCCGCAGCCGTAGAATCCTCCTTTTTGTTTAAAAGGGTTGTTTCCTTTTTTTGGTGCGTGTTCACTGGTAGTTAGTCGGGATCTTAAGTTTTTTGTTCCTCGGCAGACGAATCTGGGTTTAGTTGGTAATATTTCCTGTAGCATCGGGTCTTCCCGAAGAATCGGCCAGAATTTCCTTACTATGTTTTTAAAGTCTTGATCTTGTTGACTATACGTGAATATCATTGGTACCCCTTCTTGCGACTGGTCTTGCAAGTTCTTTCCTTTGTATTTGAGGTAATCTTGTCGATATACTTTTGCTACTTCTTCCTTGATTTTTTCCAGCCTCTGTTGATCATAGCCTTTCTCTATGAAATCTGACGTCAGCTTTGATGCTTGGATGGTGTAGTCCGTCAGTTTAGAACAATTTCTCCTCATTCGGATAAACTGACTTTTTGGTACTCCCTCCAGCCATCTGTTAAGGTGGCAGCTGTCTTTGCCAATGAAACTGTTTGAATCTACTTGTTTGAAGAATGTCCGCGTGTGGATGGTATTCCCTTCTGGAAAAAAGGTTAAATCTAGAAAGTTGATAGTTTCTCTGCTCCATACTGTATCCAATTGGATGTTGGGATCCTGTGTGTTGAGTTCTCTTAGAAATACTTCCAGTTTTTCTTCTCCTCCATTCCAAATCAGGAAGAGGTCATCGATATATCTTCTGTATATCACAATGTAATTTTCTCTTTCTTTAAGGATGATTTTTTCCCAATTATCCCTATACAGATTTGCCAAACTTGGGGCAAATCGCGTTCCCATGGTAGTTCCTTTTGTTTGTAAGTAATATTCATCGTTAAAGGAAAAGTAGTTATTTTTGAGGATTAGTTTTATCCCCTCCAATATGAAGGTTTTCTGTTCACTCGGTATGTCGCTCTCTTTATCTAGGTGGACTTTTACTGCCTCTATTCCATTTTCATGTGGGATGTTGCTATATAGAGATCTCACATCACTGGTGACTAAGATGTTATTTTTTCTAATTCTTTGATGTTTAGTGTGTCTTTCAAGTGTGCTTCTGTCTTTGAAACTATGGGTTGCAGGAGTTTATCAATATATTCCGAAATTCTGCTTGAAATGGAATCTATACCTGATATGATGGGTCTTCCTGGTGGGTTGTTTGCGTCTTTATGTATTTTTGGTAGGTGGTAGAAGGTAGGTCTTACGGGATGGGTGATTTTGAGGTAATGATATTCCTTATCATTTATTATACCTGCCTCATGTCCCTCATCCAGGTATTTGTAGAATCTTTCTTTTAACTCTTCTGTTGGATCTTTTTTCAACTTTTGATACATGCTTGGATCATTTAGTATTTTCAATGATTCTTTCTCGTACTTTTCTGTCGTCTGGATGACTATACCACCCCCCTTAACCGCTGGTTTGATCACGATAGTGTTGTCATTTCTAAGTTCATCTAATGCTTCTCGCTCTTTTCTCGACAGGTTTTGTTTCTTGCCAATTTTTATCTTCTCCATTTCTCGGATGACCATTTTCTCAAACGTCGAGATTTCTGGAGTAATCATGGATCTTGGGAAAAATTTTGACTTTTCCTTTAAGTCTGTGTGTTTGTAGAATTGCATGGTTTCTGCCCTTTCTAGGGTTTTTTTTTAGGAAGTATTTTTTAAGGCATAACTTTCTTTTAAATCTTTGGAGGTCTATGTATGTGTTGAAATGGTTAATGCCTTGTGTTGGCGCAAACTTGAGGCCCTTCTTTAGCACACTTTCTTGGTTAGTGTTCAGGGGTTTTCCTGAAATATTGAAGATGCCACCTGTGTTTTTATTGATAGGTGTTTCTTTTCTTTCTTTATTTTGTATTGTTCTCTTTTTTCCACCTCTCTTTCCTCTTATTGTTCTCTTTTTTCCACCTCTCTTTCCTCTTATTCCCTTCTTGCCTTTTTTCCAGGTGATCTGTATTCTTCTTCTCTTTTTGCTGTTGCTTTCTTTAGCTCTGGACTCCATTCTAGGTGCGTGTTGTCCATCCTCCTTTTTCTCCGCTCTTTCGGCGTGGCAGGCCGAAAAACCTCATTCTCCTCTTCTCTCTCTGCCTCCTCTTTCGTTCTTGTACTCTCATATTGGTTATGGTTGTATACATTTTTTACTGTTGGGTGTTCTGGAGTTCTCATAGGCGTTCTCTTGTCTGGGTTTCTCTGATAGTTTTCTTTTGGTCTCCAGTTGTAGTTTCTGGACCCTCTTCTGTATTCATTATTTTGTCTATATGAGAATCTTCTATTGTTCCATCTTTGACGATGGAGTGGGATATTTGGATGATATGAATCATGATTCCTTGCATTCCAAGTTCTTTGAATGGGATATCTTTTCTCTCTGAAGGACATCTTCCTGTATTTGGGCTGTTGCCTATGTCTGCGTGGAGTCATGGCGATCCGATGGTTTACGTTTGGTGTTGGATCTGGTATTTCCTCATATGGGTCTTGGTCATCATCTATTTCTGTCTTTTCTATTTTGGCTGCTGTTCGCCATACATCTCCTTTGCTATAGTCGTTCTTACCTCTCATGTATTTCTTTCTCTTCTTCTTAATAAGATCTTCTTCTAGTTTAGTGAAGATGCATTCCATTTTTTCTGTGAAAGCATTTATTATCCCTTCTTGTGTTGACCCCACAAGCTCTTTATTTGCTGACTCTATCTGTTGGTTTGTCTCTTCTAAATTATATATTTTTTCCTCAATAATCACCTCCATGGTGTGTATGGAGAAGCTTTCCAGCATTTTGCTCCATTTGTCTAGAAATGGCTCCCTCTCGTTTCCTAATGCTGGCCCCTTGGAGAAGCATAAGCCTCTAGGGACAATCTTATCTCTTGTGTATTTTTCGAGTGAAATGATTTCCCATTTTAGTCTTAGCTCTTTTTTGAGGGTTTTTTCTAAATTTCTCATCATCTCCTCTCTGTTCACTGGTTGTGTAGATACATCTTGATTGATCCATTCATCTAAAAAGATGTCTTCTTTAAGATTCCCAATTTTTTTTCTGAAATCCATTTTTAAGATGGTTTTTATGGTTGATGTGATCAAATTGATGTCACTAATAGCCTTGCTGCCTGGAGTTTGTGCGAACTGGTATGTATGAAAAAATGTGGAGTGAAACTCTTTATTGGCGCTTGTTAATAGTGTGCGTGCGGTATTAGCTGCTGCTCTTCTGGCGATATGATGGCACCGTTTCGCTGGTACCTGATATTATATATGAAAAAGTGGGTTTATATCTTTTTTAATAATAAATCCCTTTAATTTACTTTACTTGTATCCTGTTTTGTTCCTGAGAACCAGTTCCTCCCTGAGGCTTTGCTTTACAGCTATACTGAATACAGCCGACGAGGAAAGAGGTGACGAGTAAAGAAGGGAAATTGGCCACCTCTATGGGCCATAGATGCCAGTAAGAGTGAGCCGGATACATCCTAGGCTCCTGTCCACGTGAGTAAGATACCTCTATCATCCATCTATTTTACCTGCATCACAGAATTGCGCTATGTCCTCTTTCTCCATTCATTTCCATGAGGTTAAGACCCGGCGGAACTGAAGAGAGAGACAGCGCATCTTTTGCAAGATCACGGAAACATTGCAAGAAAAATCCATCACAGAGAGACAATATTTTTTCCGGCCGCAAGGTGGCAGTACAGCACAAGGAATAGATATTAGAGAGAGATAAGACCTCTTTTTCGCCACAAGGTGGCAGCACAACATAAAGAGGAATTTTTTCCATTTAAGTGCAGACCTTTATATATTTTATTATCAGATTACATCCATTCAAGACCTATCCACCCCCCCTTTTTATTGCACTCATTTCAAGGCACGTACTACCCACTACTGCCTACGTCCGATATTGCTACCTACAAATAGCAAATATACTTCCAGACGTTGATACATCCATACTGTTTGCATTGCAACATACAGTCCACCATCCCTGTATAAAAGATCCTGACCGATCTACAAGGTGTAAGCAGCGCCCTTCAACAGCGATATAAACCCACTTTTTCATAGAGAAAAAATAAGTAACTAGTGATTTTCTCTATGAAAATCATCTTGGCTCACCCCAAACTGACTAGTTTTCTATTAATTAGACTGTTCTCTATCAGAAGAAACTAAATCTAGCCCGAGCCAAACATTATTGATTAAGCAAACTGGCATCAAACCTAGCCGCCCCCCCCCCCCGCTCCATTAAATGCAATGAGAAAAAATAAGTGACTGGTGATTTTCTCTATGAAAATCATCTTGGCTCAACCCAAACTGACTAGTTTTCTATTAATTATGTGGTATTATTTAATTAATTTATTTATTATAAAATATATTATTTAATTAATTATGTGGTATGCATTTGGTTTTGATGCATCCCTACTCTATACATAGTGCTCCCTGCGTCCCTATAATATATTTATATATATCACATGGGATTGCTATATGATCAGGGCTACCTTTTTTATACTATTCCTATTAAACTGGCAGTAATTTTTATGTATTTTATTCAATAGAAACTTTTTTGCCTATATGACATGCACTTTTGTGAAAATAGAAGATTTTTGTGTGTACATTTTAATTTAGTTATTGGATTCCTGTCCAGTCTTGAGAGAAGCAAACATCATGCAGTGTAGCCTGGCTGCGAGGCGGAGCGTCGTGAAGTCAAGCCTGCAAAATCTTTGCTTCTCTTTGCTTCACTACGCTGTGCGTCGCTACGCGCTCAGTGTATCTCAGGCTTTAAGCTCAGCCACACGCATCCTCTCCATAGGACTCCATTGAAACAGACGCCGGTGGTCACATGACCTGCTGGAGCTCGTCTTGCGAGATCCGGCCGGTCAGCGTAGTGATACGCAGGGGGAGACTGGGGGCACTTTTTCCCCCAGTCTTTCCCTGCTCCCGCCGTACTGAGTAGGAGGCGGACAGAGCCGCAGTCTTCACCGCGGACCAGGAGGTGAGTATACGATTTTTAAGAAAAATTTTAGGCTGCTGTTAACGTATTCTTTAGAAGCGGAATCCGTTAGCACCAAGTCCTTGCTCTGGTTAACTTTTTGTTAATCGCAGCCAGACATTAATCAGCGCTGGGACTTTGTAATCCTAACGCCTGATTAACACTTTGCGCTCCCCATGTTAAGTATAGGGAGCGCAAAGTACAGTAACCTCGTGCAGAGCAGCACAAGATACCGAACACAAACGGGTTACTTAACCTGTTAGCGTTTGGATTGTAATTTGCGTTAACTACTTGGGCTAAGGTTAATGCTCACGCAGGTGAGCGCTAACGTTAGTGTGACAGAACAGCCGTCACTTTCAAGTTATTGGCACATAAAACGTTAAAAGTTCGTTGGTTCGATGTTAAATTTCGTTTATACAATTTATGTCTGTATGATCCCTGTGTGTATTGTGTTTCCCCTCGCAATTCCCAGGCACCAAACGCACCTGTATTCCCTCACAATTTAATACCACCTAAATTGCCCATTTTCGTTCCCCCAAGTTTATAATTCGTTTGTACAATTTATGCTTGTATGACCCTGATGTTTATTAAGTTCTTTGACACCCCTGCCTTGCCCAGCCACCGTGGTTTATCTGCCCAGCGCAACCCTGATACAGCTGCCACCAGCCAAGACCTAGCACAGCCGACATGCCTTACACCCTGCACCTCTCAGCCCCTGTACATGCCACCAGAGTGCTTTTTGGTCAGAAGGGCCCTGGGAACATGGTGCCACTGTGCGGTGAGTTGTAAAGGGAGCGCCACCGAGATCACCCCTCAATCAGCTGCTAAACTCAGGCCGGGCTTCCAGGTGCAGAGAAAATCTTGGGTTCGGAATCAGAGCCCGCACTCCAGGAGGGTGGAATTTCACAGGCAAGGAACAGCCCAGGGCGGGCCAGACAGTGTGGCACCAAGAGCAGGCTCGAGCTAGGGGCAGTGGCAGCCCATGTTAAGTATAACAAAAGGGCTATGGCTGGTGGCAGTGTTAAAACTGGCGCCGGGATGTCTGAGGGCGGGCATGGGAGAGAACAATGGGACTGTACCATATAAATGTGTCTGTATTGTTCAAAAATAAACCAACCTGCTTAACTTGCACTACACCTCAACGAGTATTTGATAAGAGGAACTATCTGCTAGGTGTTTCCAATGGCTGACTCGCTAGCTTCCAGCAAGGGACCTGACGCCGGCTCGCTACCGCAGCTTGACTTTTTGCTGCAGATTAAAGGAATAAACCGTTTATTAGATATTGAATCAAAACAGGAATATTTTTAACATTGAAACCTATAGGATTCGCCTGAATAAACCTGCCGACTGAAACCACTGAATAGCAGGGCATTTCACTGACATTTCTCTGCTGGTTGGTGTCTGTGAATAGATTAACCATTACTTCTGTAACAGATCAGCTATCCTGCAGGGGTAGCTCCGTCTGCGGCGCCGAGTCTTGCTGGAGAGCTTAGCCGGGTAGAGAGCTAGCAAGGTGGGAGAGAGATTGGCAGCGGTTCCTGGATGGTCTGGAAGCGAAGGATTCAGTAAAGCTGGCTTATTCAGTGATTATGCCCTCCCCAAATACTAGTCGTGACTCAGTACAGGTTTGAAGGTAAATCAGAGTGTATTTAGAATGGGAACAGACAGTGCTTATATACAAAATACAGCCATGCACATTCAGACTTCCCGCCCACCCCAACAGTTCTGATTGGTTGGTTCCAAGACCATTGCAGGCTTCTTTCAGGTCCTCTCAGTCTTCACTTGGGTCCACTGGTTGTATGCAGATGAAGTCTTGACCTCACAGTGACCACATACAGTGATTTACATAACCCATTGTAAAGGGAATCAGATAGTGGGTGGCTGAGACAATGTGACTACCAACCTTTCAGAACAGGTAAACAGATAACAGATATCCAAAGAGAAAGCACTTTTGCATAATCCACAAGTTACTCAAACCTATTGTATATTCTATACAAAGGAAAGCATTTGACACTAGTGGCAGGTAGTGTCTTTAAAAAACACATTTAGCTAAAGAAATATAAGTCTATTTAAAACTAAAAATGAGCAATTGACAATACATTTAAAACCACACAATATAACTGAGCATAAACTAGCAGGATGGTGCAGGGGAAAAACATGATTAATTAGAAGTCTAGCAACAGTTTTACACTAAATCTAACAAAGGAAATTAGTTCCTATAAATAAAGGGTAAACGAAATATAACAAAATAAGAATGAAATTAAACTAAATAAATCCTGTGGCGGCCGTTCCGTCACATAGCTCCCCCAGTCCCATGATGGCAGACCCGGTGAGACTCTCTACGGGTCCGCCTGGGGATGTCCAGGTGCAAGTGTCTTTAAAAAGTCTCAAGTTTGGGTTGCTGGGGCAATGCTTTGCCAACCCCCGATAGTCTTTCGGTCCATAGTCCGCAGGGAGGAGGCTGGCCCCCGGGCTTCTCCAACTGCCCCCTTGGTCTGGACCGGTGTCCGACGGACCATACAGACACCTGGGGCTGGTACCCTGCCACAGGGAAACAACCAGCCCTGGTGGGACGTTGAGGGCTTTTTCTCCTCCTGGTCTCCTAGCCCCTCGCTGGTGGGAAGCCTTGCTGGCACCATTTCCTGGGGCAATGACCAGCTGGGGAGGGGTACCGCCTGTACCTTCTCCCGGTGCCAGTCAGCCGCGGGAAAAACCGACCGATAGCACCCTTTCCTGGTGCCTCGGTCAGAAGCTGGGTGGGAGATGGGATGACCGGTGTCTCCAGAAAGAGTGGTTGTGGATCTGGGCCATCTGCCCAGCGTCTCGGGGTCACCCACTTGCAAATCCCAGCACCATAAACAATTCCACAATGGGAGTCTCCCACATCCTGGGGAAAGGGAGCAGCAGCACGCCGTTGCTTGGCACAGGGGACACCTCCACCCTCACACTGGGGCTCAAAACGTTGGGGAGCGAGACCTGCCATCTCCCCTTCCGGGATTATTACCTGTCGCTGGGGAGAGGTACCGCCAGTGCTCTCTACCTGGGGTAGCCGCTGCTGTTGTGGAAGGAGACCGAATGACTCCCCACCCTGGAACTTGCAATGTGGCGCACCATCACCGGTACTGTGTTCTGCTGATAGCTCCTGACGAACTGTACTTGCCCAGTCTGATGCTTTCTCCAGCCCAGATGGCATGCTGTGCTGAAGTTGTAGGCTCTCTGCCTCCTGCGTAGCAGTGGAGGCCAGTAGCTTGGTCTGTAGTTCTGGAGAGGAGCGGATTGTCAGTCCCTGGGGCTCCTCGGTGAGAAGGTAGTTCTCCTCAAGTTCTGCTGTGGCAGGGCAGGGGTAGAGGTTAGCGGCCCTCTGCCGCGGTGACAGTTTTTCTGCTGAAGTGGGGGGCCGCTCCCCCATGTATGAATGGCTATCCTTGATCCCTGACGCCACCAGCCAGGGCCCCGGGCTAGCTGACCTGCACTTCTCTGGCACCGTGGAATGGACCGTAGCCTCTTTCACAGCGGGCCGTAGCATGTCCGCTGTCCCCCGCTCCTCTATCCATACTTGGGTAGGAGCGCTTGGTTGGGGTTTGGGATTCCCTGCCGGGTACGCCAGCAATTTGCACGGGGGGGCCTTAGTCTCCCCCTCCCTCGTCTGGCACCCGATATTCTCCCCGGTTTCTGGAGCCTCCAGCTGGGGGCAGAGGGTAGCCGACCTCTGTCCCGATGCCAGCTCTGCTGCTGGGTTGGAGATCCGCTCCCCCATACATAAATTATCCTCTTCACGCACTGAAGAGCCAGCTGATGCAAGTGGTGAATCCGGGCAAACTGCCCCACATCTCCTGGGCTCCGTGGAAAGGACCGCAGCCTCTTCCTTGGCAGGCCATGACATTGTCGCTAGCTCCTCCACCCATCCCTGAGCAGGAGCACTCCATTGGGACTCTGGGTCTCCTGGTGAGCCCTCGGGCCATCTGCCTGGGTGGGCCTCAATCTCACCCATTGTCTTCCAGTTCTCCTCTTTCCACAGTGGACCGCTGTCCTGACGGCTCTCGTTGGTGGAGACCGCAGTCCCATCCACTGGTGCACTTCCACTGACCTTGGTAGGTGTCCGAAGTACTTGGTCACTCTGCTCCGCTGCAGGTTCTGCAGGAACGGTACTTGCTGAGTCCTCTGTCTTTTCCCCAGACGGCATGCTGCGCTGCGGCTGCAGGATAGTCACCTCCTCTGTAGCAGTTGAGGCCTGGGATGCGTTCTGCAGCTGGGAAGAGGGGCCGACTGCCTCCTCACCCTGGTGCTCCGAACCAGAAGATCCTGAAAGTAGGTTGGCACCACCGGGTTCTGTTGGCAGCTCTTCTGCCATGTCCATCGGGGTGAGAGCGGGCGGGGGAGCATCCTCAAACAATCTCCTGTATCCCTGCTCCAGCTCCCACTCTTGAGTGGCTAGCCAGTCCAGATCACTGCTCAGCCCGAGGTCGTCAAGGTGCTCACATTCCCGAAAGTCCCGGATCTCTTCCCATCTCAGTTTAGCTGTACTGCCAAAGGAGGGGTCGTCCTGGAGAGCGTCAAATATTAATCCCGGGCCGCCGTAGTCATAGCCCTCCGTAGGATCTTTCCTCTCCAACTTTGGACACAGGTTGGCAGCATACCATTCCAGTGCCCGGTACCCGTCCTCCAGCCATAGCTCCGTCTGGATCAGGTTCTCCAGTTGGGACAGTCTTTCTACCTGGGGTTGCACTCCTAGGAATGGCACCCGCAGGTCCCACAGTCTCCAGTATTTCTCACCCAAGGTAGGAAGAATCTTTCTAAGGTAGTCCTGTTCAAGCTGTAGGACGTCCCTCCAGAGCTTCTGCCGAGCCGAGTCATTATGCCACAACACCTCCTGGCCAAAACCTGGATCACTGTGCTGGTCAGGCGCTTCCATTCCTTGGTCCCAGAACTCCTCTTCCACGACTGCAGGGAGTATCTTCTGGGACGCTGTAGATTCCCCGAGCTGGTACCGCAACTCGGTCACTCTGAGCTGATTGACCCCTGCCAAAACGATAGCGATCACGTCCGGCAGGGGGTTGACTCCGAACAGGGCCAGCTTCCATTGTACCTCCTGGTGCCATTCTGTGGATTCTGAGTCCTCGTGGAGGGCCAGACTTGCCTGTTCGTCCTCCATCAGGTCCTTGGTGAGGGCAGCCTTTGGCTTACCGCTGACAGCTTTATCCCTGGCTTTGAGAAGTTCCTTGAGGACCGTGCGCTTCCAGCCGTCGTAGCGCTGAGCAATACGGGGTGAACGGCTGTAGGACAGTGTAGCAATCTCTCGAATCCCCGGGTGTCTGAGACCGGGGTCAAGCCAGCGGCTGTATTTCCCCCTGCTGGGCTGGTCTCAGAATCTCCCCGGGTGATGTGCTGCTCCAGGCGCTCGGCGGTTGTGGTGCCCGAGACCGGGGTCAAGCCAGCGGCTATATTTCCCCCTGCTTGTCTGGTCTCGGAGATCCCACCGCTGCCAGCCAATGTAACAGATCAGCTATCCTGCAGGGGTAGCTCCGTCTGCGGCGCCGAGTCTTGCTGGAGAGCTTAGCCGGGTAGCGAGCTAGCAAGGTGGGAGAGAGATTGGCAGCGGTCCCTGGATGGTCTGGAAGCGAAGGATTCAGTAAAGCAGGCTTATTCAGTGATTATGCCCTCCCCAAATACAAGTCGTGACTCAGTACAGGTTTGAAGGTAAATCAGAGTGTATTTAGAATGAGAACAGACAGTGCTTATATACAAAATACAGCCATGCACATTCAGACTTCCCGCCCACCCCAACAGTTCTGATTGGTTGGTTCCAAGACCATTGCAGGCTTCTTTCAGGTCCTCTCAGTCTTCACTTGGGTCCACTGGTTGTATGCAGATGAAGTCTCGACCTCACAGTAACCACATACAGTGATTTACATAACCCATTGTAAAGGGAATCAGATAGTGGGTGGCTGAGACAATGTGACTCCCAGCCTTTCAAAACAGGTAAACAGATAACAGATATCCAAAGAGAAAGTACTTTTGCATAATCCACAAATTACTCAAACCTATTGTATATTCTATACAAAGGAAAGCATTTGACTCTAGTGGCAGGTAGTGTCTTTAAAAACCACATTTAACTAAAGAAATATAAGTCTATTTAAAACTAAAAATGAGCAATTGACAATACATTTAAAACCACACAATATAACTGAGCATAAACTAGCAGGATGGTGCAGGGGAAAAACATGATTAATTAGAAGTCTAGCAACAGTTTTACACTAAATCTAACAAAGGAAATTAGTTCCTATAAATAAAGGGTAAACAAAATATAACAAAATAAGAATGAAATTAAACTAAATAAATCCTGTGGCGGCCGTTCCGTCACAGGGGATTTCACTGTCGTCGAACAGGCAACATATTTGCTGGCAATTCGCCTAAATTTGGCGAACTGCCTGCTTTCTGAATAGCTGAATGACCCCGAAAATGCACCGTACGGGGAAATTCATTGTTTGGTGCCATTTCGGGGCCAGACCGGCTCTTTCTGAATAACCCTTATAATAAAGTTTCATGGAACTTCGGACTCAGAAGCTCCGCAGTCGAAGAGGAGGAGCTGCGCACATCGAGGGACAAAAGGAGAGTAAAATCACCCCAAAATAAAAAAATGAAATAATTGTGCAGACGCTGTCGGCAGCATTTGCCCAATTATTTTATGGAAAAGGGTAAAATCTATTTTCAATAGAGTGTCATTTTAAGTGATTTTTGTTTTGCACCAAACATTTGATACTTCAATCAACAGAGCCTGAAAAATCGCTCACTTACCTAAGATCCATAGGTGAAGGGGGTGGAGTGACCTGCTGCTTTCTCTGGCCATTATCAACAGACAATTGTGAACAAATATTCCTCAGCATTATTTTTTGGTTCTACGCAACCCCACTGAAGTGACCATGCAGGACGTTTGCAGGATTGCCCTGAGCTCCTTGGAGTCCATTGCACTCTTGGAGCCGATACTGGTGAGAGCGGCACTGCTTTTATGGATCAGTAGCTGAAAAATATGCTGGCTCAAGCCAGAATAGCACCGTTAATGGTGAGCCACAAATAGAAAATAAAATCATGCAGCTTTTTCCAATTGTGGATCCCAGTTGATGACTGGGATATGATTAGCCCAAGATCGTAAAAGGGGCTAAAATGAGGAGGGCGAATTGGCAGTCAGGTTGCCCTGACAGTGGTCCAGAAAGTGATCCCAACTTTTCTAATGGAGTCCTGATTAGTAGTGAAGGAGAAAAGGGTGGAATGGGGTAGAGCATCACTAATAAAACTGCCTTGCATTGCAGTTTTGGCATCTTGCTTTATTCATCACAAATGCGGGCAGCATACGGACAGAGACACCAGCATTCTATGAACATTGTTTACTTTACTACTGGCTGCACCGCTCTCGGCTGGTAACGTAAGCCAGCATTCTCACTGACTCTTCCATGTCACCAACTCTCCCAACTCACTGGCTCATCCATATGCAGTTCGTGTACTCATTTGTCTTCTCACATATCCCACTTTGGGAACAACTGTTTGTGACGGGACGGCCGCCACTACGCTGTAGCGCAGTACAACAGTTCAAGTGTTTATTTATTTGTGTGTTATTAAAAGTTCGTTAGCCCTTATTTTTATAAGTACCTCATGATTTTCCCTGTTGTTCCCCTGTTCCCCGCTCATTCAGAGCCACGCAAGGTTCACCAGACGAGCTGGCACCGAGCCTCAAGATAAGGGCTGCACCCACCAGGGTGGCCCAAGGTGAACAAAGGGAAATTGGGCCATGGCTCTAGGCAGTGGCAGAAATCACCCCGGGAGGGCTGAGGGCGGACCAGGGGAGAACAATGTCTTTTTTCCTATAAATAAGCTGTGTTCTCCATGAAAAATAAATCACTCTTGTTTGAACCTTTACTCCTGCCTCGGCTAGTAATTGGGGATAATAGGGCTTTGGGAACCGAGACGCTTCAAGGACCTCTCTACAGCGCTGCAACCTCGGTGTATTCTACGAGCACCAGCGGCACCACGCTACCACACTACCGACCTCCAGGTGTACTCGGCGCTGACGGCGGATCTACTCTCCCCGAGTAGCGGGATCCATCACACTGTTCAATGACAATCATTTTGGCTCACCCAATATTGAATTTTTTTTTATTAAGTGGCTTCTCTTCCGTTGCAAAAAAAACAACAAAATTTTGCCTGAGCCAAACAATATTGAGACAACTCGAACCTGACATTAATTCTTTTAAATGCTAAACTAAAATGATCAAATCAATGACTTTTTCAATGAAAACTCTCTTTTTTTCTTTTGAATTATTTATTTTAGAATTTGAATACAGATAGTAAAAAGAAAAGTAAGCGATGAACAATGGCCACGCAGGACCATAAAATGTCATCTATAGAGTCATGAAATAGTAAAAATAAAATGGAGGGGAAGGGGGTAAAGGAGTAAGTGGAGTAAAACAAATCCAAACAAATCGAGAGGGGCAGACCAAAAAAAGTGGTGTAGTCTGGCGGGGGGGGGGGGCATCATGAAGGGGGGGGAATCAAAAGGGGGGAGGCAAGGGACTGCCCAGTAAATCATGGCGTACCCTGCTCACCCAAGCTACCTAACTGAACCGGGGGGCCTGGGAAGAGTCCACAAGGCTGGGAGATCTGGGGCCAGGAGAGAGGCCAGAGCCTAGGCTGCCACCCTAGCGGCTCGCACAGGTGTCTACCCAGTGTCCCATACCAAAAAATAAATAAAAGGGGGATCACCACCCCCAGCCGGACTCCCACATCAATCCTGGATAAAAGGGTCACACAGGGAACCCCGCATAAATAGTTGGGCGGTGAGGAGGGCGAAAAATGGGGGAAATCAAAAACCTCCTCAGAATGTCACAGCAAATGAGGAGAATAAAAAATGCCTTCAGCATAAGTCAAGCTACTTAAACAAAAAAAGAAAAAAAAGGGGAAATGGGGGAGGGTGTGAAATCACAGACAAAAATGAGCAGCACGGCTCAGAAAAATTGGGGCGAACAGTCCCAGCTATCCAAGGAAAAACAGATGTAGAGGGGAGTCATTCCACCGGGCTCTGAAGGTAGACCCTTGGGGACCATGTGGAGCAGCCAAGATCCCCACGATGGTCAGAAGCCTGCGCCGCCTCTGTGGTTGCGGCAGAGTAGGCCTTTCCTCCCAGGTAACATCATGAGAACCTGAGGCGCCCCAGTGGTGTCGAATCCCACAGCCCCGTAGCAAGCTGTGACATCGCCGAAATGCGCCATGCAGCCAACGCCAAAAATGGTAAGCCTCGATAAAAGGTGATACAAGTAGAGGTAAAGGTGACCTTAAAAGTGGGGCCAGCCGCTGCAAGGATCCGAGACTGGGTAAGCACATCTCTGGTGGTCAATATAACATCATGCGGGAGGAGCCTGGCAGTGGCAGCCTTCTGAACACGCATAGCTGAAACAATAGGGGAGTCCAGGAAGGTCGCAGTGTTGAAAGAAGGTGAGTCAACAAGTTGCCCAGATAAGCGAGGAGCCCCTCATCACAGACATCCTACAGGAGCCCCCGCAAGTGAATATTCCAGCCCCGGTGCCGATTCTCCAAGGCCAGGACCGCAGAGCTGAAGCGGTTAACTTGCATCTGGAGATCTGCGACTGTAGCATCCGTTGTGCCAAGCGCCACCACCACTCTCCTGAGAATGGGAATGGACCTCAGCAACCCGAGTCTGAATGGACTCCACAGCAGAGCATATCGTTCGTTCAGGTCGCTGTGCCACAAAACCCGAAAGTCATCCATGACCTTTTGAAGGTCAACTGCAGTGAGTGGCGGAGCCGGCCCTGCGCCTATGCAGCTTACGAAGTCAACCCTGTCAATGGGGTCGTCAGAGGATTCGGAGTACGCCGGGGTCCCACAACAGCGGTCCCGCATCCCTCCTTCGCGCCCAACGCAGCGAGACCCTGATATCTAGGAGATATGATCCCTCTGTCTCACCAGATTTCCTTGATTCTTTCTCATGCCGGTAAGGATGGTGCACACAGGAATGAACCATGCTGTAGGAACCCCAAGCACAGGCCGCAAGATGGCCGCCGCCTCAGCCAGTCGGAAAGAAAAGGAGTGTGAATCGGTGCTCCACTCTGTTCCCACAGCCACAGGGTGAGTCAATCGGGTGCCACAGTTCCAGACAAATGCCCTGAGGAGATTGTGCCAATCTCAGGCAATAAAAACGACCTCAGGACCTGATATCTGGCTGTGCGGCATGGAGCTCAGCAGAGCCCCGTTCAATACCTCAGCAGCTGCTGAATTGCTGCAGCGCAGCAATTCAGTTTGCTGCAGCAGTGTCATTGAAGCTTTGGATGTGAATTTTGAATCCAAAATGGCCGACGATTTCTTAATGAAAGATTCAGATTGTTTTTCGTATCACTCGGACAATATGATAAAGGAAAGCAGTCAGCACAATTAGTTTTGTATGCACACACCACAAATGATAGTTTTTTATTGAATAAACGTTATGTTAACTTCTGAAACAAAATCTAAATTGAACTGTAATCTATGTCTATGTGCGGGGGAAATAATAAATATATATTTTGTGCTTTGGTGAACAAAAATCTGAAAATTAACATTGCTGTACGGAATTGTTACTTGCTTCATGGCGGCGGCCATCTTGCTGTACGGAATTGTTACCTGCTTCATGGTGGCGGCCATCTTTAATACGTCACACTCAGCTACTCGCAGCATCTCCTCGGGTCGCTGCAAGTGCTAGGTTAGCACTGCTGAGCGCTGAGCAGTTGAACGGCGTTCAATGGCAAGTTGCTAACTTAGCACTTACAGCGGGTGAGGTATTGAACGCGGCTCAGGATTGTGGCTGCTCTCCTTGAGATCTGGACACGCCCACAAACAATCATTTTAACCTTGTGATTCACAGCTGGCATGGACAAGAAGATTTTGCTTGTCTCTTGTTTCTGATAAAAATAAATGCATATCATCTTTGTTTGTAAAACTGAAAACAAATGGCTCAAGATGATTTGCTGCAGTTTCATATTGTGTGGAGTTTTGATATTCTTCATAGAGAAAATCACTAGTTACTTATTTTTTCTCATTCTATTTAATGGAGAGGGGGGCCAGTTTTGAAGCCGGTTTACTTAATCAATAATGTTTGGCTCGGGCTAGATTATGTTTTTTCTGATAGAGAACAGTCTAATTAATAGAAAACTAGTCAGTTTGGGTTGAGCCGAGATGATTTTCGTAGAGAAAATCACTAGTTACTTATTTTTTCTCATTCAATTTAATGGAGCGGGGGAGGCTAGGATTGATGCCAGTTTGCTTAGTCAATAATGTTTGGCTCGGGCTTAGATTTTGTTTTTTCTGATAGAGAACAGTCTAATTAATAGCAAACTAGTCAGTTTGGGGTGAGCCAAGATGATTTTCATAGAGAAAATCACCAGTTACTTATTTTTTCTCATTGTATTTAATGGAGCCGGGGGGGGCTAGGTTTGATGCCGGTTTACTTAATCAATAATGTTTGGCTCGGGCTAGATTTTGTTTTTTCTGATAGAGAACAGTCTAATTAATAGCAAACTAGTCCGTTTGGGGTGAGCCAAGATGATTTTCATAGAGAAAATCACCAGTTACTTATTTTTTCTCATTCTATTTAATGGAGCGGGGGGCTAGGTTTGATGCCAGTTTGCTTTATCAATAATGTTTGGCTCGGGCTAGATTATGTTTTTTCTGATAGAGAACAGTCTAATTAATAGAAAACTAGTCCGTTTGGGGTGAGCCAAGATGATTTTCATAGAGAAAATCACCAGTTACTTATTTTTTCTCATTGCTTTTAATGGAGCGGGCGGGGGCTAGGTTTGATGCCAGTTTACTTAATCAATAATGTTTGGCTCGGGCTAGATTATATTTTTTATGATAGACAACAGTCTAATTAATAGAAAACTAGTCAGTTTGGGGTGAGTCAGGATGATTTTCATAGAGAAAATCACTAGTTACTTATTTTTTCTCATTGCATTTAATGGAGCGGGGGGGTGCCAGTTTTGATGCCAGTTTGCTTAATCAATAATGTTTGGCTCGGGCCAGATTAAGTTTTTTCTGATAGAGAACAGTCTAATTAATAGAAAACTAGTCAGTTTGGGGTGAGTCAGGAAGATTTTCATAGAGAAAATCACTAGTTACTTATTTTTTCTCATTGCATTTAATGGAGCGGGGGGGCTAGGTTTGATGCCGTTTTATTAATAATAATGTTTGGCTCGGGCCAGATTTTTGTTTTTTCTGATAGAGAACAGTCTAATTAATAGAAAACTAGTCAGTTTGGGGTGAGCCAAGATGATTTTCATAGAGAAAATCACTAGTTACTTATTTTTTCTCATTGCATTTAAACGGAGCGGGGGGGGGTGCCAGTTTTGATGCCAGTTTGCTTAATCAATAATGTTTGGCTCGGGCCAGATTATGTTTTTTTCTGATAGAGAACAGTCTAATTAATAGAAAACTAGTCCGTTTGGGGTGATTATTTTTTTCTCATGGCATTTAATGGAGCGGGGGGGCTAGGCTTGATGCCGTTTGCTTAATCAATAATGTTTGGCTCGGGCTAGATTATGTTTTTTCTGATAGAGAACAGTCTAATTAATAGAAAACTAGTCAGTTGGGGTGAGCCAGGAAGATTTTCATAGAGAAAATCACTAGTTACTTATTTTTTTCTCATTGCTATTTAATGGAGCGGGGGGATAGTTTTGATGCCAGTTTGCTTAATCAATAATGTTTGGCTCGGGCTAGATTATGTTTTTTCTGATAGAGAACAGTCTAATTAATAGCAAACTAGTCCGTTTGGGGGAGAGCCAAGATGATTTTCATAGAGAAAATCACTAGTTACTTATTTTTTCTCATTGCATTTAATGGAGCGGGGGGGCTAGGTTTGATGCCAGTTTGCTTAATCAATAATGTTTGGCTCGGGCTAGATTATGTTTTTTCTGATAGACAACAGTCTAATTAATAGAAAACTAGTCCGTTTGGGTTGAGCCAAGATGATTTTCATAGAGAAAATCAATCAGTTACTTATTTTTTTCTCATTCAATTTAATGGAGGCGGGGGGTGCCAGGTTTTGATGCCAGTTTGCTTAATCAATAATGTTTGGCTCGGGCCAGATTATGTTTTTTCTGATAGAGAACAGTCTAATTAATAGAAAACTAGTCAGTTTGGGTTGAGCCAAGATGATTTTCATAGAGAAAATCACTAGTTACTTATTTTTTCTCATTCAATTTAATGGAGCGGGGGGGGGCTAGGTTTGATGCCAGTTTGCTTAATCAATAATGTTTGGCTCGGGCTAGATTATGTTTTTTCTGATAGAGAACAGTCTAATTATAGAAAACTAGTCCGTTTGGGGTGAGCCAAGATGATTTTCATAGAGAAAATCACCAGTTACTTATTTTTTCTCATTGCATTTAATGGAGCGGGGGGGGGCTAGGTTTGATGCCAGTTTGCTTAATCAATAATGTTTGGCTCGGGCTAGATTATGTTTTTTCTGATAGAGAACAGTCTAATTAATAGAAAACTAGTCAGTTTGGGGTGAGCCAAGATGATTTTCATAGAGAAAATCACCAGTTACTTATTTTTTCTCATTGCATTTAATGGAGGCGGGGGGGGGGCTAGGTTTGATGGCAGTTTGCTTAATCAATAATGTTTGGCTCGGGCTAGATTTTGTTTTTTCTGATAGAGAACAGTCTAATTAATAGAAAACTAGTCAGTTTGGGGTGAGCCAAGATGATTTTCATATAGAGAAAATCACCAGTTACTTATTTTTTCTCATTGCATTTAATGGAGCGGGGGGCTAGGTTTGATGCCGTTTGCTTAATCAATAATGTTTGGCTCGGGCCTAGATTATGTTTTTTCTGATAGAGAACAGTCTAATTAATAGAAAACTAGTCCGTTTGGGTTGAGCCAAGATGATATTCATAGAGAAATCACTAGTTACTTATTTTTTATCTCATTGCATTTAATGGAGCGGGGGGGGGCTAGGTTTGATGCCGGTTTACTTAATCAATAATGTTTGGCTCGGGCTAGATTTTGTTTTTTTCTGATAGAGAACAGTCTAATTAATAGAAAACTAGTCCGTTTGGGTTGAGCCGAGATGATATTCATAGAGAAAATCAACAGTTACTTATTTTTTCTCATTCTATTTAATGGAGCGCGGGGGGCTAGTTTTGATGCCGGTTTACTAATCAATAATGTTTGGCTCGGGCCAGATTATGTTTTTTCTGATAGAGAACAGTCTAATTAATAGAAAACTAGTCAGTTTGGGGTGAGCCGGGATGATTTTCATAGAGAAAATCACTAGTTACTTATTTTTCTCATTGCATTTAATGGAGCGGGGGGTGCCAGTTTTGATGCCAGTTTGCTTAATCAATAATGTTTGGCTCGGGCTAGATTATGTTTTTTCTGATAGAGAACAGTCTAATTAATAGAAAACTAGTCAGTTTGTGGTGAGCCAAGATGATTTTCATAGAGAAGATCACCAGTTACTTATTTTTTCTCATTGCATTAATGGAGCGGGGGGGGCTAGGTTGATGCCGCGTTTACTTACTTAATCAATAATGTTTGGCTCGGGCTAGATTTTGTTTTTTCTGATAGAGAACAGTCTAATTAATAGAAAACTAGTCATTTGGGGAGAGCCAAGATGATTTTCATAGAGAAAATCACCAGTTACTTATTTTTTAGCATTGCATTTAATGGAGCAGGGGGGGGGCTAGGTTGATGCCGGTTTGCTTAATCAATAATGTTTGGCTCGGGCTAGATTTAGTTTTTTTTGATAGAGAACAGTCTAATTAATAGAAAACTAGTCAGTTTGGGGAGAGCCAAGATGATTTTCATAGAGAAAATCACCAGTTACTTATTTTTATCATTGCATTTAATGGAGCGGGGGGGGCTAGGTTTGATGCCAGTTTGCTTAATCAATAATGTTTGGCTCGGGCTAGATTATGTTTTTTCTGATAGAGAACAGTCTAATTAATAGAAAACTAGTCCGTTTGGGGTGATTATTTTTTCTCATGGCATTTAATGGAGCGGGGGGGCTAGGTTTGATGCCAGTTTACTTAATCAATAATGTTTGGCTCGGGCTAGATTATGTTTTTTCTGATAGAGAACAGTCTAATTAATAGAAAACTAGTCAGTTTGTGGTGAGCCAAGATGATTTTCATAGAGAAAATCACCAGATACTTATTTTTTCTCATTGCATTTAATGGAGCGGGGGGGGGGGCTAGGTTTGATGCCGGTTTACTTAATCAATAATGTTTGGCTCGGGCTAGATTTTGTTTTTTCTGATAGAGAACAGTCTAATTAATAGAAAACTAGTCAGTTTGGGGAGAGCCAAGATGATTTTCATAGAGAGAATCACCAGTTACTTATTTTTTATCATTGCATTTAATGGAGCGGGGGGGGGGGCTAGGTTTGATGCCAGTTTGCTTAATCAATAATGTTTGGCTCGGGCTAGATTATGTTTTTTCTGAACGAGAGAACAGTCTAAATTAATAGAAAACTAGTCCGTTTGGGGTGATTATTTTTTCTCATGGCATTTAATGGAGCGGGGGGGGCTAGGTTTGATGCCGGTTTACTTAATCAATAATGTTTGGCTCGGGCTAGATTTTGTTTTTTCTGATAGAGAACAGTCTAATTAATAGAAAACTAGTCAGTTTGGGGAGAGCCAAGATGATTTTCATAGATAAAATCACCAGTTACTTATTTTTTCTCATTGCATTTAATGGAGCGGGGGGGGGCTAGGTTTGATGCCAGTTTGCTTAATCAATAATGTTTGGCTCGGGCTAGATTATGTTTTTTCTGATAGAGAACAGTCTAATTAATAGAAAACTAGTCCGTTTGGGGTGATTATTTTTTCTCATGGCATTTAATGGAGCGGGGGGGGGGGCTAAGTTTGATGCCGGTTTACTCAATCAATAATGTTTGGCTCGGGCTAGATTATGTTTTTTCTGATAGAGAACAGTCTAATTAATAGAAAACTAGTCCGTTTGGGTTGAGCCGAGATGATTTTCATAGAGAAAATCACTAGTTACTTATTTTTCTCATTCAATTTAATGGAGCAAGGGGGTGGCTAGGTTTGATGCCAGTTTGCTTAATCAATAATGTTTGGCTCGGGCTAGATTTAGTTTTTTCTGATAGAGAACAGACTAATTAATAGAAAACTAGTCAGTTTGGGGTGAGCCAAGATGATTTTCATAGAGAAAATGACTAGTTACTTATTTTTTCTCATTCAATTTAATGGAGCGGGGGGGCTAGGTTTGATGCCAGTTTGCTTAATCAATAATGTTTGGCTCGGGCTAGATTATGTTTTTTCTGATAGAGAACAGTCTAATTAATAGAAAACTAGTCCGTTTGGGGAGAGCCAAGAGGATTTTCATAGAGAAAATTGATAATTTTCCTAAGTATGACGGGAAGTTAGAATTTTAAGAAAGACTCGGAGGCGAGTATTTTGCATCTCTTTCTTAGCATTATATTAACAGCAGCATAAAAAACTTTAACAGATAAACTTGCCCCTCCCTTCCCACAGTCCTTTGCAACAAGCACCCTCCCCTCTCTATAAACAGGCTCTTCCCGCCAAAATGATCCTCTTTCTTGCGTGTGAGTCATCATCCAACGGGCAGGAGAGCCAAACAACGAGAAACCATCCATACGAGACTGGAGAAAATCAGGAGGCTGTGGGAAGAAGAGGAATAATAAGAACCATGAACCGGCGAGCCTACGCCCAAGCCGCATAGCAAAAAACCCAGGGTGGACCGGGCGGGAAAATACTCGCCTCCGAGTCTTTCTTAAAATTCTAACTTCCCGTCATACTTAGGAAAATTATCAATTTTAATTCATGACTCGGAGGCTCCTACTTGCATATTCAAAGCCTGTCTAGGACCGCAGCCGACCAATGACCGACAGGCTTCAAATAGAACGTTCGGAAGGTCGATTCCCTGGACCAATCCGCCGCCTTCATGAGATCCTCCAACCGGCAGCCTGAGAGCACCGCTGAGGAAGCCATGGCACTGCGCGTAGAATGCGCGCCAAACGTGGAGACGTCCACACCGGCCGATGCCATCACCCAACGCACCCATCGGGCTAACCCATGGATGACACCGGGCAATGGGGAACCACGTAGGAGAGGAACAAAGGCGAAATGTCCATAGGACGCCACGCAGCCGTGCGAGTTTCGTAAGCGTGCAGGCAGCGAACCGGGCAAAGCCGCGGGCGGTCAGTTAGCATAGGATAGAAGACCGAGGTAATGGCCGTTTTGGTACGTCGCGAGACGTCAAAACGCACACCATTGTGTAGAAAGGAACGTGCCCCATAATCCAGCGCGCGAACGTCGCTGACACGTTTACATGAGAGCAAGCAAAATAACATCAACAATTTTGCGGATAGTTGGCGTAACGACAGGTCAGCATTATCCGGCCACGCCGCTAGAAAGTTAAGGACCACCGAGACATCCCATGTGGAAGAATACCGTGGGCGCGGGGGACGCGATAAGCGAACGGCGCGCAACAATCGACATACCAGGGGATGACGTCCCGCCGGGACCCCCTGGAATCCGAGGTGACCTGCCGAAATTGCCGAGCGAAATGAGTTAACTGTACGGTACGCTAATCCCCGTTCGAAGAGATCCGTGAGGAAATTCAGCACGGCATTCACAGGGGCTGAAAAGGAATCCAGGCCCCCATCCACACACCAGCGAATCCACCGGGACCAAGCCGTGCCGTAGACCGCTCGGTACCGGGGGCCCATGCGCGTTGGAGCAAGGCGTCAGTGCGTTCCGAAACTCCAGCGACAAAGCCGGGTCCCCGGACACCAACCACGCAGTCAACGGACAGTGAGACGTGATAAGGGGGTGGGGCCTGCCCTCCGGATCCGTGATGAGATCCGGGGGTCAAGGCAACACCCTCGGCTGATCTATGGCCATCTCCAAGAGGGCCGGAAACCAAGATTGGCTCCGCCAGAGGGGCGCCACCAAGACCAGGGTCGCCGATTGTGAGCGGACCCTGGCGAGGGTGCGAGCCACCATGGCGAAAGGGGGAAAGGCGTAAAGCCGTCCCCGGGACCAAGGTTGTAGGAACGCATCCGTCGCCCTCGCCCCGGGGTCCGGACGCCAACTGTAAAACCTCGGAAGCTGGTGATTCAGACGCGAGGCGAACAAATCGGTCGTGAACGGGCCCCAGAGACTCGATAGACGAGCAAAGATTGCGGGTAGCAGCCTCCAGTCGCCCGAATCTAGTGTGTGTCTGGAGTTCCAATCCGCTACCACATTGTCGAGACCTGGAAGGAACTGTGCCTGAATCGCGAGCCCCGAAGCGAAACAATGTGCCCAAAACTGTTGGGCCAACAGTGTGAGCATGGGGGATCTGGGACCCCCCAGGGCGTTGATGTTGCGGACTGCCGGGAAGTTGTCCATGCGCAGGAGGATTGTGCAGTCCCGTAGTCCCTTGGTGAAACACTGGATTGCAAACAAGCCTGCAAGCAGTTCCAGGCAATTGATGTGGAGGAGGGTCTCCTCTTTCGACCAACCGCCCCCTGTCTCCAGAGAGCCGCAGCGAGCTCCCCAACCGGAGCGGCAAGCATCCGACTCTATCGTGAGGCAGGGAGGGGCCGGAAGGATCGCTTTCCCGTTCCAAGACCGGAGGTCCGTGATCCACCACGTGAGATCTTGGTGAGCCTCATCCGAGAGGGAGACCATCCCCGTGTAAGGTACTCCTTCCCGGAGGAAACGGGCCATCAGGCATTGGAGGGCCCGATAATGCAGAGGAGCAGGGGGTACTGCTAACCTGGTGGCCGAGAGGAGGCCTACCATGCGAGCGAGAGCCCTCAGGGAACAAGGAACGTGTCTTAGGAGAGAGCGTGCCTCCCTTTCTATTGTGGAAATCTTGTCGGTTGGAAGAGTGAGCCGCATGGATGTTGAGTCCACTATCAGGCCCAAGAATTCCAGCCGCAAGGTTGGTTGAAGAATTGATTTTTCCGCATTCACCACGAAACCCAGCTCCTGAAGGAGGGAGAGGGTCCACTGCAAGTGCAGAGAAAGCAACTCTTTTGTTGATGCCAGAAGCAGAATGTCGTCTAGGTACATGATGAGGCGAACACCTCGTTCTCGCAAATTCGCCATCACCGGCCTCAGCAGTTTGGTAAAGCACCAAGGTGCGGAGGAGAGCCCGAAGGGAAGACTTGAGAAACGCCAGAGCTCCCCCTGCCAATAAAACTGCAGGAAGTCTCTGTGTTTGGTTGTCACGGGGACGGATAGATAGGCGTCTTTTAGATCCACCTTTGCTAGCCAATCCCCCGGCAGGAGAAGGGGAGGAAGATCCTTCATGCCCTCCATTTTGAAATGACGATACACTATGAAGGAGTTTAGTTCCTTGAGGTTTATGACGGGCCTTGAGCCCCCGCCTTTCTTGGCCACCAGGAATAAATTGCTTACAAACCCTAGTTTGTGTGGCTGAACTCGTTCTATGGCCCCTTTCCGAGCCAGACTCCCACCTCCTCGTCTACCATCGTGGAGCACTCTGAGGAGAATCGGAGGGGCGTAGGAAGGGTCCACTGTGACGGGACGGATTCGAAGTACAGGTGGAAGCCTGTGACTGTTTGTAGGACCCAGGGGTCCGAGGTCAGGGTTTGCCATTTGGTAAGAAAACGCGCTATGCGCCCCCCCACCCGTGGTAAAGTCTGCGAACGTAATAGGTGTCTTACCTGGTGGACGACGGGAGTTGAAGGACCCTCGTGGGCCGCGGAAGCCTCTACCACGCCAACCGCGGGTACGTGAGGGGAAGAATCCCGTGTTATAATATGGCGCCTCATTGCTTTGCGTTTGCGGGGCAGCGGGAGTCGAGAAGGATTGGGTCGTGTTGGTACCCGGTCCTGGGCGGCCGGTAAAGTTCCCCCTAGCTCTACCGGCCCTGCCAAAAACACGCCCCTTGAATACTTTCTTCATGGAGGTCGAGACCTTGTCAAGGGAGGTGAACGTATTGGCGTATTTTCCCAGGTCTCGGACGAACTTTTCGCCAAATAATAGCCCTTGGGCTTCACTGCCGAGATCAGAGTCAGCTTTTTCCGTGAGCTGATTGTCAACCTTTAGCAGAATAGATCTGCGCCTCTCAGCCGAGATGGCGGAATTAGCGTTGGCTAAAAAACAGATGGCCCGTTGGAGCCAGCCCCTCACCATGAAGGGATCTAGGGTGTCCCCTTGGGCTTTTGCCCCTTCTGCAATATCAAACAGCTTGATTAAGGGGCCCACAGTGTCCAGTAGGCGATCCTGAAATTTTTTAAAAGCTTGATCAATGCCCGCTTTTGCGGACCAGCCATGGTGGGTGACATACTTTTGGAAATCCTTGTCCACTAGGGGAGTCAGGCAGGTCTTTCCCAGAGTGGTGGGATGTGGGCATTCAGCTCGCATCCTATCTCGTATGGCTTTGTCTAACGGGCGCCGCATGCGGTCGTCCAGCCACTTCTCCACGTGGGGCCTTGGTGACCAGGCCAGAAGATCGGGGGTGGGACAGATCCTCAGGGTAGAAGAGAGGGTCCCCTGTGGGTCACAAACTATCGCCTTATCCCCAGTAGGGGCATAGGTCACCGTGTCCCTCATATCAAATATTTCATCATAGGGAGCGTGAAGCACCACTTCATCATCCCCGCCGACAGACCATCGGGATCATCTGAGTGAGAGTCTTCGTCCTCACCATCCGCCTCCTCTGGAGGGGATTTATCCACCTGTTTGGGCCGTTTTGCAGCAGTAGCTGCTGGTGTGTGGGTAACCGGTGCTATGACGGAATGGGATGTGTTCCGCCTGCGGGGTGCTCTATCTGCGTGACCCCGTCGCTTACCGCTGGCCCGACTATCGAGAGTGGCGGCGCACTCGGGCTCTCGTGCGGCCTGGCGTGACCCCGGGGAGGGGTTAGCGGGCGGTGGAGGCGGGGACCCCGCCTAGAACCAGCCCGACCACTACCATACGGCACTCAGCGTCCCGAGCAGCTGGTTCACTGACCTTGCGGGTGTGGGGCGTTCGTGGAGATCGGATCTGCAGCCGCGGAGGAATCTTCGTATCTTATGTGGGAAACGTTTCGGATTTCTGCGGAAAACGTTCCGATCCCGGCGCGGGTAAATCTTCGGATCTCAGTGGAGGACTCTTCGGATCGGGGACAGATGAATCTTCAGATCTTGCCGGGATCGGCGAGGGATTCGGATCTTACCGCAATCCCTCGCAATACCGAAGCACGGTACCACGGCCGCGCCCTTCGGATCGGATCTCTCGATCTGGGAACCGAATCACCTTCCGCTGCGCCTCTGCCCTGATGCTCGATGCAGGCACAGAGCGCTCGGTTCGGTTCGGATCTGGGACACCGCACCCTGAGACCTCGAGGGATTCTCAGAACGAAAGGTACGGCGGGGAAAAAGACACATCAGTCAAAGCTGGATGCACTGCAAAATCTCCCTTTATTTTTCACAACACACGCATTTATCACTTTACACACTTATGAATACAATGGGGATCCCTGCCCGCCCACACAAGTCCCATTGGCCCTCGCTGGCAGGAGGCACCCTGGCCCCGATTCGTATTGGCCGTTACGAATCGGGGAGTTGCCGATTCGGCCATTTTACGATCCGAGTATTCTGATCTGAACCACGAGGTGATCAGAAAATGGCGGCGGGCGTGGCAGACAAAGGGAATTACATTTCACAATACCAACAGGGGACACTTTACTACACCACACAATAATCACATCTGAATAAAAGTACTTGCAAAACTAGGTGCGTGCCACCGCACCTAAGTGTCCATAGCCACCACTGTCACTGTGCACCGCCCCTGGCTGAGGGTGCTGGGCCATCCCGTGACAGTGCCCTTTTACGAGGGGGTGTTTTATCAGGTGGTGGCAGTGCTGCAGGGATGCCAGCCCCCCGAGCCAAGTGCTTCGCCTTCCGCACTGACTTTTTGCCCACCCCATCGGGGGGCAAAACTACTGCCGGGCTGGAAGACGGGCCCTCCGCAGGGCTGGAGCCCGGGGACGCGGGTATGGCAGATTGTTGTAAGGCCTGAACGGCCGTCAGAACCTCCAGGAGGGAGCTAGAGAAGGTGGAGGATAAATTAGCTACCTCCGCTTTAACTGCCGAGGCAATGGAGGTCTGTATGTCTGAGGACAGAGTCAGGGAAGGAGGGGCCAGGACTCCCGCGTGAGAATGAGTGACCTGATCAGCATCGCTGTCCCCTGAACATTCGGATTCCACCGAGGGAGGAGGTGATTTGCTCTTTCCCTTTGCAGGCATGGTGGAACTCGACTATCCTCGTGTAGGCAAAACGGCCGAATGAGCTCCCTCGCGCGCGACGCGCCGATCACGTGGGCCGCCGCCGCGAGGGAAGTAGATCCGGCCGTAATGTAAGTGCGTCGTAACCAGCGGTTATGAGATATAAGCGAAACGCAATAGTCGATACTCGGCCGGCGCCCGTGTTATAATCGGGACGCCGGAAACAAAATACCGACCAGATTGAGGAACGCTGCGCAGAGGTACTTATCTGGTCACGAGCAGCTAAGAAAGAGGATCATTTTGGCGGGAAGAGCCTGTTTATAGAGAGGGGAGGGTGCTTGTTGCAAAGGACTGTGGGAAGGGAGGGGCAAGTTTATCTGTTAAAGTTTTTTATGCTGCTGTTAAATAAATGCTAAGAAAGAGATGCAAAATAGGAGCCTCCGAGTCATGAATTAAAATCACCAGTTACTTTTTTTTCTCATTGCATTTAATGGAGCGGGGGGGGGGGCTAGGTTTGATGCCGGTTTACTTAATCAATAATGTTTGGCTCGGGCTAGATTATGTTTTTTCTGATAGAGAACAGTCTAATTAATAGAAAACTAGTCCGTTTGGGGTGAGCCGAGATGATTTTCATAGAGAAAATCACTAGTTACTTATTTTTTCTCATTGCATTTAATGGAGCGGGGGGGGCTAGGTTTGATGCCGGTTTACTTAATCAATAATGTTTGGCTCGGGCTAGATTATGTTTTTTCTGATAGAGAACAGTCTAATTAATAGAAAACTAGTCAGTTTGGGGTGAGTCAGGAAGATTTTCATAGAGAAAATCACTAGTTACTTATTCTTTCTCATTGCATTTAATGGAGCGGGGGGGGGGAGCTAGGTTTGATGCCGGTTTACTTAATCTAGCCCGAGCCAAACATTATTGATTAGGTAAACCGGCATCAAACCTAGCCCCCCCGCTCCATTAAATGCAATGAGAAAAAATAAGTAACTAGTGATTTTCTCTTTGAAAATCATCTCGGCTCAACCCAAACTGACTAGTTTTCTATTAATTAGACTGTTCTCTATCAGAAAAAACATAATCTAGCCCGAGCCAAACATTATTGATTATGTTTTTTTCTGATACAGAACAGTCTGATTAATAGAAAACTAGTCCGTTTGGGGTGAGCCGAGATGATTTTCATAGAGAAAATCACTAGTTACTTATTTTTTCTCATTCAATTTAATGGAGCGGGTTGGGCTAGGTTTGATGCCAGTTTGCTTAATCAATAATGTTTGGCTCGGGCTCGAATTTTGTTTTTCCTGATAGAGAACAGTCTAATTAATAGAAAACTAGTCAGTTTGGGGTGAGCCAGGATGATTTTCATAGTGAAAATCACTAGTTACTTATTTTTTCTCATTGCAATTAATGGAGCGGGGGGGGGTGCCAGTTTTGATGCCAGTTTGCTTAATCAATAATGTTTGGCTCGGGCCAGATTATGTTTTTTCTGATAGAGAACAGTCTAATTGATAGGAAACTAGTCCGTTTGGGTTGAGCCAAGATGATTTTCATAGAGAAAATAACTAGTTACTTAATTTTTCTCATTGCATTTAACGGAGAGGGGGGGGCTAGGTTTGATGCCGGTTTACTAGGGATGCACTGATACCGATACTAGTATCGGTATCGGGGCCGATATTGCTGTTTGCACGAGTACTTGTTACTCGTGCAAACGGCCCGATACATCCCGCCGATACCGGAAGCCGGCGCCGGGCCGGCTTGCCGGTATCCGCGGGGCTGGGGAAGCTGGCCGCGTGCATGAAAAGCACGCGGCCAGCGTTCCCCTCCGGCGCGCCAAATACTCACCCTTCCTGAAGGTCCGGTCGCTTGGCAGTGATGCGTTCCCGCGGCCACTGGGCGCTCCTGTGACGCTGCCTCTCGGCTGGAGGCAGCGTCACAGATGCGCCGGCGGCCACGTGACCGCATCACTGCCCAGAGACCGGAACTTCAGGAAGGGTGAGTATTTGGCGTGCCGGAGGGGAACGCTGGCCGCGTGCTTTACATGCACACGGCCAGCTTCCCCAGCGTTCGAGCTGGGGGGTAAATCCATGAGACCTGGGGGCCAATCCATGAGACCTGGGGGCAAATCCATGAGACCTGGGGGCCAATCCATGAGACCTGGGGGCAAATCGATGAGACCTGGGGGCAAATCCATGAGACCTGGGGGCCAATCCATGAGACCTGGGGGCCAATCCATGAGACCTGGGGGCAAATCCTTGAGACCTGGGGGCAAATCCATGAGACCTGGGGGACATATCCATCAGAGCTGGGGCAAATCCATGTGAGCTGGAGGCAAATCCATGAGACCTGGGGGCAAATCCATGAGACCTGGGGGCAAATCCATGAGACCTGGGGGACATCCATGTGAGCTGGGGGCAAACCCATGTGAGCTGGGGGCAAACCCATGTGAGCTGGGGGCAAACCCATGTGAGCTGGGGGCAAATCCATGAGACCTGGGGGCAAATCCATGAGACCTGGGGGACATCCATGTGAGCTGGGGCAAACCCATGTGAGCTGGGGGCAAACCGGTTTACTTAATCAATAATGTTTGGCTCGGGCCAGATAATGTTTTTTCTGATAGAGAACAGACTAATTAAAAGAAAACTAGTCCGTTTGGAGTGATTATTTTTTCTCATTGCATTTAATGGAGCAGGGGGCTAGGTTTGATGCCGGTTTACTTAACTCTTTCGCTGCTGAGGCTTTTCCCGCCTCTGTGCTGAGGTCATTTTTACCGGTTTTGCTCATCATGTTTAAACGTGTTTTGAAGGCTTATTTTAGTATATGACCCAGACATATTATATATCGTTCTTTCCGTCAGACTCGGTAGATTCATAATATGTCATTATTATATGTATACGTTATGTCATGTCTGTATATTATAACAAAAAATGCAATAAAATATGTATTTTCAATAATTTACAACGTGTAAAGTGTTTTTTTTCACATTTTAACATGCGAGCAATTGCGGTTATATTTTGAATGGGGTGCGCTTGTTAAAAAATTAGAGATGGGGTCTCGTTACATTTTTTTTTTGGGGGAAAATTACACTATTTTTAACAAACGCACCGCATACAAAAATCGTTAGTGCAGCATCATTGTTCACATTATAATTGAAATGGGAACAATATTGCTGCATTAACAAACCAAAAAAAATAAAAAAAAAGTGTTATTTTTTTTATAATTTTAGTTTTTTATTTTTTTTGACAAAATTTTTCACAGTAGTGTTTGCTATCGTTGGAACGGCCATGCTGCCACGGATCGGGAGATAGGGAGTTCATTGGAACTCCCTATCTCCACCGTTGGTGGCAGTTAGGGGTTAAGTCCAGGACTGGCGTCATCATGCTACGCACGATGACGCCAGTCCTCAGGGGGAGTTCCCGGAGGCTTGGCCGACATCCAAGATGTCGGCCAGCTCCGGGAAAGGATCGCGAACGGGCGCTTTTCAGCGCCGATTCGCGATCCAGCTCCCCAGGGGTTAATGCCAGGCACCATTTGGCAGGCTGTGCCCTTCCAAATGGTGCCTGGGTTAACCCCCGCAGAGCCGCCGATCGGGAGGGAGAGAGGTCCGAAGGACCTCACCCCCCTCCCTTTCAGGCGCCTTCCTCCGCACATGCGGGGGGGCGCCTGAATTAGGTGTCATCGCGCTGCCGCGATGAGACACCTAATTCCGGCGGCTGCGGTCCGGATGCCGGGCTGACATCGAGGATGTCAGCCCGCACCGGGGGGGCCAGCGATCGGCCGGAACCGGCCGAACGCTGAGCCCAATGGGAGGACGCGCTGAGCGCGTCCTCCGCATACCAGCGGTAATGCGGAGGACGCGCTGAGCGCGTCCTCCGCATTGAAGTGGTTAATCAATAATGTTTGGCTCGGGCTAGATTTTGTTTTTTCTGATAGAGAACAGTCTAATTAATAGAAAACTAGTCCGTTTGGGGAGAGCCAAGATGATTTTCATAGAGAAAATCACCAGTTACTTATTTTTTCTCATTGCATTTAATAGAGCGGGGGGGGGGGGGTTCTAGGTTTCATGCCAGTTTGCTTAATCAATAATGTTTGGCTTGGGCTAGATTATGTTTTTTCTGATAGAGAACAGTCTAATTAATAGAAAACTAGTAGTTTGGGGTGAGCCAGGATGATTTTCATAGAGAAAATCACTGGTTACTTATTTTTTCTCATTGCATTTAATGGAGTGGGGGGGCTAGGTTTGATGCCAGTTTGCTTAATCAATAATGTTTGGCTCGGGCTAGATTTTGTTTTTTCTGATAGAGAACAGTCTAATTAATAGAAAACTAGTCCGTTTGGGGAGAGCCAAGATGATTTTCATAGAGAAAATCACCAGTTACTTATTTTTTCTCATTGCATTTAATGGAGCGGTGGGGGGCTAGGTTTGATGCCGGTTTACTTAATCAATAATGTTTGGCTCGGGCTAGATTATGTTTTTTCTGATAGACAACAGTCTAATTAATAGAAAACTAGTCAGTTTGGGGTGAGCCAAGATGATTTTCATAGAGAAAATCACCAGTTACTTATTTTTTCTCATGGCGTTTAATGGTGCGGGGGGGGGGGCTAGGTTTGATGCCGGTTTACTTAATCAATAATGTTTGGCTCGGGCTAGATTATGTTTTTTCTGATAGAGAACAGTCTAATTAATAGAAAACTAGTCCGTTTGGGTTGAGCCGAGATGATATTCATAGAGAAAATCACTAGTTACTTATTTTTTCTCATTCTATTTAATGGAGCGGGGGGGGGCTAGGTTTGATGCCGGTTTACTTAATCAATAATGTTTGGCTCGGGCCAGATTATGTTTTTTCTGATAGAGAACAGTCTAATTAATAGAAAACTAGTCAGTTTGGGGTGAGCCGGGATGATTTTCATAGAGAAAATCACTAGTTACTTATTTTTTCTCATTGCATTTAATGGAGCGGGGGGCTAGGTTTGAAGCCAGTTTGCTTTATCAATAATGTTTGGCTCGGGCTAGATTATGTTTTTTCTGATAGAGAACAGTCTAATTAATAGCAAACTAGTCTGTTTGGGGAGAGCCAAGATGATTTTCATAGAGAAAATCACTAGTTACTTATTTTTTCTCATTGCATTTAATGGAGCGGGGGGGGGCTAGGTTTGATGCCAGTCTACTTAATCAATAATGTTTGGCTCGGGCTAGATTATGTTTTTTTCTGATAGACAACAGTCTAATTAATAGAAAACTAGTCCGTTTGGGTTGAGCCGAGATGATTTTCATAGAGAAAATCACTAGTTACTTATTTTTTCTCATTCAATTTAATGGAGCGGGGGGGTGCCAGTTTTGATGCCAGTTTGCTCAATCAATAATGTTTGGCTCGGGCCAGATTAAGTTTTTTCTGATAGAGAACAGTCTAATTAATAGAAAACTAGTCAGTTTGGGTTGAGCCAAGATGATTTTCATAGAGAAAATCACTAGTTACTTATTTTTTCTCATTCAATTTAATGGAGCGGGGGGGGGGGCTAGGTTTGATGCCAGTTTGCTTATAATCAATGTGTTTGGCTCGGGCTAGATTATGTTTTTTCTGATAGAGAGAACAGTCTAATTAATAGAAAACTAGTCAGTTTGGGGTGAGCCAAGATGATTTTCATAGAGAAAATCACCAGTTACTTATTTTTTCTCATTCAATTTAATGGAGCGGGGGGAGGCTAGGTTTGATGGCAGTTTGCTTAATCAATAATGTTTGGCTCGGGCTAGATTTTGTTTTTTCTGATAGAGAACAGTCTAATTAATAGAAAACTAGTCAGTTTGTGGTGAGCCAAGATGATTTTCATAGAGAAAATCACCAGTTACTTATTTTTTCTCATGGCATTTAATGGTGCGGGGAGGGGGCTAGGTTTGATGCCGGTTTACTTAATCAATAATGTTTGGCTCGGGCTAGATTATGTTTTTTCTGATAGAGAACAGTCTAATTAATAGAAAACTAGTCAGTTTGGGGTGAGCCAAGATGATTTTCATAGAGAAAATCACCAGTTACTTATTTTTTCTCATTCTATTTAATGGAGCGGGGTGGCCAGTTTTGATGCCAGTTTACTTAATCAATAATGTTTGGCTCGGGCCAGATTAAGTTTTTTCTGATAGAGAACAGTCTAATTAATAGAAAACTAGTCAGTTTGGGTTGAGCCAAGATGATTTTCATAGAGAAAATCACTAGTTACTTATTTTTTCTCATTCAATTTAATGGAGCGGGGGGGGGGCTAGGTTTGATGCCAGTTTGCTTAATCAATAATGTTTGGCTCGGGCCAGATTAAGTTTTTTCTGATAGAGAACAGTCTAATTAATAGAAAACTAGTCAGTTTGGGGTGAGCCAAGATGATTTTCATAGAGAAAATCACTAGTTACTTATTTTTTCTCATTCTATTTAATGGAGCGGGGGGCTAGTTTTGATGCCAGTTTGCTTAATCAATAATGTTTGGCTCGGGCTTAGATTTTGTTTTTTCTGATAGAGAACAGTCTAATTAATAGAAAACTAGTCAGTTTGGGGTGAGCCAAGATGATTTTCAAAGAGAAAATCACTAGTTACTTATTTTTTCTCATTCTATTTAATGGAGCGGGGGGCCAGTTTTGATGCCAGTTTGCTTAATCAATAATGTTTGGCTCGGGCTTAGATTTTGTTTTTTTCTGATAGAGAACAGTCTAATTAATAGAAAACTAGTCCGTTTGGGTTGAGCCGAGATGATTTTCATAGAGAAAATCACTCGTTACTTATTTTTTCTCATTCAATTTAATGGAGCGGGGGTGTGCCAGTTTTGATGCCAGTTTGCTCAATCAATAATGTTTGGCTCGGGCCAGATTAAGTTTTTTCTGATAGAGAACAGTCTAATTAATAGAAAACTAGTCAGTTTGGGTTGAGTCAAGATGATTTTCATAGAGAAAATCACTAGTTACTTATTTTTTCTCATTCAATTTAATGGAGCGGGGGGGGGCTAGGTTTGATGCCAGTTTGCTTAATCAATAATGTTTGGCTCGGGCTAGATTATGTTTTTTCTGATAGAGAACAGTCTAATTAATAGAAAACTAGTCAGTTTGGAGTGAGCCAAGATGATTTTCATAGAGAAAATCACTAATTACTTATTTTTTCTCATTGCATTTAATGGAGCGGGGGGCTAGGTTTGAAGCCAGTTTGCTTTATCAATAATGTTTGGCTCGGGCTAGATTATGTTTTTTCTGATAGAGAACAGTCTAATTAATAGAAAACTAGTCCGTTTGGGGAGAGTGAAGATGATTTTCATAGAGAAAATCACCAGTTACTTATTTTTTCTCATTGCATTTAATAGAGCGGGGGGGGGGTTCTAGGTTCATGCCAGTTTGCTTAATCAATAATGTTTGGCTTGGGCTAGATTATGTTTTTTCTTGATAGAGAACAGTCTAATTAATAGAAAACTAGTAGTTTGGGTGAGCCAGGATGATTTTCATAGAGAAAATCACTGTTACTTATTTTTTTCTCATTGCATTTAATGGAGTGGGGGGGCTAGGTTTGATGCCAGTTTGCTTAATCAATAATGTTTGGCTCGGGCTAGATTTTGTTTTTTCTGATAGAGAAACAGTCTAATTAATAGAAAAACTAGTCAGTTTGGGGTGAGCCAGGATGATTTTCATAGAGAAAATCACTAGTTACTTTATTTTTTTCTCATTGCATTTAATGGAGCGGAGGGTGCCAGTTTTGAGCCAGTTTGCTTAATCAATAATGTTTGGCTCGGGCTAGATTTATGTATTTTCTGATAGAGAACAGTCTAATTAATAGAAAACTAGTCAGTTTGGGTGAGCCAAGATGAAATTTTCATAGAGAAAATCACCAGTTACTTATTTTTTCTCATTGCATTTAATGGAGCGGGGGGGGGCTAGGTTTGATGCCGGTTTACTTAATCAATAATGTTTGGCTCGGGCTAGATTATGTTTTTTCTGATAGACAACAGTCTAATTAATAGAAAACTAGTCAGTTTGGGGTGAGCCAAGATGAAATTTTCATAGAGAAAATCACCAGTTACTTATTTTTTTCTCATTGCATTTAATGGAGCGGGGGGGGCTAGGTTTGATGCCGGTTTACTTAATCAATAATGTTTGGCTCGGGCTAGATTATGTTTTTCTGATAGACAACAGTCTAATTAATAGAAAACTAGTCATTGGGGTGAGCCAGGATGATTTCATAGAGAAAATCACTAGTTACTTATTTTTTCTCATGGCATTTAATGGAGCGGGGGGGGGCTAGGTTTGATGCCGGTTTACTTAATCAATAATGTTTGGCTCGGGCTAGATTATGTTTTCTGATAGAGAACAGTCTAATTAATAGAAAACTAGTCAGTTTTGGGGTGAGCCAAGATGATTTTCATAGAGAAAATCACCAGTTACTTATTTTTTTCTCATTGCATTTAATGGGAGCGGGGGGGGGGCTAGGTTTGATGTCGGTTTACTTAATCAATAATGTTTGGCTCGGGCTAGATTATGTATTTTCTGATAGAGAACAGTCTAATTAATAGAAAACTAGTCAGTTTGGGGTGAGCCAGGATGATTTTCATAGAGAAAATCACTAGTTACTTATTTTTTCTCTTTGCATTTAATGGAGCGGAGGGTGCCAGTTTTGATGCCAGTTTGCTTAATCAATAATGTTTGGCTCGGGCTAGATTATGTATTTTCTGATAGAGAACAGTCTAATTAATAGAAAACTAGTCAGTTTGGGGTGAGCCAAGATGAAATTTTCATAGAGAAAATCAATAGTTACTTATTTTTTCTCATTGCATTTAATGGAGCGGGGGGGGGGGCTAGGTTTGATGCCGGTTTACTTAATCAATAATGTTTGGCTCGGGCTAGATTATGTTTTTTCTGATAGACAACAGTCTAATTAATAGAAAACTAGTCAGTTTGGGGTGAGCCAGGATGATTTTCATAGAGAAAATCACTAGTTACTTATTTTTTCTCATGGCATTTAATGGAGCGGGGGGGGGGCTAGGTTTGATGCCGGTTTACTTAATCAATAATGTTTGGCTCGGGCTAGATTATGTTTTTTCTGATAGAGAACAGTCTAATTAATAGAAAACTAGTCAGTTTGGGGTGAGCCAAGATGATTTTCATAGAGAAAATCACCAGTTACTTATTTTTTCTCATTGCATTTAATGGAGCGGGGGGGGGGGCTAGGTTTGATGCCGGTTCACTTAATCAATAATGTTTGGCTCGGGCTAGATTATGTTTTTTCTGATAGAGAACAGTCTAATTAATAGAAAACTAGTCAGTTTGGGGTGAGCCAGGATGATTTTCATAGAGAAAATCACTAGTTACTTATTTTTTCTCATTGCATTTAATGGAGCGGAGGGTGCCAGTTTTGATGCCAGTTTGCTTAATCAATAATGTTTGGCCCGGGCTAGATTATGTATTTTCTGATAGAGAACAGTCTAATTCAGGTGTCGGCAACCCGCGGCTCCAGAGCCGCATGCGGCTCTTTTTCACTTTTGCTGCGGCTCCCGCAGCTCCCTCCCTGTGGCGTAGCGTGGTGGGGGCTGGGGGCCGTGGCCCCGGGCGCAGTTTTGTTAGGGGCGCATTTGCGCCCCTAAAACTGGCCCGGGGGTTGAGGGGACCCAGATGCCGGGCAGCGCGGAGCGCCTGCCCGGTCTTGAACAGTCCGTCCTGTGAAGTGGTGCGGCTGTGTGTGCGTGCGCAGCCGGTCACGTTGGTCCGGCTAATCAGGTGGTACTGAGTCTCTGTAGCACCTGACTGGCCGGACCATGTGACCGGCTGCGCACGCACACAGCCGCATCCACTTCACAGGACGGACTGTTCAAGACCGGGCAGGCGCTCCCGCGCTGCCCGGCATCTGGGTCCCCTCAACCCCCGCCGGAGCTGCCTGGGGCAAGTATCCAGGTGAGAGCTGGGGCAAATCCATGAGCTGGGGGCAAATCCATGTGTGAGCTGGGGCAAATCCAGGACCTGGGGCAAATCCATGACCTGGGGGCAAATCCATGAGTGAGCTGGGGCAAATCCATGAGCTAGCTGGGGCAAATCTATGAGCGAGCTGGGGCAAATCCATGAGCTGGGGGGCAAATCCATGAGCTGGGGGCAAATCCATGAGTGAGCTGGGGCAAATCCATGAGTGAGCTGGGGGCAAATCCATGAGTGAGCTGGGGCAAATCCATGAGCTGGGGCAAATCCATGAGCTGGGGGCAAATCCATGAGTGAGCTGGGGCAAATCCATGAGCTAGCTGGGGCAAATCCATGAGCGAGCTGGCAAATCCATGAGCGAGCTGGGGCAAATCCATGAGCTGGGGGCAAATCCATGAGTGAGCTGGGGCAAATCCATGAGCGAGCTGGGGCAAATCCATGAGCTGGGGCAAATCCATGTGTGAGCTGGGGGCAAATCCATGAGCTGGGGCAAATCCATGTGTGAGCTGGGGGGCAAATCCATGAGCTGGGGCAAATCCATGTGTGAGCTGGGAGGCAAATCCATGAGCTGGGGCAAATCCATGTGTGAGCTGGGGCAAATCCATGAGCTGGGGGCAAATCCATGAGTGAGCTGGGGCAAATCCATGAGCTGGGGCAAATCCATGTGTGAGCTGGGGGGCAAATCCATGAGCTGGGGCAAATCCATGTGTGAGCTGGGGGGCAAATCCATGAGCTGGGGAAAATCCATGTGTGAGCTGGGGTTTTACATTGTTAAGTGAAAAAGTCTTTTTTTTCTTCAGATTGACAGCTGACTGCACGATCCTGTATATAGCATTAAGGTAAGAAACAATATATGCAGTGTTAGATTTGTTTTAAATGTCGCAATGTTTTGCGGCTCCCAGTTTTTTTTTCCATTCGGAAACGGGTCCAAGTGGCTCTTTATGTCAAAAAGGTTGCAGACCCCTGGTCTAATTAATAGAAAACTAGTCAGTTTGGGGTGAGCCAAGATGAAATTTTCATAGAGAAAATTACCAGTTACTTATTTTTTCTCATTGCATTTAATGGAGCGGGGGGGGGGGGGGGCTAGGTTTGATGCCGGTTTACTTAATCAATAATGTTTGGCTCGGCTAGATTATGTTTTTTCTGATAGACAACAGTCTAATTTATAGAAAACTAGTCAGTTTGGGGTGAGCCGGAAGATTTTCATAGAGAAAATCACTAGTTACTTATTTTTTCTCATGGCATTTAATGGAGCGGGGGGGGCTAGGTTTGATGCCGGTTTTACTTAATCAATAATGTTTGGCTCGGCTAGATTATGTTTTTTCTGATAGAGAACAGTCTAATTAATAGAAAACTAGTCAGTTTGGGGTGAGCCAAGATGATTTTCATAGAGAAAATCACCAGTTACTTATTTTTTCTCATTGCATTTAATGGAGAGGTGGGGGGCTAGGTTTGATGCCGGTTTACTTAATCAATAATGTTTGGCTCGGGCTAGATTATGTTTTTTCTGATAGAGAACAGTCTAATTAATAGAAAACTAGTCCGTTTGGGTTGAGCCGAGATGATTTTCATAGAGAAAATCACTAGTTACTTATTCATTTTTTAACATTAAAACAAGTGGAGTGGGGGGGGGGTGCCAGTTATCTGGATTAATTTATTTCATCATATGATTGTGTTAGAATTGTCCAATTGTTCGATATACTTTTTATTGACATTATTCTTTGAGGAGTAAGATCCTGGGTGAATAAGCAGCTAATTTCATTCACTAAATAAGAAGGTGCCTGAATAAGAAGCTATCTTCAGCTTAATTTATTCTGGAAATATTCCTGAATTGACTCCAGAAATCCATCTGCAGGAACTAAAAAACGATTAAAAAACTTTAAATGCAGGAAAAAGTGTCCAATATGACAGTTACATGGAAAAGCCTATATATCACTGTTACTGCCCCCACTGGGAGACTATTCCATGTAACAGTCAAGGGGGGGCTGCCTCACTCACTCTCTCCCTGTGTGACTGACAGGGGGGGGCTGCCTCACTCACTCTATCCCTGTGTGACTGACAGGGGGGGCTGCCTCACTCTCTCCCTGTGTGACTGACAGGGGGGGGCTGCCTCACTCACTCTCTCCCTGTGGTGACTGACAGGGGGGGGCTGCCTCACTCACTCTCTCCCTGTGTGACTGACAGGGGGGGGCTGCCTCACTCACTCTCTCCCTGTGTGACTGGCAGGGGGTGTGGAGCCTGGTCGGGCGCCTCACTTGTTCCTGTGTCTGGCAGGTGTGGGGGTGGGGCGGGCAGCTGGGTCGGGGAAGCGTGTCACTACCTTCCTGCGGAGGGAGTGGGTGTCGGCGGCCATGCAGTTCCTGGTTTGAAGCAGCAGTAATGCTAGTAGTTGTCAGTGCGGCTGCGCATTGTGTCATGTGACCGGTGTCGCAGCGTGCGTGACGTAGATGTCTGTGTGTCCAGAGAAGCTGTGCTTGTCCTAAAAATTTGTAAAGAAGCTGTAGGGTCTTTAGTGAAAAGAAGTGCTAATATGAAGATTAGTGCATCCCATGAAGAGAATGAGTATTTTTTTTAAATTAAATAAAGCAAAACATATAGCTCCCCTGACTGGGCTCGAACTCTGGGCTTCAGCACATAAGGTTCAGCGAACATTCTCATTGCCCTGCACCTAACCGCTAGCCCATCAGGGAAGCTTTGTAACAGAGGTTCAAATAATTTATTTGACTCTACAAGCTGCTGCAACAGGAAGTGATGTCACAGTTTCCAGCATAGCCTGTATCATGCCCGGGCTGGGAGAGAATATAAGCCCGGGGCATTTTGGATTGGGCAGCACACTGGCCATGATCCAAATAAAGCCAATCAGCCGCCAAATCGGGGAAAAAAAATTATATAAAAAAATGTTATTTTTAAGGGCGTTTAAAACCATAAAAATGCATGAAAATAATAAAAAGTCTTATTAAAAAAATATATAAAATGATCTGTTACAGAATAAAATAAAGCGATGAAAAAAAGGGAATAAAAATTATTGCCTAAAGAAATCCAGAAAAATACCTAAAAATAAGTCTTTTTGCTGGAACTGAAAAGAATAAACGTTAATAATACAAACGATAATATTTTTTTTACATTGAATCTTATGGGTTTCACCTCTTTAAACCTGTAGAACTGAATCACGGAAAAATCGGGAAAAAATGGGAATTCTGCAAACATTTCAGTGCAGTTCAGCGTCTCTGAATAGATTAACCATTACTTCTCTATGGGACAATTTCACGGCCGCCAAAGATCAATGTATTGTGGTGATCTGAGGCGAACTGCACCGTATTCCGCTGTCAATTCGCCAGTATTTGGAGAATTTACAGCTCTCTGAATAGCTGAACTGACACAAAATTGCACCGTACAATTGATTTAACCATTCAAATCAAATCAAAATAAGCTTTATTGGCAGGACCAAATACATTTTAGCATTGCCAAAGCATATGGGGGGGGGGGTAATGGGGACATATATATGGGGGTGATTGGGCAATCCATGGACATTATCGGAATAAGGATAATGTGAAGGGGGCGAGCCCGTGTTGGGGATTTATAAGTCCAGGATCTCTCATGTTCCTCTCAGTCTGTGACATATTGGGCAGATATTTTCACCGCCGGCTCCTCTTCTCCAGTATGATGTGGAGTTTCCTCGTCTCTTCTATAGAGGTGAAGTCCGGGATGAGAGCGGAGAGTCTCTGGAAGTGACTTTCCCTCATTGTTTGGGGTGGTCCTTGTTGGCCAGTAGGGCTTTATAAAGGAAAAAAAGTGTCATCTGCGCTCGTTCTATGTATTCCAAGTACAACAAAAACACTATGAGGTTTTTGTTTGTTTCAATGGCCATTGCAACGTAAGCTCACTCGCCACTTCACGGCACCTCTTTATAGAGATGAGCACCTCTTTGTACTTGGAATACATAGAAACGAGCGCAGATTGACACTTTTTTTCCTTTATAAAGCCCTACTGGCCAACAAGGACCACCCCAAACCATGGGGACTGCAACAACTCATATCCACCCTGATCATCCAAAAGCCCCCATGAAAGCATCCTGACAAAATATCAAATAAAGGCCCTAATTAATGATTTCCAGGGAAAACTATATCAGAGAATGGAGACATATGATATAGCAAACTCCCAGAAACTCACCATTTACCAATCCTTACAGAGGGAATACAAACTGGCCCCATACCTGGAGCTACTACAAGACCCC
>CM019064.1:418014910-418085534 GCA_009667805.1 Leptobrachium leishanense | reverse complement strand
TAAATATCAGAGTCACTGTAATAATTGTGACATTAAAAAAATCAGGGGTCACTATGTAATAATTGTGACATTAATAAATATCAGGGGCACTTGTAATAATTGTGACATTAATAGATATCAGGGGTCACTGTAATAATTGTGACATTAAAAAATATCGGGCTTACTGTAACAATTGTGACGTTAATAAAAATCAGGGGGTCACTGTAATAATTGTAATATTAATAAATATAAGGGGTCACTGTAATAATTGTGAAAATAATAAATATCAGGGGGTAACTGTAATAATTATGAGATTAATAAATATCAGGGGGTCCCTGTAATAATTGTAACATTAATAAATATCAGGGGGTCACTGTAATAAGTATGAGATTAATAAATATCAGGGGTCACTGTAATAATTGTGACATTAATAAATATCAGGGGTCACTGTAATAATTGTGACATTAATAAATATCGGGGGTCACTGTAATAATTGTGACGTTAATAAAAATCAGGGGGTCACTGTAATAATTGTAACATTAATAAATATCAGGGGTCACTGTATAAATTGTGACATTAATAAATATCAGGGGGTCACTGTAATAATTGTGACATTAATAAATATAAGGGGGTCAATGTAATAATTGTAACATTAATAAATATCGGTGGGTCACTAATTATTGTGACATTAATAAATATCGGGGGTCACTGTAATAAAATATCAGGGGGTAACTGTAATAATTATGAGATTAATAAATATCAGGGGTCCCTGTAATAATTGTAACATTAATAAATATCAGGGGTCAGTTTAATATTTGTAACACTAATAAATATCAGGGGGTCACTGTAATTATTGTGACATTAATAAATATCAGGGGGTCACTGTAATAATTATGAGATTAATAAATATCAGGGGGTCACTGTAATAATTGTGACATTAATAAATATCAGGGGTCACTGTAATAATTGTAACATTAATAAATATCGGGGGTCACTGTAATAATTGTGACATTAAATATCGGGGGTCACTGTAATAATTGTGACATTAATAAATATCAGGGGGTCACTGTAATAATTGTAACATTAATAAATATCAGGGGTCACTGTAATAATTGTAACATTAATAAATATCAGGGGTCACTGTAATAATTGTGACATTAATAAATATCGGGGGTCACTATAATAATTGCAACATTAATAAATATTAGGGGGTCACATTATTAATTGTGACATTAATAAATATCAGGGGTCACTGTAATAGTTGTGACATTAATAAATATCAGGGGGTCACTGAAATAATTGTGACATTAATAAATATCATGGGGTCACTGAAAAAATTGTGACATTGATAAATATCAGGGAGTCACTGTAATAATTGTAACATTAATAAATATCAGGGGGTCACTAATAATTGTGACATTAATAAATATCGGGACACTGTAATAATTGTGGCAATAATAAATATCAGGGGGTCACTGTAATAATTGTGGCATTAATAAATATCAGGGGGTCACTGTAATAATTGTTACATTAATATATATCAGGGGTCACTTTAAGAGTTGAGACATTAATAAATATCATGTGGTCACTGAAATAAATGTGACATTAATAAATATCAGGGGTTCACTGTAATAATTATGAAATTAATAAATAGCAGGGTCACTATAATAATTGTGACATTAATAAATTTCAGGGGGTCACTGTAATAATTGTGACATTAATAAATATCAGGGGGTCACTGTAATAATTGTGACATTAATAAATATCAGGGGTCACTGTAATAATTGTGACATTAATAAATATCAGGGGGTCACTAATAATTGTGACATTAATAAATATCAGGGGTCACTGTAATAATTGTGACATTAATAAATATCAGGAGGTCACTGTAATAATTGTAACATTAATAAATATCAGGGGTCAGTTTAATAATTGTGACATTAATAAAAATCAGGGGGTCACTGTAATAATTTTATGAGATTAATACAATATCAGGGGGTACTGTAATAATTGTGACATTAATAAATATCAGGGGGTCACTGTAATAATTGTGACATTAATTAATATCAGGGAGTCACTGTAATAATTGTGGCATTAATAAATATCAGGGATCACTGTAATAATTGTGACTGTAATAATTGTGACATTAATAAATATCAGGGGGTCACTGTAATAATTGTGACATTAATAAATATGAGGGAGTCACTGTAATATTTGTGACATTAATAAATATCAGGGGTCATTGTAATAATTGTGACATTAATAAATATCAGGGGGTAACTAATATTTGTGACATTAATAAATATCAGGGGTCAATGTAATAAGTGACATTAATAAATATCAGGGGTCACTGTAATAGTTGTGACATTAATAAATATCAGGGGTCACTGTAATAATTGTGACATTAATAAATATCGGGGGTCACTGTAATAATTGTGACGTTAATAAAAATCAGGGGGTCACTAATAATTGTAACATTAATAAATATCAGGGGTCACTGTAATAATTGTGACATTAATAATTATCAGGGGGTCACTGTAATAATTGTGACATTAATAAATATAAGGGGGTCAATGTAATAATTGTAACATTAATAAATATCGGTGGGTCACTAATTATTGTGACATTAATAAATATCGGGGGTCACTGTAATAATTGTGACATTAACAAATATCAGGGAGTCACTGTAATAATTGTGACACTAATAAATATCAGGGGGTTACTGTAATATTTTTGACATTAATAAATATCAGGGGGTCACTGTAATAATTGTGACACTAATAAATATCAAGGGGTCACTGTAATATTTGTGACATTAATAAATATCAGGGAGTCACTGTAATAATTGTAACATTAATAGATATCAGGAGTCACTGAAATAATAGTGACATTAATATATATCAGGGCATACTGTAATAATTGTGACATTATTAAATATCAGGGGTCACTGTAATAATTGTGACATTAATAAAAATCAGGGGTCACTGTAATAATTGTGACATTAATAAATATCAGGGGTCACTGTAATAATTGTGACATTAATAGATATCAGGGGTCACTGTAATAATTGTGACATTAATAAATATCAGGGAGTCACTAATAATTGTGACATTAATAAATATCAGGGGCTTACTGTAATAATTGTGACATTAATAAATATAAGGGGGTCAATGTAATAATTGTAACATTAATAAATATCGGCGGGTCACTAATTATTGTGACATTAATAAATATCGGGGTCACTGTAACAATTGTGACGTTAATAAAAATCAGGGGGTCACTGTAATAATTGTAATATTAATAAATATAAGGGGTCACTGTAATAATTGTGAAAATAATAAATATCAGGGGGTAACTGTAATAATTATGAGATTAATAAATATCAGGGGGTCCCTGTAATAATTGTGAACAAATAAAATATCAGGGGGTCACTGTAATAAGTATGAGATTAATAAATATCAGGGGTCACTGTAATAATTGTGACATTAATAAATATCAGCCGTCACTGTAATAATTGTGACATTAATAAATATCGGGGGTCACTGTAATAATTGTGACGTTAATAAAAATCAGGGGGTCACTGTAATAATTGTAACATTAATAAATATCAGGGGTCACTGTATAAATTGTGACATTAATAAATATCAGGGGGTCACTGTAATAATTGTGACATTAATAAATATAAGGGGGTCAATGTAATAATTGTAACATTAATAAATATCGGTGGGTCACTAATTATTGTGACATTAATAAATATAAGGGGCACTGTAATAATTGTGAAAATAATAAATATCAGGGGGTAACTGTAATAATTATGAGATTAATAAATATCAGGGGGTCCCTGTAATAATTGTAACATTAATAAATATCAGGGGTCAGTTTAATAATTGTAACACTAATAAATATCAGGGGGTCACTGTAATAATTATGAGATTAATAAATATCAGGGGGTCACTGTAATAATTGTGACATTAATAAATATCAGGGGTCACTGTAATAATTGTAACATTAATAAATATCGGGGGTCACTGAAATAATTGTGACATTAATAAATATCATGGGGTCACTGAAAATTTTGTGACATTGATAAATATCAGGGAGTCACTGTAATAATTGTAACATTAATAAATATCAGGGGGTCACTAATAATTGTGACATTAATAAATATCGGGACACTGTAATAATTGTGGCAATAATAAATATCAGGGGGTCCCTGTAATAATTGTGGCATTAATAAATATCAGGGGGTCACTGTAATAATTGTTACATTAATATATATCAGGGGTCACTTTAAGAGTTGAGACATTAATAAATATCATGTGGTCACTGAAATAAATGTGACATTAATAAATATCAGGGGTTCACTGTAATAATTATGAAATTAATAAATAGCAGGGGTCACTATAATAATTGTGACATTAATAAATTTCAGGGGGTCACTGTAATAATTGTGACATTAATAAATATCAGGGGGTCACTGTAATAATTGTGACATTAATAAATATCAGGGGTCACTGTAATAATTGTGACATTAATAAATATCAGGAGTCACTGTAATAATTGTAACATTAATAAATATCAGGGGTCACTGTAATAATTGTGACATTAACCCCTTCACTGCTGAGCCATTTAATGTCTTAAAAAAAATAAAAAATATTATTATTATTATTATTATTATTAATTTATAAAGCGCCAGCATATTCCGCAGCGCTGTACAATAAGCACAGTACAGTGACAGGGTTACAATACACACATTGAACAACATTTGACAAACAGTACAGGAGGAGATGAGGGCCCTATCCCGTAGGAACTCACAATCTAGGAGCGGTTGGGGTTTGGAAACAGGAGGAGAGGACTGTAAGGTGAGAGTGATTGATGGTTGCGTCAGTGAGTTGGGTGGTAGCCTTCCCTAAATAGCAATGTTTTCAGGGAGCGTTTGAAGGAAGAGAAGTAGGGAAAAGTCTGACAGCACGAGGGAGAGCGTTCCAGAGAGTGGGGGCTGCGCGTGAGAAAATCCTGCAGTCTATCATGGGAAGAGGTGATGCGGTGAGAAGCTAGGCGCAGGTCACTGTTTGACCTTAGGGAGCGGGCTGGGGTGTATTTGGTGATTAGTGAGGACAGGTAGTGGGGCGCTGAGTTAGTGAGGGTTTTGTAGGTAAGGATAAGGATTTTGAACTTTAATTCTGCAGTGGATGGGGAGCCAGTGAAGGGAATTCTCTTATTATTATTTTTTTTCCTTATCTTTAAACATGGTCATGTTTGATAACATTGGAAAGGCCATGCTCTGGCCTTTCTAATGATACCAAACATGACCCTACTAGCTGCCAACAGTCAGGAGATAGGGGGTTCAAATGAACCCCCTATCTTTCCTTAGTCAATGAGGATGTTCCCCACACGTTCTCAGCAGTAAAAGGGTTAATAAATATCAGGGATCACTGTAATAATTGTGACATTAATAAATATCAGGGGGTCACTGTAATAATTGTGACTGTAAAAATTGTGACATTAATAAATATCAGGGAGTCACTGTAATAATTGTGACATTAATAAATATCAGGGGGTCATTGTAATAATTGTGACATTAATAAATATCAGGGGGTCACTGTAATAATCGTAACATTAATAAATATCAGGGGTCACTGTAATAATTGTGACATTAATAAATATCAGGGGTCACTGTAATAATTGTGACATTAATAAATATCAGTGGGTCACTGTAATAGTTGTGACATTAATAAATATCAGGGGGTCACTGTAATAATTGTGACATTAATAAATATCAGGGGGTCACTGTAATAATTGTAACATTAATAAATATCTGTGGGTCACTAATAATTGTGACATTAATAAATATCGGGGGTCACTGTAATAATTGTGACTGTAATAATTGTGACATTAATAAATATCAGGGGACACTGTAATAATTGTGGCATTAATAAATATCAGGGGGTCACTGTAATAATTGTGGCATTAATAAATATCAGGGGGTCACTTTAATAATTGTGGCATTAATAAATATCAGGGGGTCACTTTAATAATTGTGGCATTAATAAATATCAGGAGTCACTGTAATAATTGTGGCATTAATAAATATCAGGGGGTCACTGTAATAATTGTGACATTAATAAGTATCAGGAGGTCACTGTAATAATTGTAACATTAATAAATATCAGGGGTCAGTTTAATAATTGTGACATTAATAAAAATCAGGGGGTCACTGTAATAATTATGAGATTAATAAATATCAGGGGGTCACTGTAATAATTGTGACATTAATAAATATCAGGGGGTCACTGTAATAATTGTGACATTAATTAATATCAGGGAGTCACTGTAATAATTGTGGCATTAATAAATATCAGGGATCACTGTAATAATTGTGACTGTAATAATTGTGACATTAATAAATATCAGGGGGTCACTGTAATAATTGTGACATTAATAAATATGAGGGAGTCACTGTAATATTTGTGACATTAATAAATATCAGGGGTCATTGTAATAATTGTGACATTAATAAATATCAGGGGGTAACTAATATTTGTGACATTAATAAATATCAGGGGGTAACTAATATTTGTGACATTAATAAATATCAGGGGGTCAATGTAATAAGTGACATTAATAAATATCAGGGGTCACTGTAATAGTTGTGACATTAATAAATATCAGGGGGTCACTGTAATAATTGTGACATTAATAAATATCATGGGGTCACTGTAAAAATTGTGACATTGATAAATATCAGGGAGTCACTGTAATAATTGTAACTTTAATAAATATCAGGGGGTCACTAATAATTGTGACATTAATAAATATAAGGGGTCACCGTAATAATTGTGAAAATAATAAATATCAGGGGGTAACTGTAATAATTATGAGATTAATAAATATCAGGGGGTCCCTGTAATAATTATGACATTAATAAATATCAGGGAGTCACTGTAATAATTGTGACATTAATAAATATCGGGACACTGTAATAATTATAACATTAATAAATATCAGGGGGTCACTGTAATAATTGTAACATTAATAAATATCAGGGGTCACAGTAATAATTGTGACATTAATAAATATCAGGGGTCACTGTAATAATTGTAACATTAATAAATATCAGGGGGTCACTGTAATAATTGTGATATTAATAAATATCAGGTGTCACTGTAATAATTGTGAAATTAATAAATATCAGGAGTCACTGTAATAATTGTAACATTAATAAATGTCAGGGGTCACTGTAATAATTGTTGAATTTAGCTAGGTTATGAAGATAAGTTAGAATTTTAATAAAGGACTCAGAGGCGAGTATTGCAGTCTCTTTTCTTGCTTTCAATAATAGTCGCAAGTGAAATGTCAAAAAAAATACAACAGACATAAACTAAAACATTTTTTCTAACAGTGGTATCTTCTAACCCCCCTTTCCCAGAGGTATAGTCCATAGTTCCTCCAAGTCTATATATAGGACTGCCTTCCCGCGTTTCTCCCTCTTTCTTGCCAACGAACTGGAACCAAACGAAGAACATGAAACAGAATGCGATCCAGTCATCACTTGAATCAAACCGAGACATCCAGATGAAAAGACAGGAACACATGTCACTGAGCTGAAATCAAAGCAGAGGGTGAGATACCGGTGCATGAAGTATAACATGCATACAAACGACCCTGGAGTCCGCCCCGGGAGGGCAGGGTGGGCAATACTCGCCTCTGAGTCCTTTATTAAAATTCTAACTTATCTTCATAACTTAGCTAAATTCAATAATTTTAATACAAGGACTCAGAGGCTCCTATTGCAAGTTCAAAGCTTGTCCATGAGAGCGGACGACCAATGAACGATCGGTTTGAAGTAAAAGGTCCGAAAAGTGGTCTCGCGAGACCAATCTGCGGATCTGAGCAGATCCTCCAAACGACAGCCCGCCCGAAACCAGAAAACGTAACAGGATAGCAACATCCCATGTCTCTGAATACTTAGGGAGCGGAGGACGTGAAAGTCGGATGCCCCTCAGTAAACGACAGACTAAGGGATGTTTACCCACCGGAATCCCTTGGAAACCTATATGATAAGCCGATAAAGCGGACCACGTTAATGGTTCTATAAGCTTTACCACTATCGAAACATTCCGATAGAAAATTAATTATAGTATTCAGAGGGGCTTGAAAGGGATCCAGATCCCGTGTACCACACCAACGTGACCATTGGGCCCAGGCCGAGTCGTAACCGGACAAAGTGCCTGGAGCCCATGCCGCCCGAAGGAGGACAACAGCCCTGACCGAAATGCCTCCGACCGCCCCTGACGTCCCGAAACCAGGGAGGCCAAGAGCGGGCAGGTTCCTTGTGTCAACAACGGGTGAGGACAACCTCGTATGTCCACTATTAAATCCGGGAGATCCAGAAGTAACCGCGGGACAACTGCCAGCAATTCCAAGAACAGGGGAAACCATGGCTGGTTGGGCCATAATGGTGCCACGAGAACCAGCTCTGCCTCCTGAACCCGAACCTGGCGTAACGTCCACAGCACCAAACTGAAACGGGGTAAACGCATACAGACGAGACATTGCCCAATTCTGCAGAAACGCATCCGTGGCGAGAGCCATGGGATCCGGACGCCAACTGTAAAAGTTGGGTAGTTGGCTGGTTAGGCGAGATGCAAACAGGTCGATCTGGAAGGGACCCCAAAGGTCTGCAATGATCCAAAAGATCGACGATTGCAAATGCCAATCTCCTGAGTCCTCCGTGTGCCTCGAGCTCCAATCTGCTAGGAGATTCGAGACACCCGGAATGGAACTGCGCCTGAACTGATAACTCGTGTAGAAAAAACCAATCCCATAGACGGGTCGCCATTGCCGTCAGAAGAGCGGATCTGGGACCCCCTAGAGAATTGATTATAACGGACGGCGGGAAAATTGTCCATGCGGAGAAGCACCGATGAACAAGTTTCCCCTTTGAGGAAACTCTGAATAGCGAATAATCCCGCTAATAGCTCTAGTCCGTTTATATGAATGAGAGCCTCTTGCTCGGACCAGGGGCCACCGGTCATCATATCTCCGCACCTGGCGCCCCAACCCGTCAGACACGCATCTGAATCTATCACCATCGTAGGAGGAGGCGCCACTATAGGTTTGCCGTTGTAGAATCGGAGGTTGGCAATCCACCATCGGAGATCCTGACGTGCCCCTATCGATAGAGTCACTTGATCTGCATAATCGAGCCCCTGCCTTAGGGAATGGGCCATCAGGCGTTGGAGGGCCTGTTAATGCAGAGGAGCAGGGTGAATAGCTAGCCTCGTGGCTACCAGTACCCCGATTATACTGATAAATCTCCAAAACTCAACGGACCTAACTGGAATAATACTGACAGAATAGCTGAACTCTTTAGGATGGACTTGCATTTCTGATTCGGAAGGAACAAGGTCATCGATTCTGGGCAAAGTATAAAACCCAGGAATTCCAGAGAACGCACTGGATGAAGGGATAGATTTTTCCAAATTTATTAGGAAACCAAGACCCTGAAGTAAGAGTATCGTCTGATTGATGTGATTCTTCAGAAGCGACTCTGACTCGGCCATCAACAGGATGTCGTCCAGATATATAATCATCCGCACACCCTGTGACCGAAGACGACTGACAACCGGTTTCAGCAGCTTGGTGAAACAACAAGGCGCTGAAGAGAGGCCGAATGGTAGGGAACGAAAGCGCCAGATTATCGAGTTGCAACGGAAGCAGAGGAACCCCCTGGACTCCTCTGCCATTGGAACTGTCAAATAGGCATCTTTCAGATCTATTTTCGACAACCAGTCTTCTGGTTTGAGCATGTGATGGACTGGCCCAGCACCCTCAGCCAGAGGCAGGGGATCAGGACACTGATATTTAATAAACTATGTGTTTTGTGCCGTTGCACCAACGTTCCTGCATTCCAGCTGGCCGGGGGAGTACCTGTAAATAAAAGTGTTGTTATTGTGTAACGGACGCCGTTTAAATTTGCCGCCAGTTTCTGCCGCCGCGTGTTCGGATCGAGCAGAGCAGGAGATAAAATGGCCGATCCGAACCTTCCGGTTCCGAATCGGCAACGCCCCGATGCGCTTTAGCCAATGATACTTGTGGGGGCGGGAAGGGGGTTTTCCAGATGTGGAGCCCGTGGAGAAAGTATAAATACTGATGTTGTTTAAATAAAAGTGTCTTTGGTTTTGAGTTCATGAAGCTGCGTCTCGTGTCTCTGTTTGCCAACTGTGTCTGACATCCCTCGTGGTTCAGCACCCCGGACGAAACGAAGACATAGCGCGTGCCGTTGCCGCGCGATTGCAGCTACCGCCGACTGAGCCTGTCCAGCTAACTACCGAGAGATCCGAGGAATCCGCACCTGACAACGCGTGAGCGCTTCGACCGCCGCACGATCCGAATACTTCTAGCCGACGGAACCCCTTGCATAGCCACCAGAAGATCCGAAGGGTCAGTACTCTGCCGGGCGCGGGCGCATCGATTACCGCTAGATCCGAACGGAGCGCTGGTCGAAGGGGGATATCTGTAGCCATTGGGAGCCCGAATAGGTCAGTGCGGTGCAACGAAGGGCCATCTCGACCGCAGGGCGATCCGAATACTTCCGCGCGATCGACCGTTGGCCACCTGGAATTACCGGGAGATCCGAAGCGATCAGTGTGGCGTAGCGGATGGGCACATCGACCGCTGGGTGATCCGAATAGCCCGAACGACCGACCATCCGCCGATCCGATTGCCGGGAGATCCGAATCTCCGCGGACGGGACTTGTTCTGACCGATATTGTAGGAACACACGTACCGGTCCGTGGCCAGCTGCTCGGGACGCTGCGGGTCATTCCCCCAGTAGTCGGGCTGGGTACACACTAGGGTCCATTACGCTGTGCCGGTCACCCAGATTGCAACATCAGACCCGGTCGCTCGAGACGCCAAGTGTCACCACCTTGGTAGTCGGGCCGGTGGAACAACACAAAGGGGGAAGGAAGCTTAAGCAGATTGGAGCACACCCGCAGGCGGACAGTAACATCGCGTTCCGTCACACTGGTGGCAGCGGTGGGATTGCTCTCTGCCAGCAATACTATCGTCTTCCCCGAAGAACCCATCATGGCAGTGTATGCCGACTACAAACGAGACACTTTGCGGAACATGCTAGAAAACCGTGGTGGCACTCCGGGTTCCAAGAGCCGAGACACCCTAATAGAGGAGCTACGACGGTTGGACCAAGGTGCGGCGAGCGCAGCGCTACCCGCCGACACCTCACCGGTCATCGTCGCGGCTGGAGCCGACGAAAGTGCCCTTCAGAGGAAGTGACCGAGAACGGGCCGCCTTCTACGGAGCGGCCCCGACGGAAGCAGTGATGCAACACCTGGTTCGAGAAATTTGCCAGGAGGAAGAACGAGAAAGAGAACGCGAGCACGAACTGCGGTTGGCAGAAGTGCGGAGCCAGCGAGATAACAGCCCCCGGGTGGAGCGATCCCCGGGGAGAAAGGTGCCCTTTCAGGCGTTTAAAGACTTCCGCGAGACCGACGAAGAAATAGAGAGTTATCTTCAGGATTTCGAGCGGTTGTGTCAAGTCCACGAAGTTCATCCCACGGACTGGGTAAGAATCCTGGCGTGCAAATTGACCGGGCGGGCCGCAGAGGCCTACCGCACGGTGCCAGATGAGGAAGCTACCAACTATGGGCACGTGAAGCAGGCGCTGTTGAGCCGGTTCGCCGTGACCCCAGAAGCCAGTCGGGCTAAATTTAGAAACTCTCGCCGCCCCAGCGGCGCTACACATGTGGAGTGGGCCCACCGACTACAGCGGGATTTACGTACATGGTTTCTGGGAAGCAAAGCCGAGACTGTAACCGAGATAACGCAACTGCTCCTGCTGGAGCAGTTCTTCGAACATACGCCCACCGCCATCCGGGAGTGGGTGCGGGACAGGAAACCCCACACTGTACAGCAAGCGGCTATTTGGGCCGATGAATATGTTGACACGCGGAAAGTCACGGGGGGGGAGCGGCCCTTACTTCCCAGACCAGTGACCCCGGCCCCGTCACTACCAGTGCCTACGGTCCGACCGCTGGTTGCCCGACCTCCCGGTCGCCCCAATACCATGGCCAACATACGCTGCTATGGATGCAATCAAGACGGACATTATAAACAGAATTGCCCCAACCGACCGGACCTAGCAAGATCATCTCCTAGACCACCACAGTCTACTCAGTGCTACGACGCTGATCCTCCCTGGCCGGAAGCTCCGGAGGAATGGGAGCGACTACACGAGGCGGACCCGGTACAAGCTGCCGCGGCCGATAATCGCCATCACCATCGGCAGGCGGTATGGGTCAATGGGAAGGCGGCGGAAGGACTCCGAGACTCTGGGGCTACAATCACGTTGGTCCGGCCCCACTTAGTACAACAGAACGACCGGTTACGGAATACCGTTGCGGTACGGGTGGCTGGTGGAAAAGTTCTCCGGCTGGAGACGGCCCGGGTCCACCTGGACTGGGGATCCGGGGAGAAAGTAGTCAGAGTGGGGTTACTGAACCAACTACCAGCCGAGGTGCTTCTGGGCAATGACCTGGGTCGACTGGTCTCTGCCTACTCCACGGAAGCGGCCGCACCAGTCACTACCAGATCACAGAGCGCACGTTACAGCAATGGCACTCCGAGAGGGACCCAGGTGAGACGGTTTCCCACACCTCGCCCGATTCCACACCTCGCCCGATTCCCACACCCCGCCCGATTCCCACCCCGCGCCCGACCCCCACGTCCCGCCCGATCCCTACGCCCCTACCGACACCGACGTGTCCCCGACTTCCTGACGTTCCCTGCCCCTGGAGCTCCCCCGAGACACTCCGCTACCAGACTCGGACGGACCCCACATTGCAGGGCTATCGTGACCGGGCTGGCCAGGGACTGGACGGAGACCGCAGCGACCGGATAGAGTGGGAGAATGGGCTGCTATATAGATACACTGAGAGGGAGGGGTCCGGGAAGAATCAGGCCCCCCAGAAACAAATGGTGGTTCCCCAGGGCCCAAGACAAGAGCTCCTGCGCTTAGCACACGATATACCTTTGGCAGGGCATCTGGGGCAGAAAAAGACCCGCCACCGGTTGGCGCGGGCCTTCTTCTGGCCCCGCCTTAGCGAGGACACCCGCGAATTTTGCCGCACATGCCCTGTATGCCAGAAGGCGGGAAAGGCCGGGGATCACCCGAAGGTGCCTCTAAGACCTATGCCCATCATCCAGGAGCCCTTTAGTCGGGTGGCGGTCGACCTTATTGGACCATTACCTCGACCCAGTGCTACCGGGAAGAAGTATATACTTACCATTGTAGATTACGCGACCCGGTACCCTGAGGCCGTGGCTTTGGCCAACATACAGGCGGACACAGTGGCAGATGCTTTGCTGCGGGTGTTTACGAGGGTGGGATTTCCACGAGAGATATTATCGGACCAAGGGACCCAGTTTACTGCTGAGCTCACACAGCAGCTCTGGCGTCTGTGTGGGGTCAAGGCGTTACACAGTGCCCCGTATCACCCGCAGACCAACGGACTGTGTGAGCGATTTAATGGCACCTTGAAACAACTCCTGCGGGCCTTTGCACACGAGAGGAAAGACTGGGAGCAGTACTTGCCCCACTTGCTGTTCGCATACCGGGAGGTTCCGCAGGAATCTACCGGATACTCCCCGTTCGAACTGCTGTACGGACGTCAGGTGAGGGGGCCCCTGGATCTCGTTAGGTCTCAGTGGGAGGGGGAGCAGGGGAACGATGGAGTCCCGGTCGTGAGTTATGTCCTGAAGCTCCGGGAGCGCTTGGCAGAACTGGCGGGGTTGGTCCGGGAAAACGTGGAGGCCGCTCAGACGCAACAGAAGACGTGGTACGACCGGGCTGCTTGCAGCCGCTCGTTCTGTGTAGGACAGCGGGTTCTGGTGTTGAAACCACAGCGGCAGAACAAGCTGCAGGCGGCCTGGCAAGGTCCCTACACGGTGGTAACCCGGCTGGGGGATACCACCTATGTGGTGGCGAGTTGCGCGAACACCAGAATCCAACGGACGTACCACGTCAATATGTTGAAGGCCTTTCACGAACGCCCGGAGACCGTGGAGGCCATATGTGCTCCCGCGGGCGAGGAGACGGAACCGTTTCCCCTGGTAGAGTTACCGGGGGTGACCAAACAACCCTCGGGTGTGGATCAGGTGCAACTGGGGGAGGCGTTGGGGTCTGAAAAGCAGGCCCAAGTACGGCAACTGCTTCGGGGCTATTCCGAGGTCTTTTCGGCTCTGCCGGGTTATACTGACCAAGCCATTCACCCCGTGGACACCCCCGGGCAGCGGCCTCTGCGACAGCCAGCATATCGTCTTCCGGAGGCCGTCCGGGAGACCATGCGGACTGAGATTCGGGAGATGCTGGAACTGGGGGTCATCGAGCCGTCCGCCAGCCCGTGGGCATCGCCCGTGGTTTTGGTACCCAAAAAGGACGGGACCACCCGGTTCTGTGTAGATTACCGACGGGTGAACGATTGCACCACAACTGACGCCTACCCAATGCCCCGGGTAGATGAATTACTGGACCAGATCGCCGGGGGTCATTTTCTGACCACGGTGGATCTGTGCAAGGGGTATTGGCAGATACCCCTTGCCGAGGAGGCGACCCCGAAGTCGGCCTTCATCACCCCGTTCGGCCTGTATCAGTTTAGAGTCATGCCGTTCGGGATGAAGAACGCCCCCGCCACATTCCAACGTTTAATAGATCGCCTCCTCGATGGCCTCCAGAGTTTTGCGTGTGCGTACCTGGACGACATCGCCATTTTCAGTCAGAGCTGGGAGGAACACTTGGTCCACGTGGGGACGGTCCTGGGACGCATCAGGGACGCCAATTTAACCCTCAAACCTGAGAAGTGTAAGGTGGGGATGGCAGAGGTCCAGTACCTGGGTCACCGGGTAGGGTGCGGGGTGCAGCGACCTGAGCCCGCTAAAATCGAAGCTATCTTGGACTGGCCCACCCCCGTGACTAAGACGCAAGTTCTAGCCTTTCTGGGTACAGCGGGTTACTACCGAAAATTCGTGCCCCGGTATAGTGATCTGGCCAAACCCCTGACAGACCTGACTAAGAAGTCCCTACCTCGACAGGTCCTGTGGTCCCCGGATTGTGAGCGGGCTTTTCAACAATTAAAGACCGCATTGACTCAAGCTCCTCTACTGGCAGCTCCCGATTATAACCGGCGTTTTATCATCCACACAGACGCGTCCATGTTCGGACTGGGAGCTGTCCTGAGCCAGGTGGGGGACGACGGGGGAGACCATCCAGTGGCCTTCATTAGCAGAAAACTGTTACCGCGGGAGGTGGGGTATGCTGCGGTGGAGAAGGAGTGTCTGGCTCTGGTCTGGGCCCTACGCAAGTTTCAGCCATATGTATATGGACGATCGTTTACGGTACTCACGGACCATAATCCCCTGGTGTGGCTAAACCGGGTGGCGGGAGAGAATGGCCGGCTGTTGCGTTGGAGCTTGGCGCTTCAACCTATAACTTCACTATTCAGTATCGACCAGGGGCCCAAAATGGCAACGCTGACGGGTTGTCACGACGATCAGATCTGAACTTGGTAGAAGGTGGAGTACCGACTACCCCGGCACGACCCGTAGGAGTCCTACCGGGTGCGTCGGACTGTGGGGCGGGGGAGGAATGTGATGGACTGGCCCAGCACCCTCAGCCAGAGACAGGGGATCAGGACACTGATATTTAATAAACTATGTGTTTTGTGCCGTTGCACCAACGTTCCTGCATTCCAGCTGGCCGGGGGAGTACCTGTAAATAAAAGTGTTGTTATTGTGTAACGGACGCCGTTTAAATTTGCCGCCAGTTTCTGCCGCCGCGTGTTCGGATCGAGCAGAGCAGGAGATAAAATGGCCGATCCGAACCTTCCGGTTCCGAATCGGCAACGCCCCGATGCGCTTTAGCCAATGATACTTGTGGGCGGGAAGGGGGTTTTCCAGATGTGGAGCCCGTGGAGAAAGTATAAATACTGATGTTGTTTAAATAAAAGTGTCTTTGGTTTTGAGTTCATGAAGCTGCGTCTCGTGTCTCTGTTTGCCAACTGTGTCTGACATCCCTCGTGGTTCAGCACCCCGGACGAAACGAAGACATAGCGCGTGCCGTTGCCGCGCGATTGCAGCTACCGCCGACTGAGCCTGTCCAGCTAACTACCGAGAGATCCGAGGAATCCGCACCTGACAACGCGTGAGCGCTTCGACCGCCGCACGATCCGAATACTTCTAGCCGACGGAACCCCTTGCATAGCCACCAGAAGATCCGAAGGGCAGTACTACTGCCGGGCGCGGCGAGTGACCGCATCGATACCGCTAGATCCGAACGGAGCGCTGGTCGAAGGGGGATATCTGTAGCCATTGGGAGCCCGAATAGGTCAGTGCGGTGCAACGAAGGGCCATCTCGACCGCAGGGCGATCCGAATACTTCCGCGCGATCGACCGTTGGCCACCTGGAATTACCGGGAGATCCGAAGCGATCAGTGTGGCGTAGCGGATGGGCACATCGACCGCTGGGTGATCCGAATAGCCCGAACGACCGACCATCCGCCGATCCGATTGCCGGGAGATCCGAATCTCCGCGGACGGGACTTGTTCTGACCGATATTGTAGGAACACACGTACCGGTCCGTGGCCAGCTGCTCGGGACGCTGCGGGTCATTCCCCCAGTAGTCGGGCTGGGTACACACTAGGGTCCATTACGCTGTGCCGGTCACCCAGATTGCAACATCAGACCCGGTCGCTCGAGACGCCAAGTGTCACCACCTTGGTAGTCGGGCCGGTGGAACAACACAAAGGGGGAAGGAAGCTTAAGCAGATTGGAGCACACCGCAGGCGGACAGTAACATCGCGTTCCGTCACAAGACATCTTTCACGATATGTAAAACCCTCCATCTGAAATGATTGTACTTTATATTGTAGATTTTAACTTTTCAAATGAGGACGGCGCCTCCCGCCTCCCTTCTTGGGAACTAGGAAGAGGTTGCCCATGAACTTCATGTACCCTGGAGGAGCCTGTTCTATGGCTTCCTTTATCAATAGATCTGTTATCTCCTCTTCCACCAACGCTGCATCGTCTGCTGAAAATACCAGCGGTGGAGGAAGAGATATGTAAGAAAACCTTGGATCGTGCGTAGTACCCATAAATCCGAAGTGATTTCGCGCCACTGAGGAAGACAAGCAGACAATCGACGACCAACCGGGATTGATGTATGAGGAATAACAAGATCCCGTACCTGGAGCTCTGAAATATCGGAATCCTCGACCTCCACGGTAACTTCTGTATCCCCTGTTACGCCAGGGACGTGCTCTAGTCGGGTAGAATTGAGCCACTCTTGTTTCCGATTGGGAAGCATCATAGGAAACGGAGCCTGCAAACGGGCGGGATAAACCTGCTCGCGTATGGCCGGCAGCGCGACCCCTGACCCGGCCAGCCCTCGCAAAAACTCCGGTGGTAAACACTTTTTGATTGACGTAGTGACTTTCTCCATAGTCGTGAACGCTCCCGAAATTTTGGACATATCTCTTAGAAATCCTTTTCTGAATAAGGAACCTTGGGTCTTGGCCCCAATTCATTGTCTGCCACCCCAGCGAGTTGTGTATCCATCTTTAATAAAATACATTTCCTCCGCTCGGAGGCTAAAGCTGTGTTTCCTAAAAAGCTAAGGGCCCTTTGAGCCCAGTTAGAAACGTCGTAGGGATCTAAAGTTGCGTCAGCTAGCTTAGTTAAGTTATTAGATGTAGCAGAACAAGCTAACGGACCCGTAGTGTCCAATAATTAAGCTTGGCATGTCCTAAAAGCCAAGTCGATACCCCGTTTTTGGGACCATCCCTTGTTTTCTACAAATTTAATAAATTTGGGATCAACTTCGGGCGTCATGCATGTTTTCCCCACCGTAGAGGGTCGGGGGCACTCAGACTTCATTTTATTTCTAGTGGCTTTATCTGGAGCTGTGCGCACTCTAGCGTCTACCCACGCTTCCACGTGAGGAATAGGCGTCCACTCGGACGATCTAGGGATGGGATAAACCCTCAGGCGAAAACATAGGATTACCTAATGGATCGGAAATAGTACCTGAAGGGTCTGATTTGGGAATTGCAACAGTTTCATTAAAGTCCTCATCTGAGGCATATACGTCAATAGCCTCATCTCTCTGATCCTCCTCATCTGATGGAATATTATGAGCACTGGAAAAGCTTGGACGAGCAACGGCTCTAGAGGGGTCAGAGGACTTAGCCCTTTTAGGGGGTTCACTCTCAATATGAAGCGTCTTTTTGGTGCGCTTTTTAGAAGCTTGTGCCTCCGGCATGACAGTCCCGGGCAGTGTTGCGGGGATGCCAGCCCCTCCAGCCCTGCACTTTTTAGAATCAGTGGGCTGTTTCCCCATGGCGGTGACCAAGGGAGGATCGACGGGCGTCACAGTAGTGAGGGATGTGCCCGAATCATCACCCGGTTTATCCGAGACGGAGCTACGTTTAGCTAAAGCATCTTTTATAGATTTGGCAAAGGAATCGGATAAGGCAGAAAGCGCTTTAATTACAGCAGATTCAATCAATATTTGTATCTGAGGTTTAAGGGATGTGGGGGCAGCCAGGGAATCAGGGCCAGTAATAACAGAAGCTGGAGGGGTAGTGTCCGCCTTTTTATACATATCTGCCATGTGAATGGAGCAATCGTCCGATTGGGAATCTCTTGCTGGCGAGGAGCTCTTTGAATCCGCACACTGTTGGCTCTGGCCGCGCGGCATGTCTATGGCAGTGTGAGAGCTCGTGAGATGGCGGGTGAAAGCGCGCGGAGGTCTCGCGCATGCCCCCCGCCCTCCGAAATGTCCGCAGCCGCTCTAAGCCGCACTGAGTGAAAAAATCACCTCACGCTTTAAAGGACATGCAACTTAAGAGGGATTGGCGGCCCGCCCATCACCGCGAGCCAACAGCCAAACCTCCGCACACCACTCCGAACGCCGTGGTTAAAGCCAGGCGAACGGAAATGAACAAACGCTGATTTACAATAAATAAAGCAATTTAACTCTCAGAGTAATAAATTGAATACTTATCTTTCCTAGTCGCAAGAAAAGAGGGAGAAAAGGCGGGAAGGCAGTCCTATATATAGACTTGGAGGAACTATGGACTATACCTCTGGGAAAGGGGGGTTAGAAGATACCACTGTTAGGAAAAATGTTTTACTTTATGTCTGTTGTATTTTTTTCGACATTTCACTTGCGACTATTGCTAAAAGCAAGAAAAGAGACGGCAATACTCGCCTCTGAGTCCTTGTATTAAAATTACAGAAATTGATTGACGGGGAATGAAAATCAGGAGAAATCCCAAATGCATTTTGTTTCTTTGGTGCAAACGAGACAATCCCAGTGGCGCGGCAAATTACCACGAGCAAACAAGGCACCGGCTGGAACAAGACATGGTGCAATATCTCAAAATTAGCAGTCGGGCGCAGGGACGGGATGCCTCGATCTTTGTGTTTGTGGAATGTACACCTGGAGAGGCAGCGCCTCTTTCCTCGTTATCCTGCACTGAGCGCCCCCTGCAGGTGGTTTTGTTAGAAGCAGAGCTGCAGCGCCTCTTTCCTCGTTATCCTGCTCTGAGCGCCCCCTGCAGGTGGTTTTGTTAGAAGCAGAGCTGCAGCGCCTCTTTCCTCGTTATCCTGCACTGAGCGCCCCCTGCAGGTGGTTTTGTTAGAAGCAGAGCTGCAGCGCCTCTTTCCTCGTTATCCTGCACTGAGCGCCCCCTGCAGGTGGTTTTGTTAGAAGCAGAGCTGCGGCGCCTCTTTCCTCATTATCCTGCACTGAGCGCCCCCTGCAGGTGGTTTTGTTAGAAGCAGAGCTGCAGCGCCTCTTTCCTCGTTATCCTTCACTGAGCGCCCCCTGCAGGTGGTTTTGTTAGAAGCAGAGCTGCAGCGCCTCTTTCCTCGTTATCCTTCACTGAGCGCCCCCTGCAGGTGGTTTTGTTAGAAGCAGAGCTGCAGCGCCTCTTTCCTCGTTATCCTGCACTAAGCGCCCCCTGCAGGTGGTTTTGTTAGAAGCAGAGCTGCAGCGCCTCTTTCCTCGTTATCCTGCACTGAGCGCCCCCTGCAGGAGGTTTTGTTAGAAGCAGAGCTGAAGCGCCTCTTTCCTCGTTATCCTGCACTGAGCGCCCCCTGCAGGTGGTTTTGTTAGAAGCAGAGCTGCAGCACCTCTTACCTCGGCCCTGTGGAATTACTGAAGAAGCTTCAATCGATGCGGTAATTTTCGTGTCCGTCACGTTTTGCCTCCCTCTACCCGTGGATATATAAGCAATTCTACAGGTGAAGGATTTCTCATTAAATGGGAGATTACTCGTCACTGGAAAAACACAAAGAGAAGCTAAAGACCTAATAAAATTACATTTATTTATAAAGTGCCAACATATTCTGTAGCGCGGTACAATAAAAACACAAGCAGAAGCTAAAGACCAAATAAAATGACAATTGTTTATAAAGCACCAAAATATTCTGCAGCGCAGTACAATACAAATAAAGATTTTCTTTAACTTGATTTTTTTTTAAATTATAATACTTTTTGTAAAAATTTTACACTTTGTTTGTAGCTTTTTTTTTATCCTCTTAATTTCTGGATAAAACTCTTGCCATCAGGCTGGTTAAAGGAACATCTGGATTTACTTATTATTATTTTTAATATCATGTTTTAAATCTAAAAAGTAGAATTAACAGAAACAGATAAATCAACAGACAGAAAGACCGATGTAAAAAGAGCGATATAAACAGTTAGCCAAAATAATACATAGACAGAGAGACTGACAGACAGAGACAGACAGAGGGAATTCATTCACATTCTGTGTATGTGTCTGCTTCCTGATCATTGCTTTGTTCTGTTTAATCTGTGCACTTTATTAAAAGGAATATATTGGATTAAATGGTTGATATTTTTTATGGGTTCATCTTTGCAATGTTCCTCTCCTGTAACAACTGATGTCACAATGTCCCTCTCCTGCACAGATGATGTCACAATGTCCCTCCCCTGCACAGATGATGTCACAAAGATTCTATCCTGTACATGTTTATGTCTCAAAGTTCTTCTCCTGTACAGCTGATGTCCCTTTGTGATGTCAGCAGATTGTGACATCACACACACACGCAGTATAAAGTGCACGGTTCAGCTCCTCTGGGCCATATCGCTTTTGAGCAGCAGTTGGTAGAAGACTTGCAGCAGTTTTTGAAGCAGTTTTTACAAATCAGATAAAGATGGGGAACACCTCGAGTGTTCTCTGTTGTGCCCCGTGTCGACGTTCTAGGAGAGTTGTAAGTAAATCTTCAGTTTTGTCTTCATTCTACATAAACTGAGCTCGGTCATATAAACCCAAACTATGTAGAAATAACAGGGTACAATCACCCCCCCTTCCCCAGGAGAGATTTTACGAGGCAATCCCTGGAGTAAACTTTACCCAGATTTGATTTAATTGAACAAATGGAAATAAATGGAAAGCTGCACCATAGCACACGGCTCCTGCACAGACATTACAAAAACAGCAGCTTTTACACAAAGAAAAGGGAAATCTTCATAAAACACATCATTTTCTTTGGATTTAAACCTAAGCCTTTCCAGTAAAAATCATGTGATTTCTGTGATCTAACCATTAGAAGTAAATCGCATGAAACGTCAGAATACAGAGACGAGGTGGCCATAGCAGCCTCATAGAACCAGATTAATGATAGATATATTTTACTTCTGACAAGGTGTGAGTGATGTCTGTTAGTTCTAGCATTTTAGTGATAGGTCGGCATAATAAACCCAAACATACATAATACATACATAATAAAACCAAACATCCAGTAATCTAGGAGTGATAGTTCTGTAGTGAGTGCAATAGGAGGTGTAATAGAATAAATATTGTAGATGTATAGGAAGGGAGGGAGTTTCTCAGGAGCAAAAATATCCTTAAAACTAAAAGCTGATGTAATATTGTAGATGTATAGGAAGGGAGAGGAAAATTATAGAATAGCTGTAAGACAGACACGGTGAATTCATGAACAATCTGGTGAGGAGACCTCCATGTTTTTAGTTTAACAATAACTTTAGAATAAAGTAACATTTTTGTGCATTTTTGGATATTTTCTAGTAAAAAATTATATGTAGTAATGTTTGATGAGAAATTATACATTGTTACATTAATTGGGGACCGTTTACTTATGTGTTGTTAAGGAAGTCATGATGTTGATACGTTGCTATGGCAACACTAAGTGCTTGTTGATGTGTTAGGGAAGCCATGTTGTGGCTATATTGCTATGGCAACACCAAGGACTTGTTGATGTGTTAGGGAAGCCATGTTGTTGATATGTTGCTATGGCAACACTCAAGGGCCTGCTGATGTGTTTAAGGAGATCATTTGGTGCATTGCTGATTGAACTATGCTTGTAGGGTGTGTATTGCTCTATGAAAAATGTAAAAAAATTGTTTGGGATTTTGGATTAATATACAGTTGTTAGGGATGCACTGGTACAACTTTTTTAAGACAGAGTACCGATACTGTTATTTAATGTCATGTGACCACTTTTCAATAAGAACAGAGCTCATATAAAATGCCCCAGCTCATACGTATATATATATATTGCCCCAGCTCTCACACATATATATTGCCCTAGCTCTCACATATATACTGCCCCCAGCTCATTAATATTGCCCCCCGCTCATAAATATATTGGTCCCAGCTCACACATATATTGCCCCCAGCTCACACATATATATATCCCCAGCTCACACATGTATTGCCCCCAGCTCACACATGTATATATACACACACATATATATATTTATATATATAGCAACCAAAGGATATGGAGCACTCTTGGACTTTGTGTAAAATACAATGATATACCTTGATAAAGGCTCTGAGGAGCCGAAACGTTGGTTTTCTTTTTTTTTTTTATTTTGGAAAAAGTCAGCTTAACAATCATGCTAGAAAGGGCCACGCAGGGCCAAGAATTATCTTCATAAAGAACACATCAGTGTAAAGCATATAAAGAAGTCTTCTATTGACATACATAAAACAGCAATAAACATCCCCTAATAGGGGGGTCTCATCTGCGCATAAGCGAGTCTGCAAACATAACGCTTGTAAGAGAAATAAAAAAAAAACGAATGAGGGGGAGATAACATAAAAATAAAGTGTAACTCAGGGGAAGGGGGAACTGCGTTAAGACTGCTCGAAAATAAAAATAAAACCAGAAAGCCTCATCTATGTCCCCATCCGGGGAACGTCATCAGGAAAAACGAGAGAAAATAAAGCTTTAAGCGTCTCTGAATTAAATGGGGGGGGGGGTGGGAGAGAACAACTCAGAAAAAGTGTCTAATAGAAATGTCCTCAATAAGGGTCTCAGAAAAACATCCAGAACATAAGCGGGGGGTCATCAGTCAGTATAGAGATCAAACGGGGGAGTCCGCAGGTATACTCTTCCGAATAAGATTGTCACGGACCGCGTTGGTATCGCGGTCCGTGCTAGGTCTAGGGGGCGCCTGGCAGCGGCTTCCTCGCTGCTCGCTGGCCAGGCGCCGAGTGATAACGCAGCCGGCTGCGCTCACGTGGGACGCCAGGGGGCGGGGACTGGCGTGGTGACGCGGACTCGCCGAGTTTAAATCCCAGCTTCACAATTCACCGGCGCCCTGACGTGGTAGTTACTTCCCGCAGAGCTCTTGTATATTTTTGCTAAAACTGACTATTCTGTGTATGACCCTTGGCATTGGCAAACTGACTATTCTGTGTATGACCCTTGGCATTGGCAAACTAACGATTCTGTGTATGACCCTTGGCATTGGCAAACTGACTATTCTGTGTATGACCCCTGGCATTGGCAAACGAACCACTCTGTGTATGATCCTTGGCATTGGCGAACGAACCATTCTGTGCATAACCCCTGGTATTGGCATTAACTCTTCTAATTCTGGTATTGAAGTCAGTCTGTGTGGCACCCTAAGCACGCATCAGACTACCCCTTGTATTGTTAGGGTCTTGGGAAGAGCTAATTATTCTAAGGTCTTGTGTATCATTCTGTATCTGTCTAGTCGTGCCGACCAATCTAAGGATCGGAAGGGTAGAAAGTGTCCTGCGTATAGGGACCACTGGTCAGATAAGCAGAGGGATCCGTGACGTCTCTCTTGTATGTGCTCTGTACTGCCATTCTAGTAATCTGCCTAGTAGAGCCGACCACTCTAGGATCGGAAGGTTAGAGAGTGACCTGCGTATAGGGACCACCACTCTAGTATCAGGGGGATCCGTGACATTACGTCAGGGCCAATGGATCCCGCAGACCTCTCTAATCAGTTGACACGTATTGCAGCCAGACAAGAAGAGCAGGACCATAGGATGGACCAGATTGCTCTTGCCCTGCAAACCCTGTTAAACCGATCCAGTTCTGGAGCTGCAAGCCCTCCAGACCCAGTAGTGCCTAGGATCAGTCCGGCCTCTCCCGAGGGATGTAGGCTCAGTATGAAAGCACCCGTACGCTATGATGGTACACCAAACTTATGCCGAGGCTTTCTGACCCAACTGGAGATTTTGTTCGAGAACAACCCAGGATCATGTATGTCAGATAAAGCTAAGGTGGGCTACCTAATTAATCATTTAACGGAGAAAGCTTTATTGTGGGCTACTCCCTTGTGGGAGAACAAGAAACCCATCATATACGATTATGAGGGTTTTACCTCAGAGCTTAAACGCACCTTTGACCCCTCTAGAAGGGCTACTAATGCGGGGAGATCATTATTTCACATTAAACAAGGTAATAGGAGGGTCTCTGACTACGCCATAGAATTTAAAACCTTGACTTCAGAGGTTCTCTGGCCGAACGATGTCCTAACCCTGGCCTTTACTGAGGGTCTGAACGACGCGTTCATGTTCGAGTTGGCTCCTCTAAAATTGCCAGAGACTCTTGATCACTTGATCGACTTCTGTATAGCCATGGATGATCAAATTAGGGAAAGGAGACATCCCAGGGATAGACCTAGAAGGCTCTTGCCTTCTTTACCCTTATCGTCCAGAACTACCGTTGTTTCCGGTAACCAGGAAAACGTTAAAACAGAACTACCTGTTGTTGAGCCTATGCAGATAGGAAAGACTGGTATATCGGAGGCAGAGAGGGCTCACAGAAGGGAGAAGGGACTCTGCTTCTATTGCGCCGGGGCAGACCATTTCCGCCTTCAATGTCCTCAGAGACCTAGGGGGAGCAGGGGTGAGAGTGGTAGATCAAGCCAAAGACCAGCCAATACCCAGGTTATAGGGTCTCTTTATGCCTCTTTCGTAAATAACGAAAAAAAAAAGTCCAGGATCCTGGTACCAATTACATTGACCTGGGACAAGGTTCACATTAAGACTGAGGCCTTCTTGGATTCTGGGGCCTCAGGCAATTTTATGGATAAACAGTTTGCTGCTAAATGTCTCATACCTCTGGTTCTCAAGGACAGACCTCTTATGGTGGAGGCTATAGATGGAAACCCTCTATCCTGCCCACATATCACCCACGACACCGTTTCTGTATGCATGAAAACAGGAGTATTGCACCATGAAAACATATGTTTTCAAATCATTGAGTCCCCTTCTTGTCCTGTCGTGCTTGGGTTTCCGTGGTTGGTAGAACACAACCCGGTTATTGATTGGGTCCAAAGAGACATACAAAACTGGAGTCCTCATTGTCAATCGCACTGTCTGGGGAGGGTCAACGTAATCGCTAGCCTCAACGTTGCCACAGCCCCTCCTTTATCTACAGAGGTTCCTGAACAATATTTGGGATTTAAAGAGGTCTTCTCTAAGTCCAGGACTGAGGTCCTACCGCCGCACCGCCCGTACGACTGTGCTATAAATTTACTCCCTGGTACTATGCCTCCTAGGGGACATGTATACCCCTTGTCCCAAAAAGAAAATGACGTTATGGAGGAGTACATAAGGGAGAACCTGGAGCGAGGTTTCATCAGACGGTCCTCTTCTCCAGCAGGGGCAGGTTTCTTTTTTGTATCGAAAAAAGAGGGAGACCTGCGGCCTTGTATAGATTATAGAGGTTTGAACAGGATAACCATAAGGAATGCCTATCCCATACCATTAATCACAGAACTGTTCGATCGCCTAAAAGGGGCTAATATTTATACCAAACTTGATTTACGCGGGGCTTACAACCTCGTAAGGGTTAAGGAGGGACATGAATGGAAGACAGCTTTTAATACTAGAAGTGGGCATTATGAGTACCTGGTGATGCCTTTCGGCTTATGTAATGCCCCGGCTGTTTTTCAAGACCTCATAAACGATACCTTACGAGAATTCCTGCAAGTATTTGTCATAGTATATCTGGATGACATCCTGATATACTCGCCTGATATCGTAACCCATCATGTCCACGTGAAAAAAGTACTAAAAAAATTGTTGGAGGCCGGATTGTATTGTAAATTAGAGAAATGTTTATTTGACATAAGGACAGTACATTTCCTTGGCTACATAATAACACCTGAGGGGTTCCAGATGGATCCTAAGAAACTTACAGCAATCCTAGACTGGCCTCTACCCCAAGGACTTAAAGCCATCCAAAGGTTTCTAGGATTCACTAACTATTATAGGAGGTTCATTAAAGATTTTTCGGTTTTGGTATCCCCCCTCACGGCCATGACAAAGAAAGGGGTGGGTAATCAGAAATGGACACCCCAAGCCAGTCAAGCCTTTGAAGCACTCAAACAAGCGTTTACTACGGCCCCGGTACTCAGACATCCAGACCCGGCTCTGCCTTTCCAAGTAGAAGTTGACGCCTCCGAAATAGGTCTCGGTGCAGTCTTGTCCCAGAGGGAAGCACCAGACAAACCCTTGCATCCATGCGGCTTCTATTCCCGAAAACTCTCCCCGGCAGAGAGGAACTATGACATAGGAAACAGAGAATTGTTAGCAGTCATATCAGCCTTGGCAGAATGGAGATACCTACTGGAAGGGTCTAGTGACCCCATCCTTATCATAACCGATCATAAAAATCTCACATACATTGGAGATGCTAAACGGTTAAATTCCCGACAAGCGAGATGGTCGTTGTTTCTTTCAAGCTTTAATTACGTACTGACCTATAGACCTGGGTCCAGAAACGTTAAAGCAGATGCTTTATCTAGACAGCATGAGTCCTACGAATTTAACATCCAAGATCAGCATCCCATTGTACCCCAAGAAAGGATTATAGCCTCTACCACGATTAATGTCTCGTCTCCTTTGTTGAAAAGGTTGCAAACCGTGCAGGGCACGGCTCCTGAAGGGAAACCACCCGCGAAACTCTTTGTACCTGAATGTGAAAGAGAAGAAATATTAAACCTTTATCATGATAATAAAACGTCTGGGCATATGGGAATCACCAAAACGGTGTCCAGCATCAATAAAATCTTTTGGTGGCCCACGTTGCGCCGAGATGTTAGGGATTACATAGCCGTGTGCGAGGTTTGCACAAGACATAAAAATCCCAAAACAGCACCCATTGGTTTGCTCCAACCTCTGCCAATCCCAGAACGACCATGGTCGCACTTAGCTATGGACTTCATAGTGGAGTTACCCGATTCTAGAGGGAACACAGTTATACTTACGATCATCGATCGGTTCTCCAAGATGGGTCACTATGTTCCTCTTCGTAAACTACCGTCGGCAGCCGAGCTGGTGCCCATATTTATTAACCACGTGGTCCGCATACATGGTATTCCTCTTGGGATTGTCTCCGATAGGGGCACCCAATTTGTCTCCAGATTTTGGAAAGGGTTTTGTAAGAATGTGGGGATAGACTTGTCTTTCTCTTCGGCCTATCACCCCCAGACCAACGGAGCAGCAGAACGTGCTGAAAAGTATCTCAGGTGCTTTATCTCAGATCAGCAAGATAACTGGTCAGACCTGCTACCATGGGCTGAGTATGCTTTGAACAGCGCGGTGAGCGAATCCACAGGACATTCCCCTTTCTTCACCGTTTATGGTTTCGATCCTCCTGTGTTACCGACTACGTTTCCGGATTCCACGATACCTGCCTTGGACGAACATTTGGCGTCCTTGAAGGACACTTGGGGGAGAGTCAAGGAGGCACTCAAGAAAAGTAGTGCCATCCAGAAAATCAAGGCTGACAGACACAGGAGGCAGGCACCTGTGTATCAGGTTGGGGACAGGGTATGGCTTTCCTCGCGGAATATCAAGCTCCTAGTACCTTCCATGAAATTGGCACCTAGATTCATAGGTCCCTATAAGGTTTTGCGACGACTCAACCCCGTCTCCTATGCTTTGGCATTGCCTCCCCATATCCGGATACACAACGTGTTCCACGTGAGCCTCCTAAAACCTCTCTTGTGTAATCGGTACACCAGGGTCCGTGTCCCACCTCCTCCTATCCCAGTGGAGGGTGAGGAGGAGTTTGAAGTCCGGGCCATTTTGGATGCCAGGGTATCAAGGGGCACTTTGCAGTATCTAGTCGACTGGGTGGGCTACGGGCCGGAGGATCGTTCTTGGCTCCCGGCTGCTGAGGTCCATGCGCCTCGGTTGGTGAAGGCCTTCTACGTGGCCCATCCTCGTGCTCCTGGGGGTCGTCCAGTGGCCGCCCGTGGAGGGGGGGTTCTGTCACGGACCGCGTTGGTATCGCGGTCCGCGCTAGGTCTAGGGGGCGCCTGGCAGCGGCTTCCTCGCTGCTCGCTGGCCAGGCGCCGAGTGAGCGGACTCGCCGAGTTTAAACCCCAGCTTCACAATTCACCGGCGCCCTGACGTGGTAGTTACTTCCCGCAGAGCTCTTGTATATTTTTGCTAAAACTGACTATTCTGTGTATGACCCTTGGCATTGGCAAACTGACTATTCTGTGTATGACCCTTGGCATTGGCAAACTGACTATTCTGTGTATGACCCCTGGCATTGGCAAACGAACCACTCTGTGTATGATCCTTGGCATTGGCGAACGAACCATTCTGTGCATAACCCCTGGTATTGGCATTAACTCTTCTAATTCTGGTATTGAGGTCAGTCTGTGTGGCACCCTAAGCACGCATCAGACTACCCCTTGTATTGTTAGGGTCTTGGGAAGAGCTAATTATTCTAAGGTCTTGTGTATCATTCTGTATCTGTCTAGTCGTGCCGACCAATCTAAGGATCGGAAGGGTAGAAAGTGTCCTGCGTATAGGGACCACTGGTCAGATAAGCAGAGGGATCCGTGACGTCTCTCTTGTATGTGCTCTGTACTGCCATTCTAGTAATCTGCCTAGTAGAGCCGACCACTCTAGGATCGGAAGGTTAGAGAGTGACCTGCGTATAGGGACCACCACTCTAGTATCAGGGGGATCCGTGACAAAGATAGGTCAAAAACATCCCCGATTGGGGGGTCTCATCGAAAAAAAAAAAAAAAAAAAGGGTCAACAGTCCAGCAAAAACGATGTCTCAGAACGTTGGTTTTCTTTTAATGATTCTTTATTACATTTTTGTATTTTATACAAAGTCCCAGAGTGCTCCATATCCTTTGGTTGCTATATCTGATTTTGCATGGACGGCACCTGGGCAATTTTTGCTTCTTATATGCTGGAGACTAAGTTCTGTTCCCTAACCGGATACATATATATATAATATATATTGCCCCAGCTCACATATATATATTGCCCCCACCTCACACATATATTGCCCCAGCTCACACATATATTGCCCCCAGCTCACACACATATTGCCCCAGCTCACATATAGATTGACCCCAGCTCACATATAGATTGACCCCAGCTCACATATAGATTGACCCCAGCTCACATATAGATTGACCCCAGCGGTGTCTCCCGCTCTACCAGGCTCCTCTGATCGCTTTTCCTCCTTTGAGCGTCCGCCAGTAAAGTTTGCAGCCCGGCTGCTCGTTGGGAACCGCGCACAAGCCGCGGTCTTGTGAGATCTCAAGAGTTCACGTGACCTCATGAACATCTCTTTCTCGCGGGTGGTGGATCCCAGGCGGGCCGCCTGGCTAATACCCTTTGCCAGCAGGCGCTCGGAGGGGCCTGGCAGAGTGCCATTCAAACACTGCCCCACAGATGCCGGCCAGCAAGCCAGCCCAACGCTGGCTTCCGGTATCGGTGGCATCTGCACGAGAACCAAGTACTCGTGCTGATCCCGGTATCGGCATTGATACCGATTTATCGGTGCATCCCTAACAGTTGTGTTATTTTAATGTTAATTAAATAAAGTTGTGTTTTTTTATTCTTTGGCGCATTGTACCTATTGATGATTGCATGGTAGTACAGGATATTGAGGGGCTAACTATATGACTATATATTATTTTGTCAATTTTAAGTTACTGAATATCACTAAGCCTGTATATATATTGAGGATCCTGATCTTTGGCTGATTCTATGTAACGGAATAAGGAACATTTTTGGGGAAAAGTAATAATATATGTATGCAGATTACAAACCATCTCCCCTATACAGCTCTGTGTGATCATTCTTACAGCTCACTATTTAGTAGATAAGCCCTGAAACATTTCATTTTGTTTCTTGTTCTCCGTTTTGGTTGGAGTATTTGATTCATGCTTTTAACATTTCTATGGTTTTCTGATTGTCTTCTTTGCTTCCTCTTTAGCATCCCTTACGTCCAGTACGCCGTGAATTCCTGCGTGGACCATCGCAGCCTTCAGGTACAGTATTACCTTTACAGCTTTACATTTTCATTTAATTCATTATATAGAGTTATTTTCCGTCAATATGCTGGCAGAAAGCACCGCTAACCCTGCTTTATTAATGAATAAAAATCACTAGGTAATTGCCGGTAAATATGGTGCAGTTTGCAACAATTAGGCAGTCTTCAGCAGCAGCAAAATTGTTTTATAGAGAAGTAATGGTTAATCTATTCACAGATGAACATATCACAGAATCCACAGCAATAAATGGTGTACGGCTTGAAGGAGAAAAGTTACCAGGAAAGGCTTAATGATCTTAACATGTACAGCTTGGAAAAAAGACGAGACAGAGGAGATATGATAGAAACATTTAAATACGTAAAGGGAATCCACAAGGTAGAGGAAGGGAGTATATTTAAAAGGAAACAAAATAGCAAAACAAGAGGACATAGTCTTAGATTAGAGGGGCAAAGGTTTAAAAGTAACATCAGGAAGCATTATTTTACTGAGCGGGTGGTGGATACATGGAACAGCCTTCCAGTAGAAGTGGTAGAGGCCAAAACAGTAATTGAATTTAAGCAGGCATGGGATAGGCATAAGGCTATCCTAAACAAAAGATAAATCCAGGTCAAGTATCCATGTAATTGGGCGACTAGATGGGCCGAAAGGTTCTTATCTGCAGACATTTTTCTATGTTTCTATGTTTCTAAAACTCATGCTCAAACACACTACACATTACTGTGAGTTTTATTGTTGTGGAGCTCTGTGATACACTCATACACACCACACATTACTGTGAGTTTTATTGTTGTGGAGCTCTGTGAAACACTCATGCACACTGCACATTACTGTATCACAGAGTTCCAGAGCAATAAAAATCATAGCAATGTGCAGTGTGAATTAGTAGTCTCTCATTTCTGGTTAGGCTGGCGTCAGACGAGCGCACAATGTGCACCCCCGCACTTATGTGCCTTCTGGCATCTGTCTCAGCATTCAGACGCCTCGACGGGGCCAGCCACACGCTGTTGCACGCACAGGAATTTTGCGCGCAACAGCGGCCATGCTGCAGCCGTGCATCAACCCTCTCCATCAAAGTGCTAGGACGCGCAATTACGGGGCTGCAAAACACGGTTCTCCATAGGAGGATCGAGCTTTGCAGCGCTGAGCGCATTAACTGCGCTCAGCAAGGTGGCCAGACAGTGCGTCGAGTGGAAGGAACGTTCACTCTCACACTAGTCTGACGCCAGCCTTACTCTCGCTCTCTCACCCGTCACATCTCTATGATCACTGTGTGACCTCTCTCTGCGACCTCTTTCATCCCTCTTACTGTGAGACCTCTCTGTGACCCCCTTTCATTTCTGTGACCCCCTTCTTTTTAATTTTTCCTTTTCTCAGTGACCCTTTCCTTTTCTGTGACACCTTCTATTTTTTATTTCTCTGTATGACCCCCTTTTTCATTTCTGTGACCCCCTTCCATTTTCTGTGTGACCCCCTTCCATTTTCTGTGTGACCCCTTTCTTTTTCATTTCTGTGTGACCCCTTTCTTTTTCATTTCTCTGTGTGACCCCCTTTCTTTTATATTTCTCTGTGTGAACCCCTTTCTTTTTCATTTCTGTGACCCCCTTCCATTTTCTCTCTGACCCCCTTTCCTTTTCTCGGTGACCCCCTTTCCTTTTCTCTGTGACCCCCTTTTATTTTCTCTCTGTGACCCCCTATCTTTTTCATTTATCTCTGTGTGTGACCCCCTTTCCTTTTCTGTGTGACCCCCTTTCCTTTTCTGTGTGACCCCCTTTCCTTTTCTGTGTGACCCCCTTTCCTTTTCTGTGTGACCTTCTTTTTCATTTCTTTCCTTTTCTGTGACCCCCTTTTCATTTCTCTGTGACCCTTTTTCATTTCTCTCTGTGACCCCTTCTTTTTTATTTCTTTCCTTTTCTGTGACATTCTCTTTTTCATTTTCCTGTGTGTGACCCACTTTCTCTTTTATCCGTCTCCACTGTGTGCTGCCCCCCCCCCCCGCATGCTACCCCCTCCTCCTCCCTGCAAAGTGAGATCAGAGGAGAGCTGCGGGGGGGGGGCTCAGTAAATTAAAAGAAACGCTGCTCACCCCAAGAGAATGATAGGGGAATCTCGCCTTTCCCCCTGGCTGCTGGTCGGCTTGTGTTTCCTCACTGCCCTTCCACGCGGCTGGAAACAGGAAGACTTGCAGGAGGATGGGGAGGAGCAGCCAGTGTGTCTCCCACAGCAGCTGATCAGCGCCACCTACTGGCTGCTCCTCACAATAATCCTTTTACATAATCCACACCTTTCCATCGGCTGCAGTCTGCGTGTGTGTCAGGCCTGCCAGCCGCGCGGTGATTGTGTGTGTGTCCTGTCGGCCAGCAGCTTATTCTTGAGGCAGCTGTGGGCCTATTTAATGGAAGGGGCCTGGAGCTGCCGCTCCATCCGCCCCTACATTAATCCGGCCCTGCCCAAGACTTTTCCCCGTTACAATGTATCATCACCCTGATACACGTTATACTTGATGAAGGGAAATTGATGGAGAGGATATACAATTTTCAATTAATCTTTATATATTGGTTTTTATTTTTCAGAACATCCTAAGGCCGATGTCACCTCAGCGGGTAGTGATGGGTCAGCAAGTAACATCGCAGACCCCGCCACCCAGCTGAGCTTCAGTCAGATAAGAGAAAATGTCCTGCGTGAAATAAACCGAGAGCTCAAAATTAAAGACGGAGCTGAAAGGCTCCGAAAAGTCACCAAAACCGCAAAGCATTTGCAGGATGTGGACGACTTCTTGCGCAAGTCAACCACAAGACTGGAGGAGCTCAACAACTGGCTCCAAAACGTCAACGCCTGCATTGCTGACCGTGAGGAGCTGCATCTCCCAGGGATGTGTGAAGGCCTGAATGAGGAGAACGATGACCATCCTGGAGTTGTAGCAGAAGAGCTCAAAGTACTTCACGTGGACAACGTTGTCACTTCAGCGGAAGAGGTTTCTGAGCTGGAAGAGGTCAACTTTGACGATGTTATTCTTCCACTGTTTGAAATAGACGAACAGGAAACGTCCGACATGGAAGATGTCGTTCTACCGGTGGAAGAAATAACAGAGTCTGAAGTGGCCAACGTGGACATGATCCTTCTACCATTTGAAGATCTGATAATGCCTGCCATGGAAAATGTCATCCTTCCAGCAGGTGAAGTTAGACCACAGATGGAAGAGGTCCACGTGGACAACGTCGTCACTTCAGCAGAAGAAATTTCTGAGCTGGAAGAGGTCAACTTTGACAATGTTATTCTTCCACTGTTTGAAATAGACGAACAGGAAACGTCCGACATGGAAGATGTCGTTCTACCGGTGGAAGAAATAACAGAGTCTGAAGTGGACAACGTGGACATGATCCTTCTACCATTTGAAGATCTGATAATGCCTGCCATGGAAAATGTCATCCTTCCAGCAGGTGAAGTTAGACCACAGATGGAAGAGGTCCACGTGGACAACGTTGTCACTTCAGCAGAAGAAGTTTCTGAGCTAGAAGAGGTCAACTTTGATGATGTTATTCTTCCACGGTTTGAAATAGACGAACAGGAAACGTCCGACATGGAAGATGTCGTTCTACCGGTGGAAGAAATAACAGAGTCTGAAGTGGCCAACGTGGACATGATCCTTCTACCATTTGAAGATCTGATAATGCCTGCCATGGAAAATGTCATCCTTCCAGCAGGTGAAGTTAGACCACAGATGGAAGAGGTCCACGTGGACAACGTTGTCACTTCAGCAGAAGAAGTTTCTGAGCTAGAAGAGGTCAACTTTGATGATGTTATTCTTCCACGGTTTGAAATAGACGAACAGGAAACGTCCGACATGGAAGATGTCGTTCTACCGGTGGAAGAAATAACAGAGTCTGAAATGGCCAACGTGGACATGATCCTTCTACCATTTGAAGATCTGATAATGCCTGCCATGGAAAATGTCATCCTTCCAGCAGGTGAAGTTAGACCACAGATGGAAGAAGTCCACGTGGACAACGTTTCCGTCCCAGAGCCTGAACTTGAATGGTAAGAGAAGTTGCATTTTGTGTTGAACAAGCATTTTGCTGGATTATTGTTATTTTATGGGGATAGAAGAAATGTTTCAATAATGAATCTGTTCCTTGTTTCACAGTGTTCAGGAAGAACCAGCCGTGACATTTGAGGACTTCCACTGCTCGTCTGTGCTCGGCAGAGGAACATTTGGCAAAGTAAGTCTGCTAGAAAAGTCACGTTTATATTAAAGACGTGTGAAGAAATGTCTTACGACACTAAGCTTGTATTTCTTGTGATTTCAGGTGTTTCTCGCCGAGCACAAAACAACCAAGAAGATATTTGCAATAAAGGCCATAAAGAAGTCGTACATCCTTCAGACAGACATGGTTGTGGGGTCAGTACCGGGAAATGTTGTATTACAATGGTTACGCAAAGGGACATCACCTTTTAGTTTTATCCTTTCCTTTTGCCTGTAGACTCCAATCAGCCATTCCACTTGCTGAATGAGTCACGTAGTTTGTTCCCATATGTTTTGCTGGTTTAGGAGGTGAGGACGACCGCCACAAAGTGTTACATTTCATTTCCCTTTCTCCTTTCCAGCCTTATGCGTGAAAGCAGTATCTTCGGAGCAGTGAGCAGAGGTCGCCACCCTTTTCTGGTCAACATGTTCGCGTCATTCCAAAACATGCATTACACCTTTTTTGTGATGGAATACGCGGCTGGTGGGGACCTCTACACCCATCTTGAGAAGTCCTCGGGGGTGTTTCCATTGTCCAGAGCCACGTAAGTACATGACACATTGTGATTCAGTCATACATTATGCATTTCCCGCAGCAGAACAGACTGACGCTTTGGTTATTTCACAGGTTTTACACCGCATGTGTTGTGCTCGGACTGGAATATCTACATCAGGAAAAGATCATCCACAGGTAAAGGTCACCTGATAAACAAGATGTGGTGGGGGGCAGGCGTCATTCCCCAAATATAAAAAATCAGTTTGTTTCCCCTAAATGAATAAACCTGATGAATTCTGTTTGTCAAAAGAAAAAAATAATAAAATCTATTTTTCCATCATTTTATTCCAGAGATGTGAAATTGGAAAATATCGTCCTCGACCATCAGGGATTTGCCAAAATCACCGACTTCGGCATCAGCAAAGAAGGTAAACCCAGTCTCATTAGTAATACATGAATCCAGGCCGTGTTTAGGAATATCAATGTGACTACATCTAAGCGTAACACACTAACACGTAACATTACGGAATAACCACATGACGGCAGCCACAATGTAACATATACAGACGGACGCAACATCAGCCTAAGTTTAAATGTTAATGGGTTTTCTTCGTTTCTCAGGAATCGGTTTCGAGGATCGGACCAACTCATTCTGTGGGACGCCGGAATATTTGGCACCAGAGATCGTGCTAGGCTTACCATACGGTCACGCGGTGGACTGGTGGAGCCTCGGGGTCCTGCTCTATAACATGTTGCTGGGACAGGTAAGAATAGTCCCTTATTAGGATTCTTAAATCCTGGAAAATGAGGGGTTAATACGGATTATTTCCCCCCTATAATCCCAACGATAAACTGAACACGGTGAATCTGATTATTTTTATGTGTTTCTATTATTTTAGCATCCTTTCCAAGGCTCCAATACTGAGGACATGGCTGAGAACATCGCCAACTCTCCCATCAAGTTTCCACGTCCCATCCGTACAAGGGCCCGCGACATCATAAAAAGTGTAAGTTCCCGCCCCACGTTTTCCATATTATGTGATTTATGGATCATTAGATGTTGTGCCATGAGCGAGCTGCGCTTCAGAATGAGAGGAAACATGGCTTGGTGTTGTCTCGCCCTGTACTGGACATCAATTAAGAGCGCCCCCCAGTGACTCCCATAGTAAAAACATGTAGGGGTCTCTACAGAATAATAATAATAGTAATAAGTTGCCTTTTTTCTTCATCATTTTACAGTTGCTGACGAAAAGTCCAGACAGACGCCTCGGAAGGAAGGGAGCAAAGGACGTGAAACAGCATTCCTTCTTCAATGTACGTCACATTACTTATATTCCAAAAATGGGTTAGCAGAGACGGATCATATAACACACACAGATACCCGGTATAACACACTGACATAGGCTAATCCTCTATATAACACACTGACACTGCACAGATCCTTTAGAACAAATCTAGGCTCCTAAACTACACAGTTGGGAAAAGGGTTGAGGCCAAAAAAAATGAATTTAATGAACATACAATGAAATAGTCACAGGATCTGGATTTTTTAAGGCTGATTTTCTGGGTTCTGCCATTTAATATTTGTATTTTGTGGTTTTATTCGTTGCTGTTAATTCCTTTTTTTTCACCATTTCCTTTCACCTCTTTTCATTTAAACAGAAGATCGATTGGAATGAATTGTTCATCCGAAATGTGACTCCTCCGTTCGTACCGACCATTCACGGAGTAGAGGACACCAGCAACTTTGAGGCACAGTTTACATCTGAGGCGCCTGTACTGACCCCCCAGCATCAAAGTCTTACTGAGAGAGAGCAGGAGGCTTTCCAGGGCTTTGATTGGATCGCTGAGTGGGAGGATTAAAATGATTGCCCAAAAGATCAGGTCCAGGGACAGACAGATTTTACTGCAGAGCCGGCCGCCGTAACACGGGGTCAGGAAGGAATTTTTTCCTTGGACACCTTATCAAAAGGTTGTCCAAGTTTTTTCGCCTTCCTCTGGACCAGCTGGTAATAAGCAAATCATCTTTGGGCATGATTAATATATTAAATTAAATCAATATATCAATAAACGTTGCTGGTGAAGCCCCTTCCTCAATATGCATGACTGATTCATTATTTCCCTTATTTACACAGAATATTTCCTGCACAGGATACAGCTCATACAGGGAGTAACACACAAACACTGCCACACCATAAATCAGCCCATACAGGGAGAACACGAGAAGCCAAAAAAATATAGAAACCCAAAAGAAATCCCTTCTACAGGTTGACACACACCGACAACTACACTCACACACGTATTGACAGCCCACCACAGCTTAACACGCACACTCTTGACAGCTTGATGCACACAACGTCACACTCAAAAATGGTAGCTATACAAACACTTCCACACCACAAATCAGTCTTCGGCATGTCCTTATTTTATATTATCAGCCCCTTCTGTGCTCCCCAGTTGATATTATCTGCCCCTCCGTAACTCCCCAGTTGTTATTATCAGACCCCTCCGTGCCCCCTCCAGTTGATATTATCCACCCCCTCCATGACCATTCCCTTCCTCCATTCTTTGAGCGAACTATATAATCTCGTGGTTTTGTGTCCTTGGTTTAAATGCCCTTTTTTCTGCGTTTCCTGGTTATGATGTTTCTTTATTCTATGTACACAAAAGTAGTAACAGTGGCGCATATCAGTGCGTACAATCCATATAACGATGGATTCAGTAGGTTCCCAGATACAGTTGGGTTCCTACTTCTCTGTAGTTCACCTTCACTCCAATCTGGGAAAAAACGTGGAGAACTATATAATGTAGTAAATTTAATGGTAAAAACTAAAAACAGTGACAAAAACAAACTCACGATTGTCAAAGAACATATAAAATGTGCATATGAAAATTTGCAGCAATGGCTCAGACCTCCCGCAATTCTCATCCAGAACCGCCAATGATCTGCAAACCGAAGGTTTCAAAAGATCCCGGAACCATCCGATTTAGGGGCCTCTCAGGACACTGCCCAATGCCACGGAAGATTTTGCTTGTCGCGTTTCGTGAGAGCCCACGTCTCACTTCATCAGGAGAATGCTTCAGACTGCCCCAGACCTTTATTTAAACCCACTCCAATTCTTAAACGGGCTTGATTGAATCCGCTGCAGCTGGTATATTCAAACTTTTCACCAATCGTATCCCAGACGTCACCACGCACCTATACAAGCTTATGTTTCTCCTACAACCTTCCACTGCGTCTTGGTGCATCCACATACAAATCTATTTTCACTTTCATTTCCATCCCTAAGAACCGGAGCAATCTCATACTACGCATGCGTGCGGGTACATCTATACGCAAATCAAATTTTACTTTCAATTTTATCTCGACGAGTCATATCGATTTCTTTATCCTATGTCAGCCTCATAAACACATAATAAATCCTGAATAAAGATCATTCCTTACTGAGGAGCCGCAGAGCGTCCAGCGCAGCCACAGCTCACACAAGGCACAGGAGCTACAGGAGAACAGTGTCCCGGCAGGGCTGGACTGTGACAAAACCCAGGAATTCACAGAGCTGGAACCGCTGTTTATTCTGTAAAGGGTTAAAAACATTATCTGTTATAAAATGAACACGTTAAAACAGAAACACGATTTATTTACTGACAGCTAAAGCCGCCCGACATCTCTATGTGTGCAGTGACATGTGTGTGAGGAGGTGCGTGTGTGCAGTGACATGTTTGTGATGAGGTCTGTGTGTGCGTGCAGTGACATGTGTGTTGAGGTGCATGTGTGCTTGCAGCAGTGACATGTATGTGATGAGGTGTGGGTGTGTGCAGGGACATGTGTGTGATGAGGTCTGAGTGTGCGTGCACTGACATGTGTTATGAGGTGTGTGTGTGCGCGTGCAGTGCCATGTATGATGAGGTGCGGGGATGTGAGCAGTGACATGTATGTGATGAGGTCTGAGAGTTTCCAGGGCTGCATGTGTGTTATGAGGTGTGTATGTAGGTATCTGTATACATCTCTCATTCACAACGATACAAAAAAAAAATCACCCCCTTCAGTCACCTCTATGGATGCACCGATACCACTTTTTTAAGACCGGGTACAAGTACCGATACTTTTTTCAAGTACTCGCCGATACCAAGTACTGATACTTTAATGTCGTGTGACCTCTTCTCAATAAGAACAGACTATATATATATATTGCCTCAGCTCACACATATATATTTCCCCAGCTCACATATAGTGCCCTTAGCTCATCCATCTGATCTTACCCCCAGCTCATTTACAGTGCCCACAGCACATATATATTGCCCTCATTCATATTGCCCCAGCTCATATATATTGCCCTCATCCATATTGCCCCAGCTCATATATATTGCCCCAGCTCAACCAACTGATCTTGCCCCAGCTCATAGATATATAGTGTCCCCAGCTCATAGATATATAGTGCCTACAGCTCATATATAGATATATAGTGCCCCCAGCTCACCCATATTGTCCCCATTTCACCCATATTGCCCCCAGCTCACATTTCTATGGTCCCAATTTGCCAGACCACTCCGACTGTTGTTCTTGATTCGAGCATCTGCCAGTAAAGGTTGTAGCTTGGCCGCTCTTTGGGAGCCACGCACAAGCCGCAGTCTCGCGAGATCCGGCTGGTGGATCCCAGTCAAGCCGCCGGGCTTATAGCCTTTGCCGAAGGACGCTCGAAGCAAGAAGAACATTCAGAGGGGCCTGGCAGAGTGCCATTCGAGCACTGCCTCACGGACACCGGCCGGCAACCCGGCCCAGCGCCAGTACCAAATATTTGTGACATTAATAATTATCAGGGGGACACTGTAATAATTGTAACATTAATAAATATCAGGGGGTCACTGTAATAATTGTAACATTAATAAATATCAGGGGGTCACTGTAATAATTGTGACATTAATAAATATCAGGGGTCACTGTAATAATTGTAACATTAATAAATATCAGGGGGTCACTGTAATAATTGTGACATTAATAAATATCAGGGGTCACTGTAATAATTGTGACATTAATAAATATCAGGGGATCACTGTAATAATTGTGACATTAATAAATATCAGGGGTCACTGTAATAATTGTGACATTAATAAATATCAGGGGTCACTGTAATAATTGTGACATTAATACATATCAGGGGTCACTGTAATAATTGTGACATTAATAAATATCAGGGGGTCACTGTAATAATTGTGGCATTAATAAATATCAGGGGTCACTGTAATAATTGTGACATTAATAAATATCAGGGGTCACTGTAATAATTGTGACATTAATAAATATCAGGGGGTCACTGTAATAATTGTGACATTAATAAATATCAGGGGTCACTGTAATAATTGTACATTAATAAATATCAGGGGGTCACTGTAATAATTGTGACATTAATAAATATCAGGGGGTCACTGTAATAATTGTAACATTAATAAATATCAGGGGGTCACTGTAATAATTGTGACATTAATAAATATCAGGGGTCACTGTAATAATTGTAACATTAATAATATCAGGGGGTCACTGTAATAATTGTGACATTAATAAATATCAGGGGTCACTGTAATAATTGTAACATTAATAAATATCAGGGGGTCACTGTAATAATTGTGACATTAATAAATATCAGGGGATACTGTAATAATTGTAACATTAATAAATATCAGGGGTCACTGTAATAATTGTGACATTAATAAATATCAGGGGGTCACTAATAATTGTGACATTAATAAATATCAGGGGGTCACTGTAATAATTGTAACATTAATAAATATCAGGGGTCACTGTAATAATTGTAACATTAATAAATATCAGGGGGTCACTGTAATAATTGTGACATTAATAAATATCAGGGGTCACTGTAATAATTGTAACATTAATAAATATCAGGGGTCACTGTAATAATTGTGACATTAATAAATATCAGGGGTCACTGTAATAATTGTGACATTAATAAATATCAGGGGGTCACTGTAATAATTGTAACATTAATAAATATCAGGGGGTCACTGTAATAATTGTGACATTAATAAATATCAGGGGTCACTGTAATAATTGTGACATTAATAAATATCAGGGGGTCACTGTAATAATTGTGACATTAATAAATATCAGGGGGTCACTGTAATAATTGTGAGATTGATAAATATCAGGTTTCCACATATGCTGTTGGGGACAGAGTGTGGTTTTCCACAAGGGACATTAAGCTGCTCGTGCTGTTGATGAAGATGGCTCCTCGTTTTATTGGGTCATATAGAGTCTTGCGCCGCGTTAACCCTGTGTCACATGCTTTGGCATTACCTTCCTACTTAAAAATCCATAATGTCTTTCATGTTAGTCTCCTTAAACCTCTCCTGTGTAACAGGTCACCAAAGTCCATGTCCCTCCTCCACCTATCATGGTAGAAGGTGAGGAGGAATATGAGGTACGTGCCGTCATAGTCTCCCGGGAATAAAAGAAGGGTAACTGGTTGAACTGGGAGGGGTTCGGGCTTGAGGACAGGTCTTGGTTACCTGCTGGAGAAGTCCATGCGCCTCGTTTGGGGAGGAATTTTCATGTCCCTCATCCCTCTGTGCCTGGTGGTCGTCCAGTTGCTGCCTGTAGAGGGGGGAGGTGGGTTCTGACACGTCACACGCTGGTACCCGGCAGCATCCTGCACACCCTGGATACATAGAAGAGCTCCACAAAAAAAATTTATTATTATATTCTGCAGCAAAAAGTCTCTTTATTTATAGATCTTTTAGGCTTTTTTCTGTAACAGCCTTTTTATTATCATTCATTGGATTTTATATATAAATTTCAAACATTTTCGCTCAGTAGTTTCTTTGCAAACAGTGTTTCACTCTTTAAACATTCAAGCAAACTGTTTTTTTCTTCTTCACTCCATTTGTCTGCGGTAGCGGCTTTTTCTGGTGGCTGCTCTGCGCTGTGATCGGCAGCTGCTCGGGTTTCTCTGGCGTGTTTGGCAGGGTTAATCCAGATGTTTTTGCGGGTATCGGTGAGCGTTTGTCGGGTATTTGGTTTTGTTGGGTACGTTCGCCGGGTTTTGCGGTGAGTGTTCGTCGGGTTTTGCGGTGAGTGTTCGCCGGGTTTTGTGGTGAGTGTTCGCCGGGTTTTGCGGTGAGTGCTCGCCGGGTTTTGCGGTGAGTGTTCGCCGGCGGCTTTTCCCTGCACTATGACGGTCTTGAGGTGCTTGCTGAATACACCGCAGGGTCGCCAAAATAGGATCACCGAATCGCACCAAATTGAAGAGAACGAAAAGTCACCGAACGGTGACTTCAATTCCTTTTGAATAACCCTGTATGTAAAAAAAAAAAAAACAAATCCGGCAGACAGGGAAAAGGCCCTATTCTACCTCTAAATAGAGCAGGGGGTAATGGTGCAAAAAACCTCAAAAAATAATTGTATTACTGCCAAACACACTCTTTATTAACGGAGCAAAGCGCACAAAAAGAAGACGACACAGGACAAAAAAACAACACATATAACAAAAAGATCTTCAAGCCAAGTGCAAGGGGGTGATTGATCAAACCAAAATTAAAGCAGGTAACATAAGTTGACAAACAGTCATTGGACTGATATCAATGTACCCAATAGGAAGACTAGAAAAAAGCCCCCATATACGCACAAATGACACAAAAAAGTGAAAGCTGTAGAAAGTAAAGGATAGCTCAGATAAACACTGATCAGACCAATCAATAGGCAGACGATTATAATGCATAGATTGCGAAGCGGCCTTAACCACATCGCCAGATAAAGACTGCGTAAAGGGCCGTCACATCATAGAACAAAGGCGTTTACATACAGAGCCATGAAAAACCTCCGCTGGCTTAACCGAGCCCCAATAAACCATCAGAAGGAAGGAAGGCACGGCTGTATGTGACCCCATATATATCCCTCACTCTCACTGCTAGACAACCTGGCTCCTATAATGAAAGAGAGGGGTGTGTAAGGGTTAACCCCTGGTGCCCAGATGTAAAAAGATATATGTATTTGTATGTATGTATATTTGTTTATTTTTTTCACAGATTGAGATTTTACATCTTTTGTAAAAATTGCAGGAAAAAGTGATTATTTGTGTGTGTTTTAGGGGTCACCCCAGCCCTAACATTCTGCTCTAATTTCAATACATTTTAAGGCGATGACAGATTCTGCTCCTTCTTTTGAGGCAAACGAAGCCAGAAACTGATTTTACATTATTTTAAACAATTAAATTATTTTGTTGTTTCCTCAAAATCCTAGAAATAAAAAATATATTTCTCCCACAGTTTAGGCACTTTTTTTTTATTTATAACTACTACACATTGTCCAGTGAGAACATTAGACATTGGGGATTTTTATTATTTTTATATATTTTAAAACAGACAAAATATTAAAAAGAAAAGGGAAAATAAGTGAAACAATAAACGAGGAGCCATTACTTTACACCCGATGTGACGACATTACAGCACATCACAATTTCACATGAGGAGCAGCTATAATTTGTGTAACAATGTATTGTCTGGGCCCGGGACAGCCTTATGAGAATATATACAGCGAGACTCTCATCAACTGTCACCAACTGCTTCCTTCTGTCCCGGTTTACTGTGCAGGGATTGTTTTTTCCCTTTGTTTCCATAGCAACACTGTTAAGCACTGATACACAGCACAGGTGAGCTGGTGTGATGTCACAGATGGTATTGTGATGTCACAGGGCTCAGGTTCTGAGTCGGCGGTTCAGTGTAACCTCCCTCACTCGTGCCTTGGCTGTTTTCAGTGTAGGTCACAACGCTCGCGATTCTTTATTTTTTAGAATAGCATCATGCCTTTCGAAGATTTTTTCCCGACTTTTCGGGAAGCGTTCTGCAGGATCCACCATCTCAAACCCTGCAGAATCAGCGGAGCGCTGGGAGTGGAAAGATGGAAGCTGCTGCCTCTTCTCGTGCTGCAGACTTTTTAAGAAAATCAACCTTAAAAACTGCTTCACGAGCAAGAAGGGCACATACAATCTGCGCAGCGACCTCGACATCCACTTCAGCTCCGCACAGGACGACGAATACCAGGAATACGGCGTCAGCTCCAGCATGGAATGTGACGGTGAGAACAACAGCGCCGCCTCCACCGTGGAAAGTGACGCAAACAACAGCGCCACCTCCACCGTGGAAAGTGACGCGAACAACAGCGCCACCTCCACCGTGGAAAGTGATAACGCAAACAACAGCGCCGCATCCAGCGTGGAAAGCCGTGACCTGGTGAACATTCACTTCGAATCTTCAGTCACCGATAGCGAGGTAAGTCGTGTCATACGGTTATTATTCTACTCAGACACATCGCGATTTCTCCAAAAACAAACGCACACGTTTATAAAATACACTGTAATTTTGGGTAATTTCGACGGATTTCTGATTTTTCCCGTTTTCTTTAGGATGAGAGCGATACATCTGATGAGGAGCTATCTCTCGCTCTGGCCCTAAGTCTCCTCACATCTCGCTCCAGTGCTACAGTGAACTCTGAACCCCAGCAGACCTCAACACCAAATGCTCCCAATACGGGACTGCGGAACCTGGGGAACACGTGTTACATGAACAGCGTGTTACAGGCCCTCTTCATGGCCACGAGGTAAGATCTCATTTAATGTCCCATTACATATTCCTCGGGGGCCGGAAACACACAAACCTGAGATTAGTGAACTCTGAGTAAGACACTGCAGTCATGGTTTAGTTGCAACAGATGGCAGTGCAGGGGGGGAGCGCAAAGGCACTAAGAAGAAGGATAGACAGTGGCAGTGTGAAGAAGGAGAGACAGTGACAGCAAGGAAATGTAGAGGAAGTGACAGCGGGAAGAAGGAGAGGAAGTGTCAGCCGGAAGGAGGAGAGGCAGTGACAGTGGGTAGAAGGAGAGACAGTGACAGTGGGTAGTAGGAGAGACAGTGACAGTGGGTAGTAGGAGAGACAATGACAGTGGGTAGTAGGAGAGACAGTGACAGTGGGTAGTAGGAGAGGCAGTGACAGCGGAAAGAAGGAGAGGAAGTGACATTGCCATTCACTCTGCTAAAATATGAAATGTATGTTCTCTGATTTATTCTTTGTGTCTCACCGCACGGTCTTATTTGCTTTATTTTCAGGTTCAGGGACTGCGTGTTATCCGTGACCAGCACCTGTCCTCTGATAGTAGAACTTCAAAGAGTTTTTATCGAATTGAAATACAATGAGGTATATATCATGTTCCATGTGAAATCTCCTCTTCCTTCCCTCTTGCTGCAAAATCTTACATTAGCGTCTTGCTTTATTTCCAATCAGGGACAAGTGTTCTCCCCTCGGGCCTTTCTGGAGGCTTCAAGACCCAAACGGTTCGACGCTGGATCACAGCAAGACTGCATGGAATATATGAGATTCCTTCTGAGCAGGTAGATTTCATGGAAATAATCCTCTTCTTACATGATGGATACATCGCACTCACCCACTAACACGACATAGGGTCATTAGTGTAAAAGAGTGTGGAGTATGACATCACAGTGAGGCGTCACCTCATCAGATCTCAGCACATTTCAACTTTGGATGCATTCAATAGTCTGATAACTTTTATAGTTTATGGATTTTTTGCTTTTTCCCCCATTTTTGTGCTAATATGCATTTCTATTTCTTCTTTCAGCTTGCATGACGAGGAAAGAATGACCTTCCTGCATTGTCAGAGACCCTCCAACGTCCAGGACAACAAAGAGCAGAAAACATTAATAGAAAAGATGTTTAGAGGCCAGATGGAAACATCTATCACCTGCAAGACCTGCCTGAACATCTCACAGAACAATGACATCTTCGCAGATCTTTGCCTGGCCTTCCCTCCATCATCCGCTGGGGGTCCTGCACAGAGGAGGCGCCCTCTCTCATGGAAAGAAACCAAGCAGGCATTTCCATCACCGACCTCCTAAACCGATCCCTTGCACCAGAAACTCTAGAAGGTGATAACCGATACGCATGTTCCATCTGTGGATCCCGCCAGAACGCAGAGAAAACCATGCGTATTGTGGAGGAGCCGGAATACCTCACTCTGACATTAATGAGGTTTTCCTATGACCGGACGCTAGGGGCGATCCGCAAATTATTCGATCCTGTGTTCATTCCAGCAACACTGCTCCTGCCCGTGGAAACATCCAGCTCTTCGGCGGTCGCAGCAGGCTTTGCGGCAGCCCCTGAGCTACATGTCAATGTCAGGCAAGCGTCAAAGTCCGCTATATCATCAGTTCAGTTGTGGTGCATTCCGGCGCGGCGACAAACGGCAAACAGTGGACATTATAACACCTACCGCCGGGACGATTCCAGCACAGCAGGGGACGTCCAGCCTGAAACGCGGCATCCCAACAATCCTATGTGCAGGCAGCCGGAAGCGAGGCACCACCAGGACGCATGAATTGGTTTGAGTTCAATGACAGCCGCGTCACCACCTACGTCCTGGGACTCTGTATCAAACATGAGCCGTCACCCAGAACGCCACGTCCTGTGTTATTCTATAATGAAAAACTGAGAGCTATAGTGAGTGAGTGAGTGGTGTCCGGCCCGGAGCAGATAGAGGCTGCTTGATCCAAAGAGAAATCCGACCATCATTCAGGGGTCAAGAAGGATTTTTTTCCAAGTATGTTGCAAATTGGCGAGCGCTTCAGACTGGGTTTTTTTGCCTTCTTTTGGATCAGCAGCAAGAGGTGATGTGTGAAAGGCTGAACTGGATGGACGCACAGCTTTGTTCCAGCCTGTGTAACTATGGAGTGTGAGCAGTCACGGGCTCCTCCAAGAGAAAACGAAGAGATAAATGTCATGGAAAGATCTATGCATTATCTATAAGATGATTATAAATGCCATCATTAAAGCTTTAAATCATCCATCAATGTGTTTGTGTGGTCGGGTTACAGCCATGTATGGGGAGGTAATATCAGGGGACACAAACATTTCACAGAGTGATTCTGGCTCATAAAAATCACAATATTAACCCATGTAAGAGCAGGAGGTTCATACGCCGTGACAATTCACATTCAGCCCACTCACTCAATCAATGCTCTGGAGGCCAAACTTCCATAAAAATACCTAGAACCCGAGACGAGCCAAACCGGGGGATAACGCAGGACGGCACAGCCGCCAATACAAAGGCTAATGCTAGGGTAACAGAGGGTAAGAAAAGGTACAAAACAAGGAGACGGGGCACGAGGACTTTTTTCAGCCCATTCTCTGTTTGCACAGGCATGAGAATTTACTATCTCCGACGCCCCAGATGCAAATTTCTGTGCAGCATCTGCCCTGCAGCCAGGGCTGGATATACCTCTCTGGAGCCTGTAGGCAGAGAAATCTGAAGAGCCCCCCCCCCCCTAAAAAAAAGAGATACTTTATTTTTCAAGGGTATAAATATTTTTAGTTTTTAGAACCAAAATAAATATTACGACTTTTAAATCAAATTAATTAGGTATCAGAACCATTGGAGGACTGATATGACAGGAGGCGGAGCTCAGGAGTTAACGTGAGTGATGTAGCTGCAACTACAGATGAAGCTTCGCTTGCCGGCTGCAGGAGGTGAGAGGCTGGCAGGCAGGCGAAGCTTCATTTGTAGTTACAGCCGCTCCGCATCACTCGCATCACGCTGCGGCCCGGCACTTACCAGGCCAGGGACCGGTCCGCGACCCAGCCTGCTTTACTGACAGCGGCTGCCTGAAAGGAGTCACACCTTGTAACGCTCTGGCAACCAGTGAGAACAATCACCACTCCTCTCACTGGCTGCCTGAGAGTGTCAAGAGTGTGACTGCTGTAAATAGCTGCCTAAGAGTGAAAGAGGTGCGACTGCTAAAAGCAATCACACTCCTGTCACTGGCTGCCTGAGAGGGGTCACTCTCAGGTAACCAGTGTCACTCGAACTCGGACTATTATATGTAGAAATAAGATTGATTACCTTACGGTGATGCAGGAGGAGCAGCTTCTTGCAGGGGTTGGTTTGATGACAGTGGATCGCTTGACGTTGCTCGCTTGACAGATCTATTGGAAGAGAGAAATTATTATTGTTAATATGAAAAAAATGCATAATTTTAATACAAGAGCTCAGAGGCGAGTATTGCAGTCTCTTTTCTTGTTTTTATTAATAGCAGCAAGTAAAAATGTAAAAAAACATATCAGACATTAAAGAAAACATGTCTACTAACAATGGTATCATCTAACACCCCTGCCCCAGTGATACAGTCCATAGTTCCAGTCACTCTATATATAGGACCACGTTCCCGCCTTTTCTCCCTCTTTTCTTGCTGCTTTGGCAAGATAAGTATCGCCTTTGTTTTCTTTCTTTCTAATATTTTTCTATTTGAACTTATTTACTTGGTACTTGTTTCTGTTTGTCTGGCTTTAACCAAGGCATCCGGAGCAGCGTTGAGGGGCTTGACGGTTTTCTCACTGCGGTGTGCGGACCGCCAAACCCTTCTTGGTTTTTTGGCATTCTGTGATTCTGTGAACACAAGCAGAAGCTAAAGATCTAACATAATCCGCAGCGCAGTACAAAGAAAACACAAGCAGAGGCTAAAAACTTGATAAAATGACAATTATTTATAAAACGCCAACATATTCTGCAGCGCAGTACAAAAAACCAAAAACACAAGCAGAGGCTAAAGCCCAAATAAAATTACATTTATTTATATAGTGCTAACAAATTCCAAAGCGCAGTACAAAAAAAACCACAAGCAGAGGCTAAAGACCTAATAAAATGACATTTATAAAGCGCCAACATATTGCACAGCGCAGTACAAAAAAAAACACAAGCAGAGGCTAAACAACTAATAAAATGACATTTATTTATAATGCGCCAACATATTGCAGAGCGCAGTACAAAAAAAACCACAAGCAGAGGCTAAAGACCTAATAAAATGACATTTATAAAGCGCCAACATATTGCACAGCGCAGTACAAAAAAAAAACACAAGCAGAGGCTAAACAACTAATAAAATGACATTTATTTATAATGCGCCAACATATTGCAGAGCGCAGTACAAAAAAAACACAAGCAGAGGCTAAAGACCTAATAAAATGACATTTATTTATAAAGTGCTAACATATTCCACAGCGCAGTACAAAAAAAAACACAAGCAGAGGCTAAACAACTAATAAAATGACATTTATTTATAATGCGCCAACATATTGCAGAGCGCAGTACAAAAAAAACCACAAGCAGAGGCTAAAGACCTAATAAAATGACATTTATTTATATAGTGCTAACATATTCCGCAGCGCAGTACAAAAAAAAACACAAGCAGAGGCTAAAGATCAAATAAAATGACATTTATTTATATAGTGCTAACATATTGCACAGCGCAGTATAAAAAAAAAACACAAGCAGAGGCTAAAGATCAAATAAAATGACATTTATTTATATAGTGCTAACATATTGCACAGCGCAGTATAAAAAAAAAACACAAGCAGAGGCTAAAGACCAAATAAAATGAAATTTATTTATATAGTGCCAACATATTCCCCACGCAGTACAAAAAAAAACACAAGCAGAGGCTAAAGACCAAATAAAATGCCAATTTTAAATCGCCAACATTTTGCGCAGCGCAGTACAAAAAAACACAAGCAGAAGCTAAAGACCTAATAAAATGACATTTATTTATATAGTGCTAACATATTCCACAGCGCAGTACAAAAAAACCACAAGCAGAAGCTAAAGACCAAATAAAATGACATTTAATTATATAGTGCTAACATATTCCACAGCGCAGTACAAAAAAAACACAAGCAGAGGCTAAAGACCTAAAAAAATGACATTTATTTATATAGTGCTAACATATTCCACAGCGCAGTACAAAAAAAACAACACAAGCAGAGGCTAAAAAGAATAAAACGACATTTATTTATAAAGCGCCAACATATTCCACAGCGCAGTACAAAAAAAACAAGCAGAGGCTAAAGACCTAATAAAATGACATTTATTTATAAAGCGCCAACATATTCCACAGCGCAGTACAAAAAAAACAAGCAGAGGCTAAAGACCTAATAAAACGACATTTATTTATAAAGCGCCAACATATTCCACAGCGCAGTACAAAAAAAAAAACAGCAGAGGCTAAAGACCTAATAAAATTACATTTATAAAGCGCCAACATATTGCACAGCGCAGTACAAAAAAAAACACAAGCAGAGGCTACACAACTAATAAAATGACATTTATTTATAATGCGCCAACATATTGCAGAGCGCAGTACAAAAAAACCACAAGCAGAGGCTAAAGACCTAATAAAATGACATTTATAAAGCGCCAACATATTGCACAGCGCAGTACAAAAAAAAACACAAGCAGAGGCTAAACAACTAATAAAATGACATTTATTTATAATGCGCCAACATATTGCAGAGCGCAGTACAAAAAAAACCACAAGCAGAGGCTAAAGACCTAATAAAATGACATTTATTTATATAGTGCTAACATATTCCGCAGCGCAGTACAAAAAAAAAACACAAGCAGAGGCTAAAGACCTAATAAAATGACATTTATAAAGCGCCAACATATTGCACAGCGCAGTACAAAAAAAACACAAGCAGAGGCTAAAGATCAAATAAAATGACATTTATTTATATAGTGCTAACATATTGCACAGCGCAGTATAAAAAAAAAACACAAGCAGAGGCTAAAGACCAAATAAAATGAAATTTATTTATATAGTGCCAACATATTCCACAGCGCAGTACAAAAAAAAACACAAGCAGAGGCTAAAGACCAAATAAAATGCCAATTTTAAATCGCCAACATTTTGCGCAGCGCAGTACAAAAAAACACAAGCAGAAGCTAAAGACCTAATAAAATGACATTTATTTATATAGTGCTAACATATTCCACAGCGCAGTACAAAAAACCACAAGCAGAAGCTAAAGACCAAATAAAATGACATTTATTTATATAGTGCTAACATATTGCGCAGCGCAGTACAAAAAAACACAAGCAGAGGCTAAAGACCAAATAAAATGACATTTAATTATATAGTGCTAACATATTCCACAGCGCAGTACAAAAAAAACACAGAGGCTAAAGACCTAAAAAAATGACATTTATTTATATAGTGCTAACATATTCCACAGCGCAGTACAAAAAAAACACAAGCAGAGGCTAAAGACCTAATAAAACGACATTTATTTATAAAGCGCCAACATATTCCACAGCGCAGTACAAAAAAAACAAGCAGAGGCTAAAGACCTAATAAAATGACATTTATTTATAAAGCGCCAACATATTCCACAGCGCAGTACAAAAAAAACCAAGCAGAGGCTAAAGACCTAATAAAACGACATTTATTTATAAAGCGCCAACATATTCCACAGCGCAGTACAAAAAAAACAAGCAGAGGCTAAAGACCTAATAAAATTACATTTATAAAGCGCCAACATATTGCACAGCGCAGTACAAAAAAAAACACAAGCAGAGGCTACACAACTAATAAAATGACATTTATTTATAATGCGCCAACATATTGCAGAGCGCAGTACAAAAAAAACCACAAGCAGAGGCTAAAGACCTAATAAAATGACATTTATAAAGCGCCAACATATTGCACAGCGCAGTTACAAAAAAAACACAAGCAGAGGCTAAACAACTAATAAAATGACATTTATTTATAATGCGCCAACATATTGCAGAGCGCAGTACAAAAAAACCACAAGCAGAGGCTAAAGACCTAATAAAATGACATTTATTTATATAGTGCTAACATATTCCGCAGCGCAGTACAAAAAAAAAACACAAGCAGAGGCTAAAGACCTAATAAAATGACATTTATAAAGCGCCAACATATTGCACAGCGCAGTACAAAAAAACACAAGCAGAGGCTAAAGATCAAATAAAATGACATTTATTTATATAGTGCTAACATATTGCACAGCGCAGTATAAAAAAAAAACACAAGCAGAGGCTAAAGACCAAATAAAATGAAATTTATTTATATAGTGCCAACATATTCCACAGCGCAGTACAAAAAAAACACAAGCAGAGGCTAAAGACCAAATAAAATGCCAATTTTAAATCGCCAACATTTTGCGCAGCGCAGTACAAAAAAACACAAGCAGAAGCTAAAGACCTAATAAAATGACATTTATTTATATAGTGCTAACATATTCCACAGCGCAGCAGTACAAAAAACCACAAGCAGAAGCTAAAGACCAAATAAAATGACATTTATTTATATAGTGCTAACATATTGCGCAGCGCAGTACAAAAAACCACAAGCAGAAGCTAAAGACCAAATAAAATGACATTTAATTATATAGTGCTAACATATTCCACAGCGCAGTACAAAAAAAACACAAGCAGAGGCTAAAGACCTAAAAAAATGACATTTATTTATATAGTGCTAACATATTCCACAGCGCAGTACAAAAAAACACAAGCAGAGGCTAAAGACCTAATAAAACGACATTTATTTATAAAGCGCCAACATATTCCACAGCGCAGTACAAAAAAAACAAGCAGAGGCTAAAGACCTAATAAAATGACATTTATTTATAAAGCGCCAACATATTCCACAGCGCAGTACAAAAAAAACCAAGCAGAGGCTAAAGACCTAATAAAACGACATTTATTTATAAAGCGCCAACATATTCCACAGCGCAGTACAAAAAAAACAAGCAGAGGCTAAAGACCTAATAAAATTACATTTATAAAGCGCCAACATATTGCACAGCGCAGTACAAAAAAGCACGAGCAGAGGCTAAAGACCTAATAAAATGACATTTATTTATATAGTGCTAACATATTGCACAGCGCAGTACAAAAAAAGCACAAGCAGAGGCTAAAGCACAAATAAAATGACATGTATTTATATAGCGCCAACATATTCCGCAGTGCAGTACAAAAAAAAAAACACGAACAGAGGCTAAAGACCTATTAAAATGACATTTATTTATAAAGCGCCAACATAATGCACAGCGCAGTACAAAAAAAAACACAAGCAGAGGCTAAAGACCTAATAAAATGACATTTATAAAGCGCCAACATATTGCACAGCGCAGTACAAAAAAAAACACAAGCAGAGGCTAAAGACCAAATAAAATGACATTTATTTATATAGTGCCAACATATTCCACAGCGCAGTACAAAAAAAAAACACAAGCAGAGGCTAAAGACCTAATAAAATGACATTTATTTATATAGTGCTAACATATTCCACAGCGCAGTACAAAAAAAAACACAAGCAGAGGCTAAAGATCAAATAAATGACATTTATTTCTATAGTGCTAACATATTGCACAGCGCAGTACAAAAAAACACAAGCAGAGGCTAAAGACCTAATAAAATGACATTTATTTATATAGTGCTAACATATTCCACAGCGCAGTACAATATAACCAAGCAGAGGCTAAAGACCTAATAAAATTAAATTTATAAAGCGCCAACATATTGCACAGTGCAGTACAAAAAAACACAAGCAGAGGCTAAAGACCAAATAAAATGACAATTATTTATAATGTGCTAACATATTTCACAGCGCAGTACAAAAAAACACAAGGAGAGGCTAAAGACCTAATAAAATGACATTTATTTATATAGTGTTAACATATTCCACAGCGCAGTACAAAAAAACACAAGCAGAGGCTAAAGACCAAATAAAATGACAATTATTTATAAAGTGCTAACATATTCCACAGCCCAGTACAAAAAAACACAAGCAGAAGCTAAAGACTTAATAATATTACATTTATTTATAAAGCACCAACATATTGCACAGCGCAGTACAAAAAAGACACAAGCAGAGGCTAAAGACCAAATAAAATGACAATTATTTATAATGTGCTAACATATTTCACAGCGCAGTACAAAAAAGACACAAGCAGAGGCTAAAGACCTAATAAAATGACAATTATTTATAAAGCGCCAACATATTGTGCGGCGCAGTACAATACAAACACAAGCAGAAGCTAAACACCTTATAAAATGACAGTTATTTATAAAGTGCCAACATATTCCTCAGCGCAGTACAACAAAATTACAAGCAGAGGCTAAAGGCCTAATAAATATACAATTATTGATAAAGTGCCAACATATTCCTCAGCACAGAACAAAAAAAAAACAAGTACTGTCATGGAACTGTCATGGATCTGACGTAGCGCTCCACGCTTCAAACCCCAAGAGACTTTATGTTCAATTTATATCGTTGTGATTTTACATATATTTTACATTGTTTGGTTTTAGTTTAAATTAATTTAGTGTAAATTGCAGAGCTTTAGTTTTAAATATACTTATATGTCTTTAGGTACAAATGTAGTTTTTTAAAGATACTACCTGCAGCGAGTTCAAATGCTTTCTTTCGTATAGATTGTAAGATAGGTTTGAGTGATTTGTGATAGAAACATAGAAACATAGAAACATGTCGGCAGATAAGAACCTTTCGGCCCATCTAGTCTGCCCAATTACATGGATACTTTACCTGGATTTATCTTTTGTTTAGGATAGCCTTATGCCTATCCCATGCCTGCTTAAATTCAATTACTGTTTTGGCCTCTACCACTTCTACTGGAAGGCTGTTCCATGTATCCACCACCCTCTCAGTAAAATAATGCTTCCTGATGTTACTTTTAAACCTTTGCCCCTCTAATCTAAGACTATGTCCTCTTGTTTTGCTACTTTGTTTCCGAATTTAGGCATAAGGGTTTTCTCTTTGTTCATCTGCTATCTGTTTACATGTCTCAGAGGTTGGGAGTCACCATTGTCTCAGCCAAAACCTAACTGATTTCCTTTACAATAGATTATGTAAATGCTGTGTGATATGAAGAAAGAGGAATGTTTATTGTAAATATCTGACATAATGTAATTAACATTTTAGTAGGTCAATGTGGGTCATTTATGCAAATTATGGCTCTTGGATCTCAGCATAAATTGTGGCGTTTTTGTTCATTAACGCTCAGAGAGAGAGAGAGAATCCCGTTGGAACATACAGCCGCGTCTGGTGTCTCCTTTAGCTACGATACACTACACACTCAACCTCAGAAGGCACAGAGCGGCCTTCTGGAAATTCCTAACGGCTCCAGGGCAGAGAAACAGAAGCAGGCGGGTCAAGCTGCTCAAGGCGCTGAGGACAGCGCTCCCAGTAGCCGGGCTGACCGCAACGAAGGGGTGTCTGGAGAGTCAGGACAGGCGGAAGAGAACGGTTCCGTCACACTGGTGGCAAGCTGTGTGGATAGAGGCTCTCCAACACCAATACACCCCGAGATGGCCAACTATACAGCCTGCAAGCAGGACACCCTGAAGGACCTGCTGGAGAGCCATGGAAGAAATGAATACTGAAGTAAGGGTCAAAGGCACAAGTGTGGTGCAACCCGGAGCGAGGTTGTGGACTTAATTTTGTTCAACGAGAAACCTGAGGCGCTCACAGTGGATTTGACAGAAATTTTAAGATGATAGAATTTAGCTAAGTTATGACGATAAGTTAGAATTTTAATAAAGGACTCAGAGGCGAGTATTGCAATCTCTTTCTTGCTTTTTAATACAGCAGCAAACAGAAATGTCGAAAAAGAAACATTAGACATTTAAAGAAACACTTTGCTAACAATGGACCAGTCTAACCCCCCTTCCCCAGTGAGTCAGTCCAAAGTCCATAAGTAGATCCCAGTTTTTGCCTTTTCTCCCTCTTTTCTTGCCAACAATGATAACCAGGTGAAGAAGTGAAGAAATATGATCCAGCCGAAAGTCAGAAGAGCAGGAACTGCCAACAGAAGGATCTCAACATCTCAGCGAGCTGAAATAAAAGGAAGAGTGAGATACTAGCGTGACAACGCGAAAGCGCCTTCAAGCCATAAGTCTGCCCTGGGAGGGCAGGGTGGGCAATACTCGCCTCTGAGACCTTTATTAAAATTCTAACTTATCTTCATAACTTAGCTAAATTCTATAATTTTAATACAAGGACTCAGAGGCTCCTATTGCAAGTTCAAAGCTTGTCCATGAGAGCGGACGACCAATGAACAATCGGCTTAAAATAAAAAGTACGGAAGGTGGTCTCCCTAGACCAATCAGCCGACTTGAGTAAATCCTCCAAACGACAACCCGCAGACATCGCGGCAGACGCAGTCGCACTACAAACCGACTGAGCCCCAAATCTAGACACATCTACCCCCGCTAGCGCTAACAGCCATTTAAGCCAACGCGCCAGAGTACCGCGGCATGCGGCGAGCGAAAAGAAAAAAAAAGGGGTGTCACATTATCCGATCGCAGCGACATCGTACGTGTTTCATACACTTGTAAACAGTTTACAGGACACAGGGCCGGTTGAGAACGAAGTGCCGGATAAAACACCGATTTTATAGACGTCTTAGTCCGACGAGAGACATCAAACCGGACCCCCTCTGGGACAAAAGACCTGACCTGAAAGTCCAATGCCCGGACATCTCCCACTCTCTTACACGAGATGAGACAGAGAAGGGCCAAAAGTTTAGCCGAAAGTTGTCTCAACGATAACTGTTGATTAGAGGGCCATTCGTTCAAGAATTTGAGCAGAATTGCCACATCCCAAGTTTCTGAATACCGAGGGAGCGGAGGTCTTGAGCACCGAATGCCTCTCAGTAACCGACAGACCAAGGGATGTTTGCCCACCGGAATCCCCTGGAAACCCACATGATAGACCGACAAAGCCGACCGGCAAACATTAATAGTTCGATAAGCCTTTCCGTCATCAAAACATTCTGATAGAAAGTTTAAGATGAAGATAATAGGGGTTTGAAAGGGATCCAAATTCCATGGCATACACCAACTAGACCACTGAGCCGCGTTAACCCTGTGTCACATGCTTTGGCATTACCTTCCTACTTAAAAATCCATAATGTCTTTCATGTTAGTCTCCTGAAACCTCTCCTGTGTAACAGGTCACCAAAGTCCATGTCCCTCCTCCACCTATCATGGTAGAAGGTGAGGAGGAATATGAGGTACGTGCCGTCATAGTCTCCCGGGAATAAAAGAAGGGTAACTGGTTGAACTGGGAGAGGTTCGGGCTTGAGGACAGGTCTTGGTTACCTGCTGGAGAAGTCCATGCGCCTCGTTTGGGGAGGGCTTTTCATGTCCCTCATCCCTCTGCGCCTGGTGGTCGTCCAGTTGCTGCCTGTAGAGGGGGGAGGTGGGTTCTGACACGTCACACGCTGGTACCCGGCAGCATCCTGCACACCCTGGATACATAGAAGAGCTCCACAAAAAAATGTTTATTATTATATTCTGCAGCAAAAAGTCTCTTTATTTATAGATCTTTTAGGCTTTTTTCTGTAACAGCCTTTTTATTATCATTCATTGGATTTTATATATAAATTTCAGACATTTTCGCTCAGTAGTTTCTTTGCAAACAGTGTTTCACTCTTTAAACATTCAAGCAAACTGTTTTTTTCTTCTTCACTCCATTTGTCTGCGGTAGCGGCTTTTTCTGGTGGCTGCTCTGCGCTGTGATCGGCAGCTGCTCGGGTTTCTCTGGCGTGTTTGGCAGGGTTAATCCAGATGTTTTTGCGGGTATCGGTGAGCGTTTGTCGGGTATTTGGTTGTGTTGGGTACGTTCGCCGGGTTTTGCGGTGAGTGTTCGCCGGGTTTTGCGGCGGCATTTCCCTGCACTATGACGGTCTTGTGGTGCTTGCTGAATACACCGCAGGGTCGCCAAAATAGGATCACCGAATCGCACCAAATTGAAGAGAACGAAAAGTCACCGAACCTTTTGAATAACCCGGTATGTAAAAAATAAAAAAAACACAACAAATCCGGCAGACAGGGAAAAGGCCCTATTCTACCTCTAAATAGAGCAGGGGGTAATGGTGCAAAAAACCTCAAAAAATAATTGTATTACTGCCAAACACACTCTTTATTAACGGAGCAAAGCGCACAAAAAGAAGACGACACAGGACAAAAAAACAACACATATAACAAAAAGATCTTCAAGCCAAGTGCAAGGGGGTGATTGATCAAACCCAAAATTAAAGCAGGTAACATGAGTTGACAAACAGTCATTAAGTGCTTGAGCATTGGACTGATATCAATGTACCCAATAGGAAGACTAGAAAAAAGCCCCCATATACGCACAAATGACACAAAAAAGTGAAAGCTGTAGAAAGTAAAGGATAGCTCAGATAAACACTGATCAGACCAATCAATAGGCAGACGATTATAATGCATAGATTGCGAAGCGGCCTTAACCACATCGCCAGATAAAGACTGCGTAAAGGGCCGTCACATCATAGAACAAAGGCGTTTACATACAGAGCCATGAAAAAACCTCCGCTGGCTTAACCGAGCCCCAATAAACCATCAGAAGGAAGGAAGGCACGGCTGTATGTGACCCCATATATATCCCTCACTCTCACTGCTAGACAACCTGGCTCCTATAATGAAAGAGAGGGGTGTGTAAGGGTTAACCCCTGGTGCCCAGATGTAAAAAGATATATGTATTTGTATGTATGTATATTTGTTTATTTTTTCACAGATTGAGATTTTACATCCTTTGTAAAAATTGCAGGAAAAAGTGATTATTTGTGTGTGTTTTAGGGGTCACCCCAGCCCTAACATTCTGCTCTAATTTCAATACATTTTAAGGCGATGACAGATTCTGCTCCTTCTTTTGAGGCAAACGAAGCCAGAAACTGATTTTACATTATTTTAAACAATTAAATTATTTTGTTGTTTCCTCAAAATCCTAGAAATAAAAAATATATTTCTCCCACAGTTTAGGCACTTTTTTTTATTTATAACTACTACACATTGTCCAGTGAGAACATTAGACATTGGGGATTTTTATTATTTTTATATATTTTAAAAGAGACAAAATATTAAAAAGAAAAGGGAAAATAAGTGAAACAATAAACGAGGAGCCATTACTTTACACCCGATGTGACGACATTACAGCACATCACAATTTCACATGAGGAGCAGCTATAATTTGTGTAACAATGTATTGTCTGGGCCCGGGACAGCCTTATGAGAATATATACAGCGAGACTCTCATCAACTGTCACCAACTGCTTCCTTCTGTCCCGGTTTACTGTGCAGGGATTGTTTTTTCCCTTTGTTTCCATAGCAACACTGTTAAGCACTGATACACAGCACAGGTGAGCTGGTGTGATGTCACAGATGGTATTGTGATGTCACAGGGCTCAGGTTCTGAGTCGGCGGTTCAGTGTAACCTCCCTCACTCGTGCCTTGGCTGTTTTCAGTGTAGGTCACAACGCTCGCGATTCTTTATTTTTTGGAATAGCATCATGCCTTTTCGAAGATTTTTTCCCCGACTTTTCGGGAAGCGTTCTGCAGGATCCACCATCTCAAACCCTGCAGAATCAGCGGAGCGCTGGGAGTGGAAAGATGGAAGCTGCTGCCTCTTCTCGTGCTGCAGACTTTTTAAGAAAATCAACCTTAAAAACTGCTTCACGAGCAAGAAGGGCACATACTATCTGCGCAGCGACCTCGACATCCACTTCAGCTCCGCACAGGACGACGAATACCAGGAATACGGCGTCAGCTCCACCATGGAATGTGACGGTGAGAACAACAGCGCCGCCTCCACCGTGGAAATTGACGCAAACAACAGCGCCGCCTCCACCGTAGAAAGTGACAACGCAAACAACAGCGCCACCTCCACCGTGGAAAGTGACGTGAACAACAGCGCCACCTCCACCGTGGAAAGTGATAACGCAAACAACAGCGCCGCCTCCAGCGTGGAAAGCCGTGACCTGGTGAACGTTCACTTCGAATCTTCAGTCACCGATAGCGAGGTAAGTCGTGTCATACGGTTATTATTCTACTCAGACACATCGCGATTTCTCCAAAAACAAACGCACACGTTTATAAAATACACTGTAATTTTGGGTAATTTCGACGGATTTCTGATTTTTCCCGTTTTCTTTAGGATGAGAGTGATACATCTGATGAGGAGCTATCTCTTGCTCTGGCCCTAAGTCTCCTCACATCTCGCTCCAGTGCTACAGTGAACTCTGAACCCCAGCAGACCTCAACACCAAATGCTCCCAATACGGGACTGCGGAACCTGGGGAACACGTGTTACATGAACAGCGTGTTACAGGCCCTCTTCATGGCCACGAAGTAAGATCTAATTTAATGTCCCATTACATATTCCTCGGGGGCCGGAAACACACAAACCTGAGATTAGTGAACTCTGAATAAGACACTGCAGTCATGGTTTAGTTGCAACAGATGGCAGTGCAGGGGGGGGGAGCGCAAAGGCACGAAGAAGAAGGATAGACAGTGACAGTGTGAAGAAGGACAGGCAGTGACAGCAGGGAAAAGTAGAGGAAGTGACAGCGGGAAGAAGGAGAGGAAGTGACAGTGGGAAGAAGGAGAGGCAGTGTCAGCGGGAAGGAGGAGAGGAAGTGTCAGCCGGAAGGAGGAGAGGCAGTGGCAGTGGGTAGAAGGAGAGACAGTGACAGTGTGTAGTAGGAGAGACAGTGACAGTGGGTAGTAGGAGAGGCAGTGACAGCGGAAAGAAGGAGAGGAAGTGACAGCGGGAAGAAGGATAGGAAGTGACATTGCAATTCACTCTGCTAAAATATGAAATGTATGTTCTCTGATTTATTCTTTGTGTCTCACCGCACGGTCTTATTTGCTTTATTTTCAGGTTCAGGGACTGCGTGTTATCCGTGACCAGCGCCTGTCCTCTGATAGGAGAACTTCAAAGCGTTTTTATCGGATTGAAATACAATGAGGTATATATCATGTTCCATGTGAAATCTCCTCTCTCCTTCCCTCTCGCTGCAAAATCTTACATTAGCATCTTGCTTTATTTCCAATCAGTGACAAGTGTTCTCCCCTTGGCTCTTTCTGGAGGCTTCAAGACCCAAACGGTTCGATGCTGGATCACAGCAAGACTGCATGGAATATATGAGATTCCTTCTGAGCAGGTAGATTTCATGGAAATAATCCTCTTCTTACATGATGGATACATCGCACTCACCCACTAACACGACATAGGGTCATTAGTGTAAGAGTGTGGAGTATGTCATCACAGTGAGGCGTCACCTCATCAGATCTCAGCACATTTCAACTTTGGATGCATTCAATAATCTGATAACTTTTATAGTTTATGGATTTTTTGCCTTTTCCCCCCAATTTTGTGCTAACATGCATTTCTATTTCTTCTTTCAGCTTGCATGACGAGGAAAGAATGACCTTCCTGCATTGTCAGAGACCCTCCAATGTCCAGGACAACAAAGAGCAGAAAACATTAATAGAAAAGATGTTTAGAGGCCAGATGGAAACATCTATCACCTGCAAGACCTGCCTGAACATCTCACAGAACAATGACATCTTTGCAGATCTTTGCCTGGCCTTCCCTCCATCATCCGCTGGGGGTCCTGCACAGAGGAGGGCGCCCTCTCTCATGGGAAGAAACCAAGCAGGCATTTCCATCACCGACCTCCTAAACCGATCCCTTGCACCGGAAACTCTAGAAGGTGATAACCGATACGCATGTTCCATCTGTGGATCCCCCAGAATGCAGAGAAAACCATGCGTATTGTGGAGGAGCCGGAATACCTCACTCTGACATTAATGAGGTTTTCCTATGACCGGACGCTAGGGGCGATCCGCAAATTATTAGATCCTGTGTTCATTCCAGCGACACTGCTCCTGCCCATGGAAACATCCAGCTCTCTCGGTCGAGCAGGCTTTGCGGCAGCCCCTGAGCTACAATGTCAGGCAAGCACCCAACGTCAAGTCCGCTATAGCATCAGTTCAGTTGTGGTGCATTCCGGCGCAACGGCAAACAGTGGACATTATTACACCTACGCCGGGGACGATTCCAGCACAGCAGGGGACGTCCAGCCTGAAACGCGCCCATCCCAACAATCCTATGTGCAGGCAGCCAGAAGCGAGGCACCACCAGGATGCATGAATTGGTTTGAGTTCAATGACAGCCGCGTCACCACTACGTCCTGGGACTCTGTATCAAACATGAGCCGTCACTCCCAGAACGCCACGTCCTATGTCTTAATCTATGAAAAACTGAGCTGTGAGGAGTGACGTGGTGTCCGGCCCGGAGCAGATAGAGGCTGCTTGATCCAAAGAGAAATCCGACCATCATTCAGGGGTCAAGAAGGATTTTTTTCCAAGTATGTTGCAAATTGGCGAGCGCTTCAGACTGGGTTTTTTTGCCTTCTTTTGGATCAGCAGCAAGAGGTGATGTGTGAAAGGCTGAACTGGATGGACGCACGGCTTTGTTCCAGCCTGTTTAACTATGGAGTGTGAGCAGTCACGGGCTCCTCCGAGAGAAAACGAAGAGATAAATGTCATGGAAAGATCTATGCATTATATATAAGATGATTATAAATGCCATCATTAAAGCTTTAAATCATCCATCAATGTGTTTGTGTGGTCGGGTTACAGCCATGTATGGGGAGGTAATATCAGGGGACACAAACATTTCACGGGGTGATTCTGGCTCAAAAAAATCACAATATTACCCCATGTAAGAGCAGGAGGTTCATACGCCGTGACAATCACATTCAGCCACCACTCAATCAATGCTCTAGAGGCCAAACTTCCATAAAATACCTAGAACCTGAGACGAGCCAAACCGGGGGATAACGCAGGACGGCACAGCCGCCAATACAAAGGCTAATGCTAGGGTAACAGAGAGTAACAAAAGGTTCAAAACAAGGAGACGGGGCACGAGGACTTTTTTCAGCCCATTCTCTGTTTGCACAGGCATGAGAATTAACTATCTCCGACGCCCCAGATGCAAATTTCTGTGCAGCATCTGCCCTGCAGCCAGGGCTGGATTTACCTCTCTGGAGCCTGTAGGCAGAGAAATCTGAAGTCCCCCCCCCCTAAAAAAAGAGATACTTTATTTTTCAAGGGTATAAATATTTTTATTTTTTAGAACCAAAATAAATATTACGACTTTTAAATCAAATTAATTAGGTATCAGAACCATTGGAGGACTGATATGACAGGAGGCGGAGCTTAGGAGTTAACGTAAGTGATGTAGCTGCAACTACAGATGAAGCTTCGCTTGCCGGCTGCAGGAGGTGAGAGGCTGGCAGGCAGGCGAAGCTTCATTTGTAGTTACAGCCGCTCCGCATCACTCGCATCAGGCTGCGGCCCGGCACTTACCAGGCCAGGGACCGGTCCGCGACCCAGCCTGCTTTACTGACAGCAGCTGCCTGAAAGGAGTCACACCTTGTAACGCTCTGGCAACCAGTGAGAACAATCACACTCCTCTCACTAGCTGCCTGAGAGTGTCGAGAGTGTGACTGCTGTATATAGCTGCCTAAGAGTGAAAGAGGTGCGACTGCTAAAAGCAATCACACTCCTGACATTGGCTGCCTGAGAGGGGTCACTCTCAGGTAACCAGTATCACTCGAACTCGGACTATTATATGTAGAAATAAGATTGATTACCTTACGGTGATGCAGGAGGAGCAGCTTCTTGCAGGGGTTGGTTTGATGAAAGTGGATCGCTTGACGTTGCTCGCTTGACAGATCTATTGGAAGAGAGAAATTATTATTGTTAATATGAAAAAAAAGCATAATTTTAATACAAGAGCTCAGAGTATTGCAGTCTCTTTTCTTGTTTTTATTAATAGCAGCAAGTAATAATGTAAAAAAACATATCAGACATTAAAGAAAACATGTCTACTAACAATGGTATCATCTAACACCCCTGCCCCAGTGATACAGTCCATAGTTCCAGTCACTCTATATATAGGACCACGTTCCCGCCTTTTCTCCCTCTTTTCTTGCTGCTTTGGCAAGATAAGTATCGCCTTTGTTGTCTTTCTTTCTAATATTTTTCTATTTGAACTTATTTACTTGGTACTTGTTTCCGTTTGTCTGGCTTTAACCAAGGCATCCGGAGCAGCGTTGAGGGGCTTGGCGGTTTTCTCACTGCGGTGTGCGGACCGCCAAACCCTTCTTGGTTTTTTGGCATTCTGTGATTCTGTGAACACAAGCAGAAGCTAAAGATCTAACATATTCCGCAGCGCAGTACAAAAAAAAAACAAGCAGAGGCTAAAGACCTGATAAAATGACAATTATGTATAAAACGCCAACATATTGCGCAGCACAGTACAAAAAAGCCAAAAACACAAGCAGAGGCTAAAGCCCAAATAAAATTACATTTATTTATATTGTGCCAACATATTCCAAAGCGCAGTACAAAAAAAACACAAGCAGAGGCTAAAGACCTAATAAATCAGGGGGTCACTGTAATAATTGTGACATTAATAAATATCAGGGGTCACTGTAATAATTGTGACATTAATAAATATAAGGGGGTCACTGTAATAATTGTGACATTAATAAATATCAGGGGTCACTGTAATAATTGTGACATTAATAAATATCAGGGGTCACTGCAATAATTGTGACATTAATAAGTATCAGGGGTCACTGTAATAATTGTGACATTAATAAATATCAGGGGGTCACTGTAATAATTGTGACATTAATAAATATCAGGGGGTAACTGTAATAATTGTGACATTAATAAATATCAGGGGGTCACTGTAATAATTGTAACATTAATAAATATCAGGGGGTCACTGTAATAATTGTGACATTAATAAATATCAGGGGGTCACTGTAATAATTGTGACATTAATAAATATCAGGGGGTCACTGTAATAATTGTAACATTAATAAATATCAGGGGGTCACTGTAATAATTGTGACATTAATAAATATCAGGGGTCACTGTAATAATTATTGAATTTAGCTAGGTTATGAAGATAAGTTAGAATTTTAATAAAGGACTCAGAGGCGAGTATTGCAGTATCTTTTCTTGCTTTCAATAATAGTCGCAAGTGAAATGTCGAAAAAAATACAACAGACATAAACTAAAACATTTTTTCTAACAGTGGTATCTTCTAACCCCCCTTTCCCAGAGGTATAGTCCATAGTTCCTCCAAGTCTATATATAGGACTGCCTTCCCGCCTTTTCTCCCTCTTTCTTGCCAACGAACTGGAACCAAAACGAAGAACATGAAACAGAATGCGATCCAGTCATCACTTGAATCAAACCGAGACATCCAGATGAAAAGACAGGAACACATGTCACTGAGCTGAAATCAAAGCAGAGGGTGAGATACCGGTGCGTGAAGTATAACATGCATACAAACGACCCTGGAGTCCGCCCCGGGAGGGCAGGGTGGGCAATACTCGCCTCTGAGTCCTTTATTAAAATTCTAACTTATCGTCATAACTTAGCTAAATTCAATAATTTTAATACAAGGACTCAGAGGCTCCTATTGCAAGTTCAAAGCTTGTCCATGAGAGCGGACGACCAATGAACGATCGGTTTGAAGTAAATGGTCCGAAAAGTGGTCTCGCGAGACCAATCTGCGGATCTGAGCAGATCCTCCAAACGACAGCCCGTCCGAAACCAGAAAACGTAACAGGATAGCAACATCCCATGTCTCCGAATACTTAGGGAGCGGAGGACGTGAAAGTCGGATGCCCCTCAGTAAACGACAGACTAAGGGATGTTTACCCACCGGAATCCCTTGGAAACCTATATGATAAGCCGATAAAGCGGACCACGTTAATGGTTCTATAAGCTTTACCACTATCGAAACATTCCGATAGAAAATTAATTATAGTATTCAGAGGGGCTTGAAAGGGATCCAGATCCCGTGTACCACACCAACGTGACCATTGGGCCCAAGCCGAGTCGTAACCGGACAAAGTGCCTGGAGCCCATGCCGCCCGAAGGAGGACACCAGCCCTGACCGAAACGCCTCCGACCGCCCCTGACGTCCCGAAACCAGGGAGGCCAAGAGCGGGCAGGTTCCTTGTGTCAACAACGGGTGAGGACAACCTCGTATGTCCACTATTAAATCCGGGAGATCCAGAAGTAACCGTGGGACATCTGCCAGCAATTCCAAGAACAGGGGAAACCACGGCTGGTTGGGCCATAATGGTGCCACGAGAACCAGCTCTGCCTCCTGAACCCGAACCTGGCGTAACGTCCGCAGCACCAACTGAAACGGGGTAAACGCATACGGACGAGACATTGCCCAATTCTGCAGAAACGCATCCGTGGCGAGAGCCATGGGATCCGGACGCCAACTGTAAAAGTTGGGTAGTTGGCTGGTTAGGCGAGATGCAAACAGGTCGATCTGGAAGGGACCCAAAAGGTCTGCAATGATCCAAAAGATCGACGATTGCAAATGCCAATCTCCTGAGTCCTCCGTGTGCCTCGAGCTCCAATCTGCTAGGAGATTCGAGACACCCAGAATGAACTGCGCCTGAACAGATAACTTGTGTAGAAAACACCAATCCCATAGACGGGTCGCCATTGCCGTCAGAAGAGCGGATCTGGGACCCCCTAGAGAATTGATATAACGGACGGCGGGAAAATTGTCCATGCGGAGAAGCACCGATGAACAAGTTTCCCCTTTGAGTAAACTCTGAATAGCGAATAATCCCGCTAATAGCTCTAGTCCGTTTATATCAATGAGAGCCTCTTGCTCGGACCAGGGGCCACCGGTCATCATATCTCCGCACCTGGCGCCCCAACCCATCAGACACGCATCTGAATCTATCACCATCGTAGGAGGAGGCGCCACTATAGGTTTGCCGTTGTAGAATCGGAGGTTCGCAATCCACCATCGGAGATCCTGACGTGCCCCTATCGATAGAGTCACTTGATCTGCATAATCGAGCCCCTGCCTTAGGGAATGGGCCATCAGGCGTTGGAGGGCCCGATAATGCAGAGGAGCAGGGTGAATAGCTAGCCTCGTGGCTACCAGTACCCCGATTATACGGGATAAATCCCTCAACGCCGGTAATACACTGGACAGAATAGCCTGAACCTCTTTTAGGATGGACTTGCATTTCTGATTCGGAAGGAACAAGGTCATCGATTCTGGGCAAAGTATAAAACCCAGGAATTCCAGAGAACGCACTGGATGAAGGATAGATTTTTCCAAATTTATTAGGAAACCAAGACCCTGAAGTAATAGTATCGTCTGATTGATGTGATTCTTCAGAAGCGACTCTGACTCGGCCATCAACAGGATGTCGTCCAGATATATAATCATCCGCACACCCTGTGACCGAAGACGACTGACAACCGGTTTCAGCAGCTTGGTGAAACACCAAGGCGCTGAAGAGAGGCCGAATGGTAGGGAACGAAAGCGCCAGATTATCGAGTTCCAACGGAAGCAGAGGAACCCCCTGGACTCCTCTGCCATTGGAACTGTCAAATAGGCATCTTTCAGATCTATTTTCGCCAACCAGTCTTCTGGTTTGAGCACATCTTTCAGGATATGTAAACCCTCCATCTGAAAATGATTGTACTTTATATGTAGATTTAAACTTTTCAAATTGAGGACCGGGCGCCTCCAGCGGTGGAGGAAGAGATATGTAAGAAAACCTTGGATCGTGCGTAGTACCCATAAATCCGAAGTGATTTCGCGCCACTGAGGAAGACAAGCAGACAATCGACGACCAACCGGGATTGATGTATGAGGAATAACAAGATCCCGTACCTGGAGCTCTGAAATATCGGAATCCTCGACCTCCACGGTAACTTCTGTATCCCCTGTTACGCCAGGGACGTGCTCTAGTCGGGTAGAATTGAGCCACTCTTGTTTCCGATTGGGAAGCATCATAGGAAACGGAGCCTGCAAACGGGCGGGATAAACCTGCTCGTGTATGGCCGGCAGCGCGACCCCTGAGCCGGCCAGCCCTCGCAAAAACTCTGGTGGTAAACACTTTTTTGATTGACGTAGTGACTTTCTCCATAGTCGTGAACGCTCCCGAATATTTGGACATATCTCTAAGAAATCCTTTTCTGAATAAGGAACCTTGGGTCTTGGCCCCCAATTCATTGTCTGCCACCCCAGCGAGTTGTGTATCCATCTTTAATAAAATACATTTCCTCCGCTCGGAGGCTAAAGCTGTGTTTCCTAAAAAGCTAAGGGCCCTTTGAGCCCAGTTAGAAACGTCGTAGGGATCTAAAGTTGCGTCAGCTAGCTTAGTTAAGTTATTAGATGTAGCAGAACAAGCTAACGGACCCGTAGTGTCCAATAATTAATCTTGGCATGTCCTAAAAGCCAAGTCGATACCCCGTTTTTGGGACCATCCCTTGTTTTCTACAAATTTAATAAATTTGGGATCAACTTCGGGCGTCATGCATGTTTTCCCCACCGTAGAGGGTCGGGGGCACTCAGACTTCATTTTATTTCTAGTGGCTTTATCTGGAGCTGTGCGCACTCTAGCGTCTACCCACGCTTCCACGTGAGGAATAGGCGTCCACTCAGACGATCTGGGATGGGATAAATCCTCAGGCGAAAACATAGGATTACCTAATGGATCGTAAATAGTACCTGAAGGGTCTGATTTGGGAATTGCAACAGTTTCATTAAAGTCCTCATCTGAGGCATATACGTCAATAGCCTCATCTCTCTGATCCTCCTCATCTGATGGAATATTATGAGCACTGGAAGAGCTTGGACGAGCAACCGCTCTAGAGGGGTCAGAGGACTTAGCCCTTTTAGGGGGTTCACTCTCAATATGATGCGTCTTTTTGGTGCGCTTTTTAGAAGCTTGTGCCTCCGGCATGACAGTCCCGGGCAGTGTTGCAGGGATGCCAGCCCCTCCAGCCCTGCACTTTTTAGAATCAGTGGGCTGTTTCCCCATGGCGGTGACCAAGGGAGGATCGACGGGCGTCACAGTAGTGAGGGATGTGCCCGAATCATCACCCGGTTTATCCGGGACGGAGCTACGTTTAGCTAAAGCATCTTTTATAGATTTGGCAAAGGAATCGGATAAGGCAGAAAGCGCTTTAATTACAGCAGATTCAATCAATATTTGTATCTGAGGTTTAAGGGATGTGGGGGCAGCCAGGGAATCAGGGCCAGTAATAACAGAAGCTGGAGGGGTAGTGTCCGGCTTTTTATACATATGTGCCATGTGAATGGAGCAATCGTCCGATTGGGAATCTCTTGCTGGCGAGGAGCTCTTTGAATCCGCACACTGTTGGCTCTGGCCGCGCGGCATGTCTGTGGCAGTGTGAGAGCTCGTGAGATGGCAGGTGAAAGCGCGCGGAGGTCTCGCGCATGCGCCCCGCCCTCCCAAATGTCTGCAGCCGCTCTAAGCCGCACTGAGTGAAAAAATCACCTCATGCTTTAAAGGACATGCAACTTAAGAGGGATTGGCGGCCCGCCCATCACCCCGAGCCAACAGCCAAACCTCCGCACACCACTCCCAACGCCGTGGTTAAAGCCAGGCGAACGGAAATGAACAAACGCTGATTTACAATAAATAAAGCAATTTAACTCTCAGAGTAATAAATTGAATACTTATCTTTCCTAGTCGCAAGAAAAGAGGGAGAAAAGGCGGGAAGGCAGTCCAGTGGCGTAGCGTGGGTTGTTAGCGCCCGGGGCCAGCCAAGAATTGTGTGCCCCCCCCCCAACCTGTGGACACGTTATCGATATTGCCCCAGCTCACACATGGATTTGCCCCCAGCTCATGGATTTGCCCCAGCTCACACATGGATATTGCCCCAGCTCATGGATTTGCCCCCAGCTCATGGATTTGCCCCCAGCTCTCCCATGGATTTGCCCCCAGCTCACTCATGGATTTGCCCCCAGTTCATGGATTTGCCCCAGCTCACTCATGGATTTGCCCCAGCTCACTCATGGATTTGCCCCAGCTCATGGATTTGCCCCCAGCTCATGGATTTGCCCCAGTTCACTCATGGATTTGCCCCAGTTCACTCATGGATTTGCCCCAGCTCACTCATGGATTTGCCCCCAGCTCATGGATTTGCCCCAGCTCACTCATGGATTTGCCCCAGCTCATGGATTTGCCCCCAGCGCATGGATTTGCCCCAGCTCACTCATGGATTTGCCCCCAGCTCATGGATTTGCCCCAGCTCACTCATGGATTTGCCCCAGCTCATGGATTTGCCCAAGCTCATGGATTTGTCCCCAGCTCATGGATTTGCCCCAGCTCACTCATGGATTTGCCCCCAGCTCATGGATTTGCCCCCCAGCTCATGGATTTGCCCCCAGGTCACACATGGATTTGCCCCCAGGTCATGGATTTGCCCCAGCTCTCACCTGGATTGTTGCCCCAGCTCCGGCAGGGGGTTGAGGGGACCCAGATGCCGGGCAGCGCGGGAGCGCCTGCCCGGTCTTGAACAGTCCGTCCTGTGAAGTGGATGCGGCTGTGTGCGTGCGCAGCCGGTCACGCGGTCCGGCGAATGCGCCCCTAACAAAACTGCACCCGGGGCCACGGCCCCCCCAGCCCCCCCCCCCACGCTACGCCACTGAAGCAGTC